>CM059435.1:4044920-4314562 GCA_030390025.1 Squalus acanthias | reverse complement strand
TTCTATGTTTCTATGTTTCTAATATAGTCAAACGTCCCAAGGCGCTTCATAGGAGCATTTTCAAACAATATTTGACACCGAGCCACATAAGGAGTTATTAGGACGGATGTCCAAAAGCTTGGTCACAGAGCTAGATTTTTAAGAGCGTCTTAGAGGAGGAGAGAGAGGCGGAGAGGTTTAGGGAGGGAATTCCAGAGCTTAGGGCCCAGACGGCTGAAGGATCGGCCGCCAATGGTGGAGTGAAGGAAGTGGGGAATTCGCAAGAGGCCAGAATTGGAGGCACGCAGAGATCTCGGAGGGCCTTTGGGCTGGAGGAGATTTCAGAGATGGGGAGGGGGCGAGGCTATGGAGGGATTTGAAAACTGGGTTGAGAATTTTAAAATCGAGGCGTTGCCTGACTGTGAGCCAGTGTGGGTCAGCGAGCACAGGGGGTGATGGGTGAACGGGACTTGGTGCGAGTTAGCACACGGGCAGCAGAGCTTTGGATGATCTTAAGTTTATGGAGGGTTCCTGTGAAGCTTTGGGACGTTTTAATATGTTAAAGGTGCTACATAAATGCAGGTTGTTGTTGTTATTAAGGAGTTAACCATTTTGGGTGTAACTCCCTTTCACTGATGTAATTGGACTGCTTTTTGATCTTCTGTTATTTCCATCGCTTATTTATTTCATTTTCTGATCTTCCAAACGTGGATTGCTGCTTTAAGATATCCCAGGGAGCAACATTCATACAGCACCTAACATATTTTTTTATTATTCATTCTGGGGATCTGGGCGTTGCTGGCAAGGCCGGCATTTATTGCCCATCCCTAATCGCCCTCGAGAAGGTGGTGGTGAGCCACCTTCTTGAACTGCTGCAGTCCGTGTGGTGAAGGTGCTCCCACAGTGCTGTTAGGGAGGGAGTTCCAGGATTTTGACCCAGCGACGATGAAGGATCGGCGATATATTTCTAAGTCAGGATGGTGTGTGACTTGGAGGGGAACTTGGAGGTGGTGGTGTTCCCATGCACCTGCTGCCCTTGTCCTTCTAGATGGAAGAGGTCGCGGGTTTGGGAGGTGCTGTCGAAGAAGCCTTGGCGAGTTGCTGCAGTGCATCTTGTAGATGGTACACACTGCAGCCACGGTACGCTGGTGGTGGAGGGAGTGAATGTTTAAGGTGGTAGATATGGTGCCAATCAAGCGGGCTGCTTTGTCCTGGATGGTGTCGAGCTTCTTGAGCGTTGTTGGAGCTGCACTCATCCAGGCAAGTGGAGAGTATTCCATCACACTCCTGACTTGTGCCTTGTAGATGGTGGAAAGGCTTTGGGGAGTCAGGAGGTGAGACACTCGCCGCAGAATACCCAGCCTCTGACCTGCTCTTGTTGCCACAGTATTTATGTGGCTGGTCCAGTTAAGTTTCTGGTCAATGGTGGCCCCCATGGGGGATTCGGCGATGGTAATGCCATTGAATGTCAAGGGGCGGTGGTTAGACTCTCGCTTGTTGCCCTGAGAAGGTGGTGGTGAGCCTTCTTCCTGAACCGCATTCTTTGTAGCAGTTGGATACAACTGAGTGGCCACTTCGGAGGGCATTTAAAAGTTAACCATGTTGCTGTGGGACTGGAGTCACGTATAGGCCCAGCCCAGGGTATGGGCGGCAGGTTTCCTTCCCTAAAGGACATTAATGAACCCGTTGGGTTTTTACCAAATTCCGACAGCTTCACGCTCACTTTCACTGTTACCAGATTTTTATTTCCAATTTAAAACAAAACAGAATTCAAATTCTCAAACTGCCCTGGCGGGATTTGAACTCACATTCTCTGGATTACCGGTTCAGTAACACTGCACTACCATAGTATAGTTTTGCAGTTTGCATTCCCAGTGTGCGAAGGGACCATATGCAACGGAGTCTTTACCCCAGAAGCTACTGAATGAACTTTGATTCTTGGAATCAAAACAGAAAATGCTGGAAACACTCAGCAGGTCAGGCAGCACCTGTAGAGAGAGAAACAGAGTTAACGTTTCAGCCCGATGACCCTTCGTCAGATTCCTGGGCTGTTTTAATTAGGCACTCGGACTCCTGGGGGAATATCACAGAATTACATCGAGCACAGAAACAGGCCATTCGGCCCAACTGGTCCGTGCCGGTGTTTATGCTCCACACCAGCCTCCTCCCACCCCTCTTCATCTCACCCCATCAGCAATGTTCCCTGTAATTTTTTTTTGGTCCTGCGTGGCCCCTTTAAGGGGCTGCATGGGCCATTCAAACTACGGCTCCTGCGTGGTTGAAAAGTCGGCTGCGAGGGCTCCCTGGAGCGTCGCGCCGCCGTGCAGCTTGTAGGGAACATTGCCCATCGGATATACTTGCCATAGAGGGAGTGCAACGAAGGTTCACCAGACTGGTTCCTGGGATGGGAGGATTGTCCTATGAGGAGAGATTGAGTAGACTAGGCCTATATTCTCTAGAGTTTAGAAGAATGAGAGGTGATCTCATTGAAACATACAAAATTCTCACAGGGCTCGACAGGGTAGATGCAGGGAGGGTGTTTCCCCTGGCTGGGGAGTTTAGAACCAGGGGTCACAGTCTCAGAATAAGGGGTCGGCCATTTAGGACTGAGATGAGGAGAAATTTCTTCACTCAGAGGGCGGTGAATCTTTGGAATTCTCTACCCCAGAGGGCTGTGGAGGCTCAGTCTTTGAGTATATTCAAGGCTGAGATCGATAGATTTTTGGACACTAAGGGAATCCAGGGTTAGGCCGGGAAAGTGGAGTTAGGGTTGAAGATCAGCCATGATCATATTGAATGGTGAAGCAGGCTCGAGGGACCAAATGGCCGACTCCTGCTCCTATTTCTTATGTTCTTATGTTTTTATGTTCATAACATTTGATTCCTTTCTCCCTCATGTGCTTAGCCCCTTAAATGTATCTATTCTATTCGCCTCAACCACTCCCTGTGGCAGCGAGTTCCACATTCTCACCACTCTCTGGGTGAAGAAGTTTCTCCTGAATTCCTGATTGGATTTATTAGTGACTATCTTATATTTATGGCCCCTAGTTCTAGTCTCTCCCACAAGTGGGAACATCTTCTCTACGTCTACCCTATCGAACCCGTTCATAATTTTAAAGACCTCTATCAGGTCACTCTTCAGCCTTCTCTTCTCTAGAGAAAAGAGCCCCAGCCTGCTATCAGGCAGGAGGACTTGAGAATGGGATGAGAGCAGAACTAACCTAGCATTCGCAGTTGAAAATATCTGCAGGTCATAAAGCAAACCATCAGAATTATGAGCACTGAAATCCACCCTTCCTGTAATGTATAAAGAATCACAAAACAGGGAAAGTGAATGATCAGGAAGAGGTGTTTGATCAGACAGCAGCTGCACTTACAGCGTTCTGCAAAGGCAATCTGGAGCAGCCTATCTGCTCAGACATGCTCTCCAGTGACCAGCTCATCTGTCAGCCTCACAGGGACTGGCCCACATGCGTCGAAGATATTTTTGTGGTTCTTGTCAAGGTAACAGATGACAGCTCTGGAGAGGGAACGTCTTCATCCATTCTGTACAGAGACGAAAGATACCAAACACCTCTTGGACCAGATGCGTTATGTGGCTCAGTTACAGCAACTCAGCCTCTCGTGTCAGCTGTGGCTCAGTGGGCAGCACTCTCACCTCTGAGTCAGGGCATTGTTGGATCGTGTCCCACTCCAGAGACTTCAGCACACAATCTAGGCCGACACTCCAGTGCAGTACTGAGGGAACGCCGCACTGTCGGAGGGGCAGTACTGATGGAGCGCCGCACTGACGGAGGGTCAGTACTGAGGGAGCGCAACACTGACGGAGGGTCAGTACTGAGGGAGCGCTGCACTGTCGGAGGGGCAGTACTGAGGGAGCGCTGCACTGTCGGAGGGTCAGTACTGAGGGAGCGCTGCACTGTCGGTGGGGCAGTACTGAGGGAGCGCTGCACTGTCGGAGGGGCAGTACTGAGGGAGCGCTGCATTGTCGGAGGGGCAGCGCTGAGGGAGCACTGCACTGTCGGAGGGGCAGTACTGAGGGAGCGCTGTACTGTCGGAGGGGCAGTACTGAGGGAGTGCTTCACTGTTGGAGGTACTGTCTTTTGGATGAGACGTTAAACCGAGGCCCCGTCTGCATTATCAGGTGGACTTAAAAGATCCCACGGCACTATTTCAAAGAAGGGCAGGGGAGTTCTCCTTTACCCCAGTAGCACTCTCTAGGTGGGAGGGGCTAGGAGTGAGCAGGTGCTGCTGGGTGCTCGATTACTGCAGGGAGTTGGAGTGAGCTTGTGAAAAGTTGGTGGTGGGTTTTTGTTCATGTTTTAGGGCATTTTGGTCCTTAAACAGCAGCCAGATGGCTGCTGAGGGGCCCAGAGTGCCGGGCCCCTCAGAGGACAATGTTTCCAGGATGAATTTAATCAGGGGGGAAAATGTTGGGGGAAGGGAGATAAACAGGCCCAAAGATTTGGGTCGAGATCCCAGGAGGTTTGGAAAGGAAAACACGGTGGTGGTTCAGTGCGAGGATAAGGAGATACGAGCTTGTGATATTATCCAGGCGGTACATGAGGACTGCGGCGAGCGAAGCTGCTTTGCCTGCCGACCAAAGCCGAATGTTGGGTTCAAGGTGGCGGTCAGTGGCCGAGAGGAGGTGGAAAGACATTTACTGAGTTTGAAGTTTGGAGATAAGTTCTTGGAGGTATCTCTGCTATATTCTGAAGAGGTGGTGGTCTCATTCTTAAACCTGCCGGTTTATATTGAGGACGCTGTGCTAATAAAAAAGTTGGAGTCGTGGGACATTAAAATTTGCTCAGCAATAAAGAGGAGATACTATCCAGGAACACGGGTAGCAGATGGAACCCGCCATGTAAAGGTACAGTTCCCAGAGGGGGTGAAGTCATTGCCATATAGCATGAAATTCGAGACAATGGAAGGAGTGCAGTACTTCCGGGTACTGCATGATAACCAGGTGAAGGTTTGTTATTATTGTCTTGGACACGACCATCTTGTAAGAAGCTGTCCAGACTTGTATTGTTATTACTGCGGTGAGTCTGGACACATCGCTTGGAGCTGCAAGGTGAAGAGCTGTGGGGTGGGTCACAAAGGCCTCACCTGCTGTGAGTGCGAGGCAGAAGGAAGCCCCTTGAGTGACGAGGAGATGGGAGAAGGAGCAGGAGGTGTGAGTGGAGTGGCCGGAGGAGAGGAGCAGGCGGAGGACACAGCTGGTGAATGGAAGGAGAAAAGAGTGCAGGAAGAGGCAGAAAATTGCAGAGCAGAGAACAGGATGGAAATAGTGGAAAACACACCAAGTACGGTGGAAAAGGACAAAGACAGCAGAGGGCAGCACGGGTCGAGGGCAGAGTCGAGCAATAATACGGCTCAACTCTCCCTAAAGAATCTGTGTCCGCGGGGGG
Source organism: Squalus acanthias (assembly GCA_030390025.1). NCBI lineage: Eukaryota > Metazoa > Chordata > Chondrichthyes > Squaliformes > Squalidae > Squalus > Squalus acanthias. Next base: position 4,309,172 of record CM059435.1, on the reverse strand, counting down.
AGAGGAGGCCGGAGCGGGGTGCGGGGTAAGTGTAAGTACTCCAAAGAAAGACGGGGAGTCGGACAACTCGGGGAGCAGGAGGGGGCAAGACAAGGAGAGGGTGCAAGAGGCAGGAGCCTTAAAGGGGCAGCAGGACAGGAGTGGGGAGACAAAGGTGCCAGAAGGGAGCAAGATAGGTGCAGATGCGCCATTGTCCCAGAGAGAGAAGAAACGGGGAGCAAGGGTCAGCAGTGGAGATGAGGCCGAAGGGAGTGGCACTGTTGGAGAAACCGTGATAGCAGGAAGACTCTCTAAGGGAGATTATGTATCTGACGGGGAGCAGAGACAGGACGTTACAGAAGAGCTCGAGAGAGTGAGGAGTCAGAGGGGGACAGAGTCATGGAAGTGGGGGGTGGGGTGGCATCATGTGGAAAGGGAAAGGTTAGTGAGGGGCAGAAGGAGGGAGAAGGGGCAGCTCCTCGGCCCAAACCTAATGTAAGGAAGAGGCTGAAACTGCAGGAATGGTTCAAACAGGAGGTGAAAAAGAGCCGGAGGCTGCAGGAGAAAGCAACAGCTGCCCGAAAAGTTGGGAAGGAGCATGAGAGGAGGGAAGGGCCAGAGATTAAATGATGGGGGATTATCAGGCACACTTCCCTTATTCGGAGCCATGATTACTGATCAATTTTTAAAGTACAATAGATTAGTATATGTTATGGGAGACAAATTAAAAACTTCAGGTTTTGATGTTAATATGTGGTGGAGGAATGGCTGTGCAGAGCGGCGGAATGGATTTGTGTGATAGAATGGAATGATCACGATGTTGTAGATGTTTTTAATGTTCTATAAATAATATATATGAAAAAAGAGGGCAGCACTCTCGCCTCTGAGTCAGAGGGTTCTGGGTTCACGTCACACTCCAGAGACTTGAGCACAAAAATATGGGCTGACACTCCAGTACAGTACTGAGGGAGCGCCGCACTGAGGGAGGGGAAGTACTGAGGGAGCGCTGCACTGTCGGAGGGGCAGTACTGAGGGAGCGCTGCACTGTCGGAGGGGCAGTACTGAGGGAGCGCTGCACTGTCGGAGGGGCAGTACTGAGGGAGCGCTGCACTGTCAGAGGGGCAGTACTGAGGGAGCACTGCACTGTCGGAGGGGCAGTACTGAGGGAGCGCCGCACTGTCGGAGGGGCAGTACTGAGGGAGCGCTGCACTGTCGGAGGGGCAGTACTGAGGGAGCACTGCACTGTCGGAGAGGCAGTACTGAGGGAGCACTGCACTGTCAGAGGGGCAGTACTGAGGGAACACTGCACTGTCAGAGGGGCAGTACTGAGGGAGCGCTGCACTGTCAGAGGGGCAGTACTGAGGGAGCACTGCACTGTCGGAGGTGCAGTAGTGAGGGAGTGCCGCACTGTCGGAGGGGCAGTACTGAGGGAGTGCCGCACTGTCGGAGGGGCAGTACTGGGGGAGTGCCGCACTGTCGGACCGGCAGTACTGAGGGAGCGCTGCACTGTTGGAGGGGCAGTACTGAGGGAGTGCTGCACTGTCGGAGGGGCAGTTCTGAGGGAGTGCCGCACAGTCGGAGGTGCCATCTTTCAGATGAGATGTTAAACTCAGGCCCCGCCTGCCCTATCAGGTAGATGTAAAAGATCCTGTGGCACTATTTTAAAGAAGAGCAGGGGAGTTCTCCCTGGTGTCCTGACCAATATTTATCCCTCAACCAACATCACTAAAAAACAGATTATCTGGCCATTATCACATTGCTGTTTGTGGGAGCTTGCTGTGCGCAAATTGGCTGCCGCGTTTCCCACATTACAACAGTGACTAGACTCTAAAAAGTGCTTCATTGACATAAAGTGAATTGAGATGCCCCAAGGTTGTGAAAGACGCTGTAGAAACTCAAGTCTTTCTTTCATTTTACTTGGAGTATATAGAGCAGCAGTATGTAACGGCACTATTGAACACTGCAGAGTATATAACAACAGTGCTTCTCACTGCAGTGCACAGGGCAGCGGTGTGTAACGGCACTATTTAAAGCTACAGTATGCGGTAGGCCTGTCCATTACAGTATTATTTCACACTGCAGTGTTCGGGGCAGCGTTCTCTGAAGCTGCAATATGTGTCATCATTTTTTTCTTTGAAATGAAGAAAAAAAAGGTCGAGAGACTGAAATAATCAGCGTGTGCGTCATATAATTCCTGGAGTGACTTCCTCCCTTTATTATAGCATGCGACGGGTGAGCGAGACTCCGAAATAACAAGTCGTCTCCATGGTGAGGTACTTGTTAAAGCGAGGGCTCCTGATATGTTTTTGAAGCTTGAGTGAAATTAGATGGTGGAATCGAGGATTACTCAGGGTGGAGTCGCCGATGCGTCTCTCAGTCCCGCTCCCAGGGGTCGGGGTCACTGCTTGGCAGCTCTCTCAGTAGTTTGGCTCTGATTACGCGCGAACATCTGCCCGGTTTATACGAGTTGGGGTGCAGCTAAAGTTCCAGCTGTTTGTGCTCACACCTTGGACGAAGTGTGACTGCCCAGATATTGGACGACAGGCTGCTTTTTCATCAAGGCAGAATCTTTCCCTAGAATCATAGAAACCTATAGAAGGAGGCCATTCGGCCCATCTTTGAAAGAGCAGTCTGTTCAGTCCCACCCCACCCCCGCTTTTTTCCCGTAACCCTGTGAGTTCCTCATCCTCCAGTACTTGTCCAACTCCCTTTGAAAATTATTTCATGGAATCCGCTTCCACCACCTTTTCAAGTAAACATAGAAGATAGGAGCAGGAGTAGGCCATTCGGCCCCTCTAGCCTGCTCTGCCATTCAATGCGATCATGGCTGATCATCCAAATTCAGAACCCTGTCCCTGCTTTCTCCCCATATCCCTTGATCCCTTTAGCCTTAAGTAGAGTGTTCCAGATCCCCACAACTCTCTAAGTGGAAAAAAATTCTCCTCATCTTCCCTCTAAATCGCTTGCCAATGATTTTAAATCTATGGCCTCTGGTTATTCAGCCAATTGCCCGAGCAACTCTCGGAATTGTAAGGTTCTTTCCACTGAGCTTGGCCCGCCCCCACATCACCACCCCTCTCCTCCTCCTGTTGGGACACGGTTTCACAGACTGTGGCCATCTCTCAGGACCCCTCGGAAGTGACGGTCCTTCCTTTCTGAGCTGAGAACGGTGAGTGTGGACAGGGTATTCCACAGGGTCCGACGGCCAAACCTGGTAGAGCCCTCACCCGTGCTTCCCATTAGGCATCCCTCCGTGGTGATCAGGACCGAGAATGCAGGCTAACTTTCTTTTTTTACTTGCCTCTCTGAACCAGGGTTGCTGAGACCAAGTGTGATGCCTGTGCCTCACTGGTTGTGATGAGCTAACTCAGAGAGAAGGACTTGCATTTCTACAGCGCCTTTCACAGCTTGGAGACGTCCCAAAGCGCTTCACAACCAATGAAGCACTTTCGAAGTATAGTCACTGTTGTAATGTAGGAAAACGAGCGTGGAGATTGCGGAGCGCGGAGGTCACAGAGATATGGAGGGGCGAGGCCATGGAGGGGCGAGGCCATGGAGGGGCGAGGCCATGGAGGGGCGAGGCCATGGAGGGGCGAGGCCATGGAGGGGCAAGGCCATGGAGGGGCAGCATGCACAGGATCAGGCTCAGCTGTGAAGCCATCATGGTGAAATAGCCCACCTAAAGTTACTGTCTAGGGCCACACATGAAGAACACGGGGTGTTGGAGGGTGCCAGTCTACCCCAGCATAAGTGAATGCCTTTGGGCGCGCAGACGAGAAAATTGTAAAAGAACAATGAATGGGCAAATTCTGCGAGGTGAGTCTCCCAGCACGGAGTCTCGTTAGACAGGAGCGCAGACCGGAGATTGGGATATAACGGCAAAACCCCACAGCTCCATCTACACTCCCGTCTAGCGGGGATCCATGGTAGGAGCGATGCTTCACTCAATTTACACAAAGCTTCTCATGTTACTGTCACTCTCGCTCATGGTTAATCTTCTGATTCATTTAAGGGGATCTCGATGCATTTAAGGGGAAGCCAGATAACTACATGAGGGAGAAAGGAATAGAAGGATATGCTGATGGGGTGAGATGAAGAGGGGTGGGAGGAGGTGCATGTAGAGCATAAACACTGCATAGACCTGTTGGGCTGAATGGCCTGTTTCTGTGCTGTACATTCTATGTAATTCGATGTAATATGTATCACTGATTCGTAAACAATTCTCGGTAAGTGAGATATCGCAGGTTAGGTGGTTGGACTCGACAGCACCTGTGCAGAAATGTTCCTATTAAAATCTTCTTATTAATAGAAAGAGTGCAGATGGCTGGACGAGTGCGAGAGGGTTGCTCGACCTGCTGCCGTGTTGATTTATTCCTAAAGTAAAGAAAAGAAAGTCTTGCATTTCTCCAGCACCTTTCACAGCCTCAGGACGTCCCAAAGCGCTTCACAGCCAATGAAGCACTTCTTGAAGCGCAGTCACTGTTCTAACATAAACACAGCAGCCAACTTGTGCACAGCAATATCCCACAAACAATCTTCTTTTTAGTGATGTTGGTTGAGGGATAAATATTGGCCACGAAATTGGGAGAGCTCCCCTGCTCTTCGTCAAATAATACCACGGGATTTTTTACATCCACCTGAGGATTGGCTAACTAACAGGAAACAGAGAGTCGGGATAAATGGGTCATTTTCAGGTTGGCAATCAGTAACTAGTGAGGTGCCACAGGGATCAGTGCTGGGGCCTCAGCTGTTTACAATCTATATTAATGACTTAGATGAAGGGACCGAGTGTACTGTAGCCAAATTTGCTGATGATACAAAGATAGGTGGGAAAGCAAGTTGTGAGGAGGACTCAAAGAATCTGCAAAGGGATATAGATAGGTTCAGTGAGGGGGCAAAAAATTGACAGATGGAGTATAATGTGGGAAAATGTGAGGTTATCCACTTTGGTAGGAAAAATAAAAAAGCAAATGATTATTTAAATGGAAGGAGACTACAAACTGCTGCGGTACAGAGGGATCTGGGTGTCCTTGTACATGAAACACAAAAGGTTAGCATGCAGGTACAGCAAGTAATTAGGAAGGCAAATGGAATGTTGGCCTTTATTGCAAGGGGGATGGAGTATAAAAGTAGGGAAGTCTTGCTGCAACTGTACAGGGTGTTGGTGAGACCACACCTGGAGTACTGCGTACAGTTTTGGTCACCTTATTTAAGGAGGGATATACTTGCATTGGAGGCAGTTCAGAGAAGGTTCACTAGGTTAATTCCAGAGATGAAGGGGTTGTCTTATGAAGAAAGGTTGAGCAGGTTGGACCTATACTCATTGGAATTTAGAAGAATAAGAGGTGATCTTATTGAAACATATAAGATTCTGAGGGGGATTGACAGGGTAGATGCAGGGAGGATGTTTCCCCTCGTGGGGGAATCTGGAACTAGGGGGCATAGTTTCAGAATAAGGGGTCGCCCATTTAAATCGGAAATGAGGAGGAATTTCTTCTCTCAGAGGGTCGTGAATCTTTGGAATTCTCTACCCCAGAGAGCTGTGGAGGCTGGGTCATTGAATATATTTAAGGCGGAGATAGACAGATTTTTGAACGATAAGGGAGTCAAGGGTTATGGGGAGCGGGCAGGGAAGTGGAGTTGAGGCCAAGACCAGATCAGCCATGATCTTATTCAATGGCGGAGCAGGCATGAGGGGCCAAATGGCCGACTCCTGCTCCTATCTCTTATGTTTTTATGTTATGAACAGTGCGGCACTCCCTCAGTAATTCTATGCAATATACATTAGTGATTCATAAACAATTCTTGGTTAGTGAGATATTCCAGGTTAGGTGGTGGGACTAGACAGCACCTGTGCATAAACATTCCTATTAATATCTTTGTATTAAACCTCGGAGTATCAGCCAAGATTTTTGTGCTGAAGTCTATGGAGGGAGACATGAACCCGTGACCCATCTGCCTTGGGGGAGAGAGTGCTACCCACTGAGCTAAGGATGACACCCTAATGTTGGTTGGATTTTGGGCTCTGAGCTACTCTAGGGAAATACCTGGTTTTACCTGTCGTTTAACCTGGGCCTCATTATTGCCTTTCGGTGAGGTGCTTCAGTCCCAGAGACCCACTCACTCTTCACACACTCCTGAGGTTTCAGTCCTGTGAGTAATGACGTCACTAGAATGGCTGGGAGTAATCACCACCTTGAACTCACTGTCATTTATAGTACTGTAAATGCATTTGCTCAAAACTGATTTTTTTTACTGGAGATTTGAAAGCCACGGCTTCAGTCTTTCATTTCTCTTTCATCAAAAATTATGCCATCCATCCCTGTCCTCTTCAACTGAAAATCAATCTGCTAATGGCTCTGATTATCAGACAGCAAAGAAGGTTAAATTTCAGCTGAATGATCTTTTTCCTCCTTAACAATTTCCCTCGCCTTCTCCTGAAGCAACTGGGGTTCGAGTGCCCTCTGGTGCCTTGCCAAAGTGGGCGTTCTTCATGAGCTAGCCTAGCCGGTGGGCAATGGTGTGCTGTTAGAACGTGGGGGGTCTCCTACCAGCCGAGCCCAGTGGGGTTGTCTCGCGTTTACATAGAATTACGTAGAATAAACAGCACAGAAACAGGCCATTCGTCCATGCTGGCGTTTATGCTCCACTCGAGCCTCCTCCTGTCTTTCCTCATCTAACTCTATCAGCATAACCCTCTATTCCCTTCTCCCTCATGTGTTTATCTAGCCTCCCCTTATATGCATCTATACTATTCGCTTCAACCACTCCCTGTGGTAGCGAGTTCCACATTCTCACCACTCTCTGGGTAAAGAAGTTTCTTCTGAATTCTCCATTGGATTTCTTGGTGACTATCTTATATTGATGGCCTCTAGTTTTGCTCTTCACCACAAGTGGAAACATTCTCTCTGTATCCACTCTATCAAAACCTTTCTTAATTTTAAAGACCTCTATTAGGTCACCCCTCAGCCTTCTCATTTCAAGAGAAAAGAGACCCAGCCTGTTCATCCTTTCCTGATAGGTATACCCTCGCATTTCTGGTATCGTCTGGTTTCCCAGCTATCCTGAGGGGAAATCTGGCTGATTTGTTTGCTCTTCCTCGGCCCGAGAAGCTCCTTCTTGGCCTGGTGGCGACCAGCAGACATTGGGCAACAACTGAGGACCTTCCAGGTCTGTACAGCTCAGGACCTCAATGGGCAGTGTGGACACCCCTCTCACCCTCTCACCCCCTCACCCTCCCTCACCCCTCTCACCCTCTCACCCCCTCACCCCCTCACCCTCCCTCACTCCCTCACCCCTCTCACCCTCTCACCCCCTCACCCTCCCTCACCCCTCTCACCCTCTCACCCCCTCACCCCCTCACCCTCCCTCACTCCCTCACCCCTCTCACCCTCTCACCCCCTCACCCTCCCTCACCCCTCTCACCCCCTCACCCTCTCACCCTCTCACCCCCTCACCCCTCTCACCCCTCTCACCCCCTCACCCCCTCACCCCCTCACTCCGTCACCCTCTCACTCCCTCACCCCCTCACCCTCTCACCCCTCTCACCCCTCCCTCACCCCCTCCCTCCCTCACCCTCTCACTCTCTCACTCTCTCACTCTCTCACTCCCTCACTCTCTCACTCTCTCACCCTCTCACTCTCTCACTCTCTCACTCCCTCACTCTCTCACTCCCTCACTCTCTCACTCCCTCACCCCTCTCACAACCAATCGTGTTTGACAAACCTACTGGAGTTTTTTGAGGATGTAACTGGTAGAATAGATAAGGGAGAACCAGTGGATGTGGTGTATTTGGATTTTCAGAAGGCCTTTGATAAAGTCCCACATAAGAGGTTAGTGTGCAAAATTAAAGCACATGGGATTGGGGGTAATATACTGGCATGGATTGAAAATTGGTTAACAGACAGGAAACAGAGAGTAGGAATAAATGGGTCTTTTTCGGGGTGGCAGGCGGTGACTAGTGGGGTACCGCAGGGATCAGTGCTTGGGCCCCAGCTATTCACAATATATATCAATGATTTGGATGAGGGAACCAAACGTAATATTTCCAAGTTTGCTGACAACACGAAATTAGGTGGGATTGTGAGTTGTGAGGAGGATGCAAAGAGGCTTCAACGCGATTTAGACAAGTTGAGTGAGTAGGCAAATACATGGCAGATGCAGTATAACGTGGATAAATGTGAAGTTATCCACTTCAGTAGGAAAAACAGAAAGGCAGAGTATTATTTAAATGGTGATAGATTGGGAAATGTTGATGTACAAAGGGACCTGGGTGTCCTTGTACACCAGTCACTGAAAGCAAACATGCAGGTGCAGCAAGCAGTTAGGAAGGCAAATGGTATGTTGGCCTTCATTGCAAGAGGATTTGAGCACAGGAGCAAGGATGTCTTACTACAGTTATACAGGGCCTTGGTGAGACCACACCTGGAGTACTGTGTGCAGTTTTGGTCTCCTTACCTAAGAAAGGATATACTTGCCATAGAGGGAGTGCAGCGAAGGTTCACCAGACTGATTCCTGGGATGGCAGGACTGTCGTATGAGGAGAGATTGGGTCGACTAGGCCTGTATTCACTAGAGTTTAGAAGAATGAGAGGGGATCTCATTGAACCGTATAAAATTCTGACAGGGCTAGGCAGACTGGATGCAGGGAGGATGTTTCCCCTGGCTAGGGGGTCTAGAACGAGGGGTCACAGTCTCAGGATATGGGGTAAGACATTTAGGACTGAGATGAGGAGAAATTTCTTCACTCAGAGGGTGGTGAACCTGTGGAATTCTCTACCACAGAAGGCCGTGGAGGCAAAGTCACTGAATATATTTAAGAAGGAGATAGATAGATTTCTAGACACAAAAGGCATCAAGGGGTATGGGGAGAGAGCGGGAATATGGTATTGAGATAGAGGATCAGCCATGATCATATTGAATGGCGGAGCAGGCTCGAAGGGCTGAATGGCCGACACCTGCTCCTATTTTTCGATGTTTTCTATCCAGCAGAGTGTCCATAGTGTGAGTTGGATGAGACGCCTGAGTCCTGATCGTGTCAGCCGTGGCTCAGTGGGCAGCACTCTCGCCTCTGAGTCAGGAGGTCGTGGGTTCGAGTCTCACTCCAGGGACTTGAGCCCATAATCCAGGCTGACGACCCCAGTGCAGTACTGAGGGAGTGCCGCACTGTCGGAGGTGCCGTCTTTCGGATGAGACGTTAAACCGAGGCCCCGTCTGCCCTCCCAAGTGGACATAAAGGAGCTGATGGCATTATTTTGAAGAAGAGTAGGGGAGCTCCTCCTGGGGCCAATATTTATCTCTCAACCAACACCTGAAAACAGATTATCTGGTCATTATCACATTGCTGTTTGTGGGAGCTTGCTGTGCGCAAATTGGCTGCCGCGTTTCCCACATTACAACAGTGACTACACTTCATTGGCTGTAAAACTCTTGGGGACATCCTGAGGTTGTGAAAGGCGCTGGAGAAATGCGAGTCTTCTTCCTTTCATTAATAATAAAGCAGCGGACAACAGTGTGAGGTTCCTGTCGGCCACCCGGTCCAGCGATAAGGTCTCTTTACCGGAGGAGAGAGTGAACAACACCAATAAGCAATCGATAGATTTACCTATATTCGCTCTCTCTTGCACTCTTTTTTTCTCACTTTTACCTTCTCTCACCCCTCACTCTTTCTTTATCTCTCTCTTTTTCCCGATTATTCTCAGTCCCTCACACTTTTTCTTTCACTCGTTCATTATCTCTCTCTTTCTGTTCTTCTTTCGTGCTTTTTTGTCCCCCCCGCCTCTTCTCACCATCGCTCTTTACCTGCGGCACATTCACTTCCCAAAGATGTGAGTTACTGTGCTAGCCCTGGGCCTGATACCTCAGAATCACCTCGAGTGACCCCTTGGTCCCTGCATCGATTGGAAAATTTGTGCCTTGCCTGTAATTAGCAGAAACAGGCTCAGCCCCTGAGTTCCGTGTGCTGCTGTGTACGTCAATAAAACCAAACAGCTTCCGGCCCATGAACATTTCCCTTCTGTCTGACCACTAAAATGATTTTCAAACGAGTAATTTTTCTACCTCAAACTGCGGCACGGTTTTGAATTGTTTTAGACGGTGTTGCTCCATCTGGAATCTGGCCTCAAAATGAACACAAGCTGATAAAGAAGCACTTTACAGCCTTCTGGACTTAACATCGAGTTCAACAATTTCAGAATATAAATTGGCCCCTGTAGTTCTTTTTTTCCTCTTGTTTCCTCACATGGTAGCTGTTAATGTTGCTGCCATCATCATTCACACATCATCTCGAGCCATCTTTTGTTTCTTAACTTGTCCCATTACCTGTCCCTTTTGCCTTGCACCATCATCCCTTTTGTCAGTCAATCTCTCCTGCCTTCCAGCCTATCTCAGACCTTCCCTTTGTTCTTTCCTCCCCTCCTCCCTGCCCCTGCTTAAACATCTCTCCTCCCGAACCTTTTCCAGTTCTGACGAAGGGTTCGACTGAAACGTTGACTCTGTTTCTCTCTCCTCGATGCTGCCTGACCCACTGAGTGTTTCCAGCACATTCTGTTGTTATTTCTGATAAAGAAGTCGCCGTTTTAACACTACTTCCCTTTTGTTAACAATTTTCTCCTATTAGTGACTATCTTTATTTATGGCCGCTAGTTTTGGTCTCCTTCCCCCTCACCTCCCCCAGCCCCCACAAGTGGAAACATCTTCTCTGCGTCTACCCAATCAAAACCTTTCATAATTTTAAAGACCTCTATCAGGTCACCCCTCAGCCTTCTCTTTTCTAGAGAAAAGAGGCCCAGCCTGTTCAGCCTTTCCTGCTGGGTAGAACCTCTCAGTTCTGGTATTGGGCTCACATTAAAGGGGCGCTGGGGCTCATTCCACTGCCCCAGGTGCTCAGCTCTCCCGTGCAAAGCGAATGAGTGCAAGGTTCATGAACATCCCATTGGCGATGAGGCCAACTCTCCACAATGTGGCGGGAGTGCGCGAGCAGCCTTGTAAACAGCTGATGCAAGAGGACCTAGCTGGATAACGTGGAACGCTGGACAGCACTGACCTTCCACCAATGGCCACCCCGCTTACCCCCTCCAGAGGATTTTGGCCTCCAAAGGCTGACATGCTGCTGATGCTCCCCCGCTCCCCCCCACAATTCCTCCCCCAAAAATAGACGCACCAGCAGCCCTTTACGAGCTGCTGACATTGGGAATCCCGCCCCCATGACCTCGACACTCCCTCAATGTGGGATGAGCAGTGAGCTGGCCTCACATTGGTCATGCAAGATCAGTGTATTCGGACTGAGGTGTGCCGAGCGCTCCTCCTGGACCACATTATCAGCCTCAATCCATCACCTTTCAACCTGGATGTTGTTGCTGCTGCTGCACCATTGCACAACCGTAGGGAGCGAGGGCAAAAGGAACAAGCCTGAAAAGAGGCTAAACATTAGATGAGGGGCCATAAATATAAGATAGTTATTAATGAATCCAATAGGGAATTCAGGAGAAATTTCTTTACCAGAGAGTGGTGAGAATGTGGAACTCGCTACCACAGGGAGTGGTTGAGGCGAATAGTATCGATACATTTAATGGGAAGCTGGATAAACACATGAGAGAGATAGGAATAGAAAGATATGCTGATAGGAACATAGGGACAGGAGGAGGCCATTCAGGCCATCGAGCCTGTTCCACCATTCAATTAGATCCTGGCTGATCTGTATCTTCACTTCATCTACCCACCTTTGGTTCCTCTCCCTTAATACCCTTGTCTATCAAAAATCTATCGATCTCAGTTTTGACATTTTCAATTGACCCCCAGTCTCAACAGCTTTTTGAGGGAGAGAGTTCCAGATTTCCACCACCCTTTGTGTGAAGAAGTGCTTCCTGACGTCACCCTTGAACGGCCTGGCTCTAATTTTAAGGTGATGCCCCCTTGTTCTGGACTCCCCCACACCAGAGGAACTAGTTTCTCTCCAACTACCCTATCGAATCCTTTAATCATCTTAAACACCCCGATCAGATCAACCCTTTAGGGTGAGAGGAAGTAGGAGTGGGAGGAGACTTGTGTGGAGCACAAACACTGGCACGGACCAGTTGGGCCGACTGGCCTGTTCCTGTGCTGTAACTTCTATGTAAGATAGGTCTGACCACAAGTTGAGGTAGAAATTAGTCTGGAGCCGTTTTCGGGTCCTGACTCGTGCTGCGTGTCCAGCACGCGCCCAAAGTAGGAGAGCCCAAGGATTGGTGGAAATTGGTCCTCAGGCTGCCTCAGCACACTCATGACGAGCAGCCAGCGCTGGTCTTGCCTCCACAGACAGCTCACCCGATCGAAGACTTCAACTTCGGGCCAACAGGCTCACCAACATTGGCCCTCAGGTAAGTCCTGGGGCGTGGGGGTGGGTTGAAATGGATTACGGAGGCAGGGTGGGACGATCGTGACTCCTGTGGAGTTGGGCTGGGGGGGGGGTGGGGTGAGGGGAGGTAGCATTCCTGCTCCTCCTGGCTCCACAGGAACATTTCATTCCAAATAAAAACTTTCCCCAACTTACCTTTAGTTGGCGGCCGCCGAGATTGCTGTAGATTCCTGAGCGGCAGCCCTCACACCTGCCCCGCTCATCTGAGACACATTTCTAAAAGGCCCCTCATTGATATACTCAAGGGGCCTTCCGCTTGTTTTAGGGACGGCAAAAATCTGGATCCTACGAATTTAGCAACGAGATCACTGGCTGCGTAGAATGGGCACAAGCCGTCCCACCGATAAATTGGTCTGCTTTGCCCCCATTTCACACCCAAAAATGGGCGCAATGCATATCAGTTTCTACCCCATTGTCTCTTATAAAGGGGAGGATAGATTGTGAGAAAGTGGTCATACAGTGAACAACAACAACTTGGATTTTTATGGCGCCTTTAACGTAGTAAAACGTCCCAAGGTGCTTCACAGGAGCGTTATCAGAGAAAATTTGACACCAAGCCACATAAGGAAACATTAGAACAGGAAGAAGTAGGTTTTAAGGAGCGCCTTAAAGGAGGAGAGAGAGGTAGAGAGGCGGAGAGGTTTAGGGAGGGAATTCTAGAGCTAAGGGCCCAGGCAGCTGAAGGCACGACCACCAATGGTAGAGCGATGGAAATCGGGGATGCGCAAGATGCCAGAATTGGAGGAGCACAGAGATCTCCGGGGGGTGGGGGGGGGTTGTAGGGCTGGAGGAAGTTCCAGAGATAGGGAGGGGCGAGGCCATGGAGGGATTTGCACAAGAGGATGAGTATTTTAAAATCAAGTCGTTGCTGAACCGGGAGCCAGTGTATGTCAGCGAGCACAGGGGTGATGGGTGAACGGGACTTGGTGCGAGTTAGGGTACGGGCAGCAGAGTTTTGGATCAGCTGTAGTTTATGGAGGGTGCAAGGTGGGAGGCCAGCTAGGAGAGCATTGGAATAGTTGAGTCTAGACATAACAAAGGCAAAGCTCTCACTAGAAGCAGACTGGCCCATCCAACTGATTAAATGAACACTTAGGGGGAGAAATCGGTACCTTAGCGCCTCCAGAGTGCACCTGGTGGGGGCGCTAACGAGGCACTGAGGTGAATCCAGCACTGCACGCCAAATTCAGTCCCCCATAGCGCCGCCGCTATGAGTTAGCGCCGGGGACTTCAGCGCTAGGCAGATTGTGACATCAGTGAGTGTGCAACGCTCACTGGGCGCCCAACCTGCCAAATTGAGTATCGCCCCCTGCCTTAGTGCCTTGCCCCGACAGCGACAGGGATAGGAGGCGTGAAGCAGTCAGTAGCCGGCTCCACAGGCGCTACTTAAAGGGATCATGAGTAATGAGTCGCAGCTGTCAGGTTAGTGCTGTTTCACTGCTTCCTTGTCAGTTTGACATTGTGCAACAGTTTAATTCCATCATTTAAAGGTTGTTTAGTCTCCAGAGTGTTGTGGCTACTAAAAATTAGTTACATTTATTCTCACAAAATATCAAAGTGCTGAACTTCCTTACATTAATGGGGGCTGTACTGGCCGTCGACCTCACCCTCCAGGATCTACAGCGGAGGGAGCGCAGGCAACGAGAAAGATTGGAACATGTGGCCAGAGGAAGGAGGAGGGTCATCAGGGCTCTCAACAGGAGGTCTTACCCTCCGAGGGTCTTCCGACAGCATTTCTCCTACCTTCAATTAAGCCAGGAGCAGTGTCTTCGAAGGCTTCGCTTCAGCAAGGAGGTGGTCACAGGACTCTGCCCCCTCCTGCAACCAGACCTCGAGCCTCAGATCAGGATGAGGACGGCTCTCTCCGTGGCAGTCAAGGTCACCGTCGCCCTCATTTTCTTCGCGGATCCTTCCAGTCTGCAACAGGAGACATAGCTAACATCTCGCAGTTCACCATCCATTGCTGCATCCGGGAGGTCACAGAGGCTCTCTACAGTAGGAGAAGGGACTACATTTCCTTCCCCATCACCTGAGAGAAGCAGGATGAGCGTGCATATGGCTTTGCCAGGATAGCGGGATTCCCCATGGTGCAGGACGCCATTGACTGCACCCACGTGGCTTTGCGGGCACCGCATAACAATCCTGAGATCTTCCGTAACCGCAAAGTCTACCATTCACTTAATGCCCAGTTGGTGTGTGACCACAGACAGCGAATCCTCAATGTCAATACCCGTTATCCTGGCAGCAGCCACGATGCCTTCATCCTGTGCCAGACCGGTGTGCCAGCGCTCTTCCAGCCACCACATCAAGCTCGCAGCTGGCTGGTCGGAGACAAGGAGTATCCGCTCTCCACCTGGCTCATGACTCTCCTCCGCAACCCCAACACTCCTGCCCAGCACTCATATAATGAGAGCCATGCTGCCACCAGGAATATCATCGAGCAGACCATCGGGGTGCTCAAGCAATGGTTCCGCTGCCTTGACCGCTCGGGAGACGCCCTCCAGTACTCGCCAGAGCGGGTGTCCCATTTCGTCATGTTGTGCTGCTGTATGCTCCACAACTTGGCCATCGTGAGGGCCCAGCCCTTGCCACCAGGGATTGCGGGACAACCTCAGGAGGAGGAAGAGGGAGAGGAGGAGGAGGAGGACGATGAGGAGGAATAGGAGTGAGGGAGGAGGCAGCCACTCAATCGGCCTTCCGGAAGGGCGGTCCGTGACCGCATCATCAGACTGCGGTTCCAGTAAATTCAACCCCAGATCCCCGTTGCTCACCACATCCCCATCATTTCATCCCTGTCGCAGGCCATATCACAGCACACAGCTGAAATGAGAGACAGTACAAAATCATCCGAAGTGAATTAATAAATTTATTAATAATCAGTGAACACATCTTTACAACAACAATATTAACTATTCACCATTGTGAAATCCCTTAGTGCCCCTCGTTACTGTGCCTTTGCCTACTCTAGTGCTCCTACGCAGTGTTGGCCCAGTGGCTGCAGCAGGGCTGGTGGAAGGCTGCTGAGTGTCCGTGCGGGAGACTTCAGATGGTCTTGCAGGACGTCCTCGACCAGCTCTGGCCCTGGAAGGCCCGGCTGTAGACTGCACCACCTCAGCATGGGCGGCAGCAGTCTGAGCTGGCTGGATGACAGGCAGTGACAAGGGCAATGGCGGAGTGCCAGTAGTGGGAGCAGGAAGGCTGTCATCCTGAGAGAGGACAGCAGCTTCCTGCTCCACTGACCCACTGTTACTCCCCAGGGGCAACATCTCAGCATCCCTAGCAATCTGTTGGAGCACAGAATGTTGGCCTGCTGCGACACCGTGAACGCCCCGGTTGACGGTGGTAGACCCAGCCACGATGGCAGCAGTCAGAGCTTGCGTGGCATCAAGCTGAGACTGCATGAGAGCAGTCTGAGATTGAATGGCACCAACCATAGACTGCATTACAGCACTAAGACGTTGTGTCGCTTCCCCCTGTGTTGCAATGGAAGCTGCCAGATCGCCCATCACACGCAGCATCAGGTCTGGGTCACCACAGTCTATCTGAGAGTCTATCATCCTTTGCAGACTGGAAATGATGGGCTCCATGGTGTGCGCAGAGCCTTGTGCAATGTTGGAGGTGGACTCCTCCACACTCCTTACCATTTCCGAAAGGCTCTCAGGCACCCTTGCCATTGCACCTGTCAGCTCCATGTGCATGCCCATCACCCTTCTTCTAAAGGCCTCCCCATCGAGGTCCTCATCTGAGTCCTGTGCATCAGAACTCGTGTGCAAACTCACCCTCCGGGCAGCTGGTCCCTGAGCTACCCTTTCTCCCCTGGCCTTCCTGCAGCCCACTCGTCCCCGGTGCATCACCCTGTGCAGATCCCACTACTACACTAGTCTCTAAAGAACGCGTAGTGCCAGTATCTGAGCTGGTGCCTGCGGGTGAGAGATGCAGTGACGCGTTGTGTTCTTCCTCCTCCTCTTCTCCCTGCCTCGCTCTCTACGGTACCCTCAGGGACAGGCTGCTCAGCTGCTTGCTCATTATCTGAAAGCATAAAGGCACAAGATTCGGGTTAAGGTGAGGGGAGGGGGGCAGGAAGGGAGAAAGGCTGCATACAGCATGATTAGCTGGAAGTGCGAAACGCTTGTGGGGTGAGCGGGAAGTGGAATGTGGGAAGAAGGAGTAGGGATGAACATATTATTGTTGTCCCCAAGGGGGTCAACGTCGCCGGTGGCCACGGCGCCCACCACCTGGTGCCCAATAATCTGCAGCGCTCGAGTCTCCAGCTCAGACAGTGGTTGGGTGTCGGCTTGTCTCCCGCCTGTGCGCTCCTGCTCCCTCCTGTTGTAAGGCACCTTGGCCTGCAACAGAAAGGAAAGTGTGTGAGTGAGTGTGGAGCAATGTGTCTGGGTGATGTGCCTGCCATAGTTGAATAGCTGTCATTGTATGCAAGGTGTGAGATGTGGGTGTGAGTATTGCTAGGTAGAGATTGTTGGTGGGTGAGTGCTGGGGGTGTGGTGCTTTGGCCAGTGTGTACAGACTGTGGTTCAGATGGTGGTTCAGACGATGGTATGTAGTATTTGTTGAAGCATTGACTCACCCTGACCACCCAAGTGAGGTCGTTAAATTTCTTCCTGCACTGTGTGTGGATCCTGGGGATAACAGTGCTGCCTGAGATCTGCTGGGCAACCTCCCTCCACATGACACGGAAGAGTTGCGGCGAGGGCCTCCTGACACTTGCCGGGTAGAGCACCGCCCTCCGTCTCTCCACAGCGGACACCAACTCCTCCAATGCTTGGTCCGAAAATCTGCGGGCTCTCTCCCTGGGGCATGGATCTGCCATCATGAAACCTGCTTCAGTCATCCGGCTCCTTGGGCTTGGCCTGCTTCTGCTTGCTGACACAGGTTCACAGCCAGCAATGCTGAGAATAAGGTTCTGCAGCATCAATGAACCTCCCCTTTAAGAACTGGAAAGAGCCTGTGGCAATGATGACTAGCGATTCGACTGCACCTGAAATTGCTTAGCGCTTTGAGTGTAACGCCACTGAGCGAGGCCGTTAGCGTTTGATTTAGCGCTCCCATCCTTTCTTTGAGCGATGACACTGAATTTTGCGGGCAGCGAGATTCATTAGCGCCTGGCGCTAAATCTCAAACTTTTCCAAAGTTAGCGCCCATTCCTGGACGATAATGAATTTCTTGCCTTCTATCTCCCAGCCGTGGGAAACAAAGCGTTAAATCGAACTCTGCCTTGACAGCTGTTTCTCCCGATCGATTTCCTCAGCCAAAAGCAGATTCCAAATGTAATTAGCACTGATCTGATTGATGTGACTGAGCTGTTCACATATTTATTCAGAGAGAAGAGACCTGATTGCACAAACCTTCAGGCACCAGTTGGTCTCAGTACCCCGGGCCAGGAAGGGAGGAAATCAACCAGGGCTCCCACTCTTGATCACGATCCAGTGATCCGCAGTGGAGAGTGGACCTGTGTGGACAGTGGGTGTGATGCTCCCCCCAAGATCTGGGCTCAGATATGAACAAGGCCAATTGGATGAGGTCCTGAAGGGCAGCTGATGTCCTGTGGAACTCCACCCCAAATAAATGGGTTCATGACGGTGTCGATACACCGAATCAGGCCATTCGGCCCATCCAGTCCGTGCCGGCGTTTACCCTCCACTCGAGCAAAGAGTCCTAATCACATTTACCCGCCCTTCCCATATCCCTTCCTCCCCTTTTCCATCATCCACCTCTCCAATCTATTGTTGACACAGTTTCTGCCTCCATCACTAACCCTGGAAGTGAATCCCCAAAACTCACAACTCTCTGTGTGAAGAACTTTCCCCTGCTCCCTGTAAAAATGTCTTAATCCTGAGGTCCTGAAATGTGTTATATAAATGCAAGTCTTCCTCCCCCCTCCCTCCCTCCCTTCCTTCCTTCCTTCCCTCATTCCTTCTCTCCTTCCCTCCCTCCTTCCTTCCTCCCTTCCTTCCTTCCTTCCTTCCTTTCTTCCTCCCCCCCTCCCTCCCTTCCTTCCTCCTTCCTCCTCCCTCCTTCCTCCCTCCTCCTCCTCCCTTCCTTCCTCCCTCCCTTCCTTCCTCCCTCCCTCCCTTCCTTCCTTCCTTCCTTCCCTCATTCCTTCTCTCCTTCCCTCCCTCCTTCCTTCCTCCTCCCTTCCTTCCTCCCTCCCTTCCTTCCTCCTCCCTTCCTTCCTCCCTCCCTTCCTTCCTCCCTCCCTCCCTTCCTTCCTTCCTTCCCTCATTCCTTCTCTCCTTCCCTCCCTCCTTCTTCCTCCTCCCTTCCTTCCTCCCTTCCTCCCTCCCTTCCTCCCTTCCTCCCCCTTCCTTCCTTCCTTCCTTCCTCCTTCCTTCCAACTTATCTTAATTCTAAAATCTCTATTAAATCTCCTCTTGGCCTTCCCTGCTCCAGTGGAGATACTTCCAGTATCTCAAGTCTCTCTTCAATAACAATAATTTCCAATCCCTGGCAGCACCGTACCTTCCGGACCATTCTGTTCCTGTAGCTTTTGCGATTCTTTTGTCTCCAGTTTATTCGCTGAATTTTCATAAATCAATTACATATTTGTAATGAGTCACTTGGAAATGAAAATGCTGAGCTATAATTACTTTCATTCCCTAATCCATTTTTCTTACTAAGAATTTTAATATGGTAGATGGAGTGTAAATTAATATTGATAAATGTATGGAATCAAAAGCCCCAAAGCCAAATAGAGCGAGGGTGACACAGTTTGGACTAACATGGCTGGTCTCTGTTTGTTCTGTCACAACTGTTTAATATCTCAGATATATGGGAATCACTGGACGATAAAAGGCCCGAGGTCCATCTAATTCGCCTTCTTCCATCCTGGTAGTCGCACGATCCAACGATAATGGAGTTGTTGACTAATCACAGCGATCAATCTCTATCAATGAGTCTACAACAGACCCAGACATGAGGCAAGGAAAATCCCCAGTGGTGGAGAGCTTTGGGAACCAGAGGCCCAAAGTCACCTGTTCCTCCCGAGCTCACCACACTCACCACACGTCATGTCTCAAATCACTCAGATACTATGTCCCAAAATGTTATTTTCTGAAAGAAACCTATCTCATTTACATTTAAATAAACCAACACTAACTTCTCCACCATCTCCCTGGGGAGATTGGAGTTTGGAGATTGGAGTCTGGAGATTGGAGTCTGGAGATTGACTGCTATGATTTAATCAGCAACTCTCTTATCGTTGTGACAGGGGACTGCCAGGATGGCAGAAGGTAAACTAGCTGGACCTTGGTCTTTTTCTGTCTAGCAATTGCTATATTCCTATTGGCTGCAGGTATTCTACATAGACAACATTCTCCTAATTCCGACTCAGACCTATTAAATAATTCCTGCGTGAAATTCCTGACTGGGGAATTCTCCGGTTATCTGGGATTTACTCTTCTAACGATTCACCATGGGAAGGCCAGTATGATAATCGGATCAGGTGCCACGTATTCCTGAGGGCCGAAACTCCAGCGTTATTTGACAGATTAATCTTCCTCTTGTAGATGGGGACGGTCGGAAACTACGAGGCGCTATCCAACGCAGCACGGAGACGGGACTTGCTGTCGAGATGCCGAGCCGAACTGTGCGTCAAGCCAGCCACGAGTCTATTGAGGAAAGCATGAACAGCTATGGATCCGAAGGGAAGTAAGTGACAAAGCGTGCCCAGCTGAGGGTCCTGGGGCTCCGTTATGGCCAAGGGAATGTGAGCAGTTAAGGAGTGTAAAATGGAATTTCACCCCCAGTGAGTTCAAAGTAATTGTCAAAACAGAATCCACAGAGCAAGTCTAACAGGAACCTCACAGTCCAATTGATGATGGGTCCATTTCCCAATACTGCAATTCTACCATCAAAAATCTTGCAATTATTACGTTTCACTTGTTCCTGATTCTAATTTTCTCCCCAAATTCATCTGTTGAGGTACTTCTGACTCTTACGAACAGACGAAATTGACGGGCAGGATAAGACCAGCTGGTCCATCCAGCCTTCCCTGCACATCTTGATAGTCTGAGCATCATGACTAGATACTTTGTCCCTTCCTCTCCACCTCCTATGAGGAGAGATTGAGTAGATTGGGCCTATACTGTCTGGAGTTTAGAAGAATGAGAGGTGATCTCATTGAAATATACAAGATTCTGAGGGGGATTGACAGGGTAGAAGCTGAGAGGCTGTTTCCCCTGGCTGGAGAGTCTAGGACCAGGGGTCACAGTCTCAGGATAAGGGGTCGGCCATTTAAGACTGAGGAGGAGGAATTTCTTCACTCAGAGGGTGTGAATCTTTGGAATTCTCTACCCCAAAGGGCTGTGGAGGCTCAGTCGCTGAGTATATTCAAGGCTGAGATCGATAGATTTTTGGACTCGAGAGGAATCAAGGGATAGGGGGATAGGGCGGGAAAGTGAAGTTGAGATAGAAGATCAGCCATGATCTTATTGAATGGCGGAGCAGACTCGAGGGGCCGTATGGCCGACTCCTGCTCCTAATTCTTATGTTCTCCCCCCACCCCCGCAGGAATGTCATTTCCTGGGAGATGGGTCATGGCTCCAGGGTTGACAGCTGCTCTCTGGTGGGCCTTGTACATGTGTGATCTTAGATGATTGGTATCAGCAAGCTATCTGCCCACGGCAGCCACACTCAAGCCCAATCTTGTCCTCAGTTGCAAGTCTGCCGACCTGCATTTCAAAGGATGAGTCACTGGAGAGCAGTCAGGAGCAGGAAGCCCAGATGATTCATTTACCCTCCCTGGAACAGGGGTGCTGTACTTAAGTGTGGCACCAGAGCCGGATTAAGAATTCTTGGGGCCCTGGGCCCCAAGAACGTTCGGGGTCCCTCTGCAACCCCTCACACAACCCCAGCCCTCCTAAACGTGTAACAAAATGTATGATGAAATCTGCCAGTAAAATGTTTACACACTGCATTTAGAATACAACAAATCATGTCACAATATACTAGGCTTCAATGAAGCATGTTAGCAGGGGGCCCATATTGGAGCCGGACCCCTGGGCACGTGCCTCATGGGCCTGTGCGCTTTTTCCACTCCACGCGGCACCTCCGTTACCACAGTAACCACGCCCGGAGATGTATCGACCAACTTTTGTTTTCATTCACAGGATGTGGGCGTCGCTGGCGAGGCCGGCGTTTATTGCCCATCCCTAATTGCCCCTTGAGAAGGTGGTGGTGAGCCGCCCTCTTGAACCGCGACACTCCGCGTGGTGAAGGTGCTCAGTCACATAGGCCATGGGTGAAACTTTCAAAATTCGCCCGGGGCATAAAACGGGTGGTAGCGAATTGGTCGCCCGTTATACGCCCCGCCTCAACTTTTCCTTCCCCTGTTAGTCACCGAGTCCGAAATAAAAGCAGCCATTACATTACCACACCAGCTTGAGTCTTCATCGGAAATTACCAACAGAAAGTCGATCCTGAGCAGGAGGTCCAGATCTTGGAGGTTAGGTGTTTCTCCCCCAGACAATAGAGGACCTGTGGAATGTGTTGCTGGCTAGTACCGTGAACGCTGATCTGTTGAATTCCTTCAAGAGAGAGCTACAGCACAGGATCATAGGAGCAGGAGGAGGCCATTCAGCCCCTCGAGTCTGTTCCGCCATTCAATTAGATCATTCAATTAGATCTTTATCTTAACTCCATTTACCCGCCTTTGCTCCATATCCCTCGATCCCCTTGTTATGGATTCCCCCACCAGAGGAGATAGTTTCTCTGTGTCGACCCTATCGTATCCTGTAGCATTTTAAAGACCTCGATCAGATCACCACCCCCCCCACCCCCACCCCCCGGCTAAACTCAATGGAATACAAGCCAAGTTTATACAATGAACCTGGACCTGTTTCCCAGCCCTAATTTTGCCAGGATCACAAAACTGGAAATAATCCCGTCAAAATGAAGAAAACAATGGGGGTGAAATTGGTTTGGGCGATAGCGAATCAGCAGCCAGTTTTACACTCTGCCCGATATTCTTGTCCATTGAGATCAAGGCCATAGAAATTCGGGCGGGCTGCAAAGCGAGCTGCTGATTCGCTATCGCCCGTTTTGCGCGGCTGCCCAAGACGTATTTCACCCCCAATATGTTACGAGGATGCTGGATTTTACTGGTGTGGGGCCCAGTTAACAGCAGTGCTGGTTTCCTGTAACAGGAAGTTCGTTTCAAATTGCATATAAGGGAAATAAATATGCAAATCAGAATTTAAAAAACTAGACGATGAAACGGGATTTATCACAAAACTAGCTCAAATATTATTAGTCTCCCCACCCCACCCCCCCTCAGCCCTCCTCTCCCCATGGAGAGGTCAGGGTCGAGTGGAGCATTCACATACGAGCGAACAATTCAGCAATCCTTACTTCCACTATTGCACAAGTCTCAGGATAAGGGGTCGGCCATTTAGGACTGAGATGAGGAGGAATTTCTTCACTCAGAGGGTGGTGAATCTTTGGAATTCTCTGCCCCAGAGGGCTGTGGATGCTGAGTCTCTGAGGAGATTCAAGACTGAGATCGATAGATTTTTGGACTCTAGGGGAATCAAGGGATATGGAGATCCGGTGGGAAAGTGGAGTTGAGGTCGATGATCAGCCATGATCTTATTGAATGGCGGAGCAGGCTCGAGGTGCCGTATGGCCGACTCCTGCTCCTATTTCTTATGTTCTTAGTGCACTGGTAGAATGGCAGAATTGGCGTCATCTGTGGCTCAGTGGTAGATCTCTCACTTCTGAGTCAGAAGGTTGTAGGTTCAAGTCCCACTCCAAGACTTAACTACATCATCCAGCCTGAGGGAGCACTGCACTGTCGGAGGTGCCATCTTTTGGATGAGATGTTAAACCCAGGCTCTGTCTGCCTTCTTGGGTGGATGTAAAAGATCCCATGGCATTATTTCGAGGAGTTTTCCACAGAGTCCTGGGGCTAATATTTATCCCTCAATCCACACCACTAAAACAGATTATCTGGTCATTATCACATTGCTGTTTGTGGGATCTTGCTGTGTGCAAATTGGCTGCTGAGTTTCCTACATTACAAGAAGTGCTTCAAGAAGTACTTTATTGGCTGTGTTGAGACGTCCTGAGGTTGTGAAAGGTGCTGTAGAAATTCAAGACTTTCTTTCTGTCAAAGTACGCTTGAAAACCTTGCCACATTTACTTTTTCCATGGGCTTCAGGCATCAAAGCATAGAAACACAAACTTAGTGCTTATTTAATTGAAACATGGGGAAGCCATTCAGCCTCTCAAGCCTGTTCCACCATTAGATCTTAGCTGATCTGTATCTTAACTCCATCTACCCATCTTGGTTCTGTAACCCTTAATACTCTTACCTAACAAAAATCTATCAGTTTTGAAATTTTCAATTGACCCCCAGCCTCAACAGCTCTTTTGGGGGAGAGAGTTCCAGATTTCCACCACCCTTTGTGTGAAGAAGTGCTTCCTGACATCACCCCTGAACGGCCTGGCTCTAATTTTAAGGTTATGCCCCCTTGTTCTGGACTCCCCCCGCCAGAGGAAATAGTTTCTCTCTATCGACCCGATCGAATCCTTTAATCATCTTAAACAGCTCAGTTAGATCACCCCTTAATCTTCTAAACTCGAGGGAATACAAGCCCAGTCTGTGCAACCTGTCCTCATAATTTAACTCTTTTAGCCCCGGTATCATTCTGGTGAATCGGCGCTGCACCCATTCACTCTCTGGGTAAAGAAGTTTCTCCTGAATTCACTTTTGGATTTATTAGTGACTATCTTATATTTATGGACCCTAGTTTTGGACACCCCCAATAATGGAAACAACCTCTCTACATGTCCACCCTATCGAGCCCCTACACAAATTGAAAGACCTCTATCAGGTTACCTCTCAGTCTTCTCTTTTCTAGAGAAAAGAGCCCCAGCCTGTTCAGCCGGTTCCAGCGCTCACATTTATATTCCCTGGATGTAGTTGCCCATCAAAGAGTTCACCCCATAATTAGCATTTCTCTTGTGGTCTCTGTTCCGGTGTGACCTCGGCTTCTGATTCTGTCTGAAGTGCTTTTTGTCTAAACGGGCTGTCTCGACTGGCTGTCAAATCAGGCTTCCAGTCCCTCGCTGAGTCCTCTCCTTCCTGCCTGCTCCGTGAATTATTTCACTGCTCCCTCAGCCGGCCCGTTCCTCATTATTGTCAGTCTGTCAGCACTCACCATACATTGCCCGAGTCACAGTCACAGCGATGGTCAGCCCTGATAACCAGCAGAGCCTTCCTGTCTCTTCGAAGCGATTGACTTTTAAATCACTGACTTGACGCAAAAAAAGATAAAGAAACCCCTTTCAGGGAAATTGAAAACCTGCATTATTGGAGAGCTTGTACATTTAATGAGAATCAGCGAGGAGAAATTGGACCCCAGCCTACCCTGTTTTTCTGGGGCGCTGAACGGGGCAAAGAAGCACCCATTTCACGGGGCTGTTTATGTCCCGTTCCCGTATGGCGCCATATTGGCTCGGGCGGTAATACAGGCGTCCCTGGCAGCTGCCTGAAACAGGCGATAAGCCCCTCGCAGATGCCAACAGGGGGCCTAATGCATGTTTCACGACCCCGATCCGGATTTCACCAGCACTGAGCAGAGCAAGCACCGGCCACGCTCCAATCAGTTTCTGGGTTCTTCTGCGGTGCCTTCAACCGCCAAGGCCCTCAGCTCTGGAATTCCCTCCCTAAACCTCGCCGCCTCTCTCTCCTCCTTTAAGACGCTCCTTAAAACCTACCTCTTTGACCAAGCTTTTGGTCACCTGCCCTAATATCTCCTTATGTGGCTCGGTGCCAAATTATGTTTGATAATCGCTCCTGTGAAGCGCCCTGGGATGTTTTACTGCATTAAAGGCGCTGTATAAATACAAGTTGTTGTTGTCCTAAAGAGACAGGTGGAATCTGCCAACAAGGAGGTATATTTATGAATTTTAACTTGCCTGAACGTGGAGCCAGGAGGAGCAGGAGCACTCCCCCCTACCTCCAATGCACTACTGTGGGCCATGAGTAGCACAGATGCATTTATGGGGAAGCCGGATAAACACAGGAGGGCGAAAGGAATAGAAGGTTATGGTGATGGGGTGAGATGAAGAGGGGTGGGAGGAGGCTGGTGTGGGGCATAAACACCGGCACGGACCAGTTGGGCCGAATGGCCTGTTTCTGTGCCGTACATTCTGTGTCATTCTATGTAACCCCTCCCCCGCACAAACCCTAATCCCTTTTTCCTACTAATTATCCACTTAGAAATGTTACCCGCAGAGTGCCAGACGGCCTTGTGCTGTCGAGAGCCAAAGACACGCTCCGTGCCCAACGGATCGCCATGCCAACACAGCCGGCACAACGAAAATAAAAAGAATCATTTTTTTTTTTTGCTTTGTTTTCTGACGAGCAGCCATTAAAATGTCCACAGCACAGCCTGTTCTCCCGTCACTACAGGCAAGTGGGAGGCTGGTTCATCTGTAATTGAGGCCTCTCTGCAGAGGGGTTGAAAGGGCAGGTGGCAAGGATTGAAGCTGAAGGATTGCGGATCCGGAACAAAGACCGGGTTTGGAGGCCGATCGCTGGATAATTCTTTCTAAAGAGGAGGGGGGGGGGGGGGGGTGGGGGGCAGCGCAGATCCACCAGAATGATCCCGGAGCTAAAAGGGTTAAATTATGAGGACAGGTTGCACAGACTGGGCTTGTATTCCCTCGAGTTTAGAAGATTGGAAGGCGATCTAATTGAGTTTTAAGATGATTAAAGGATTTAATCATCAGGATTTCTGGCACAGACTCGATGGGCCGAATGGCCTCCTTCTGTGCTGTAAATTTCTGTGATTCTATGATTCGATCGGCTAGATAAAGAGAAACTATTTCCTCTGGTGGGGGGGGAGTCCAGAACAAGGGGCGTAACCTTAAAATTAGAGCCAGGCCGTTCAGGAGTGATGTCAGGAAGCACTTCCTCACACAAAGGGTAGTGGAAATCGGGAACTCTCTCCCCCAAAAAGCTGTTGCGGCTGGGGGGTCAACTGAAAATTTCAAAACTGAGATTGAGAGATGTTTGTTAGGCAAGGGTTTTAAAGGTTACAGAAACAAGGCGGGTAGATGGAGTTGAGGTACAGATCAGCCATGATCTAATTGAATGGTGGAACAGGCTCGAGGGGCTGAATGGCCTAGAATGACACAGTATTTACAGCACAGAAACAGGCCATTCGGCCCAACTGGTCCGTGCCGGTGTTTATGCTCCACATGAGCCTCCTCCCATCCCTCTTCTTCTCACCCTAGCACCATAACCCTCTATTCCTTTCTCCATCATGTGTTTGTCCAGCCTCCCCTTAAATTTATTAGTGACTATCTTATATTTATGGCCCCTAGTTGCAGAAAAGAAGCAAAAAGAAGGAAAGAACTACTTACATTTCTATAGCGCCTTTCACAACCTCAGGACGTCCCAAAGCGCTTTACGGCCAATGAAGTACTTTTCTTTAAAGTATATTCACTCTTGTAATGTAGGAAACACGGCACCCAAATTGCGCACAGCAAGCTCCCACAAACAGCAATGCAGCAAATGACCAGATAATGGCCCGGATTTTCCGGGGCCTGTGACTGCGTACGCACCCCGTATGTGCCCCGCAAGTTCTGGGTTTAGGCATGCGTGATAACCCGGAACTTGCGATCTGTCAGGAATCTTCTTGACAGATTCTCCGCATCCCCGGTAAACGGACATTCGCTGGCGGAGAGTCGGGCTATTTGCCCAACTACTGCCCAGCGAGTGCCCGTGAAACTCTAACGCCTGGTAAAAGCAGGCCCAGGGCCGCCTTCTACCAGCGTAAGGGTGCAAAATAAATATTAAAATAAAACTTTTAAAATCATTTTAACATTCAAAAACCTGCAAAATAAGTTGTTATTTTTGGTCCCCTTGAAAAATTTTAAAATTTATTTTTCCAAAAATAAAATTTTTGTTTTAAATGTTTAATTAAATTGTATTTTAATTAATTTTAATGATTTAAATTTTTTTTATTTCAAGTGTTGTTAAAATGTGTTTTATGGTTGATTCCTATCGTGCTTATCCGTACGTAAATGGTGCATAATTCGAATCCCTTTTCTGATTGGTTGGGCCGGCCCACGTTATCCCAGGGGGGGCTTGCGAACCGCGTGCGCCTGTGATACGTGGGCCTTTACGCAGGCCTACACCTGCAGGCCCAGGAGCGCGAGTCCCCGTGGCTCCTGGACCATCAGGTCGGTGAGTAGATTTATTACGGTTCGGAAGCCTCCGACCGCCAATTCAGGCCCAATGTTTCTTTTTTGGGATTTTGGTTGAGGGATAAATATTGGCCCCAGGACACCGAGGAGAACTCTCCCCGCTGCTCTTCTTCCAAATAGTGCCCGTGGGATCTTTTACATCCACCCGAGAGAGCAGACGGGGCCTCGGTTTAACGTCTCATCTGAAAGACGGCACCTCCAAAAGCATATATATGCATTTCCAGTCATTAGTTTAGCCGGGTTTGTAAGACAATTTTTTTGTTCAAACGGCCTTACCATAGATTCTGTAAGTTGCTTTGTCCCCTGTGATAGGGGAACTGCACTGCTTTGCTCTTTGATAAAGTAGCTGTGAGCTAAAATTAGACACTGATTATGATAAATTGTGGAATTCGCTTAAAGATTCCTGCAATAAAAATAATCACAGACCGAATCACGGTGCACAGACTAAAAATAACCAATCGGATTTATTTACACTTCGCTAATTATACAGAAACAAAAATACTATATTCTGTGAAGCGCATGGTTGTTGTCTAAAAATAAACCAGTTCCTTCGTGCCTCTCAGCAAGTCTGGCCAGGAATTCGAGAGTATCTTGCAACAGAGCCATCTCCTGTAATGTTGTACCTTGAGAAGTGAAACCTCCACAGCACCGCTCCTCATTCTCACTCACTCCCATTTAACAGAATCTCAATGGACAAGACCTTTTCTATTCTCTGTCATTGTGTGGAATCTCAATCAACAACCCCATTTCCACTTGCTTCCATTGAATAGAATCCCACTGGACCAACCCTTTCCCATTCACTCCCATTGTGTTGATTCCCACTGGACCAACCCTTTCCCATTCACTCCTAGAATCATAGGGCGTGAAATTCGGTTACGCCCCGTTTGGGGGCGGTAACTGAGTTAAGGCTGAACATTTAACTCCCGGCGCGGAGTTACCATCCCAGCCGCTAAATTTGGCTTAACGCCCCGCACAGGCAGTGGAGCGCTATCTCGGGCGGTAACCGACGCAAAGTCGGGGCGCGATCGGCCGCACTCCACGGAGCGCTGCCGCATTTCAACGCCCCTCCCCTTCCGTTAAAGGGGAGGGCCGTTGCGCACTCTGCAGGGCCTCTGATGGCCCACACTAGGCCACCAGGGTGGCTTGGTGCCACGGCCACAGTCCGGCGCCGAAACCCGGTGCCGTGGCTGCGCGACGGCAGCCAGGACCACGCCACGGCCCACCATGGAGGGCCGACCTGGAGGTCGGCCAAAAACAGAAAATGGCGGCGCGGGTCGCGGCCGCACCTCCCCTTTAAATACCGCCCCGCGAGCGGAGGTCGGCCCGGCTCCCGACCCGCGAGACTGGCACTGACATCGCCCATGGCAGCCTCGTGGTGCCCGGCAATGACGTCATTGCTGGAGGTGTGGTGGCCCAGGGCACTACCGGCAGGGATGGGGCGCTATCGGGTAGCGCCTCAGCAACGCCCCGCCGAATTTCTCGGGAGGCGCTTTCCCCCCCCCCGGACGATAAGCCCTTTGCGCCCATTAGCATCCCCCGGAGGCGCTAACAGCAGGCGCAAAGGAACCAAATTTCTAGCCCATACAATCATAGAATGGTTACAGCACGGAAGGAGGCCATTCGGCCCGTCGAGCCTGTGCCAGCTCTCTGCAAGAGCACTTCAGCTAGTCCCATTCCCCCGCCCTTTCTTATTGGGTAGAATGCAAGTGGACCAACTCCTTTGCAATCACTCATTGATTAGAATTTCAATACCTTCCCGTTAACTCATATTGTACACAATCCCATGGACTAATCCCTTTCCCAGTCTTTCTCTTTGTGTATAGCTCCAATGAACCAAACACCGGTAGGAAGACCTCAGCCGTTATCCCCTGGGGTGGGGGCACTGGTGGGTGGCTGCCTTGTATCTTCAGTGCAGCCTCATCGGATGGGCGTCACTCTGTTCCTGCTCCTCTACAAGAAGCATAGTTACAGGGCAAACCCCAATGGGTAACCCATTGTGTCCTGTCTGAAATAGGGAGGGAGCAGGGAGAACAACAACCCTCCGAAAAAGGAGATGCCAAAGTGGTTGACAAAAGAAAAAAACCCAGTAATCTATTAATTACACCTGTACACATTCAACCTAGGCACCTAGAAACCTTGAACATCTATTTTACATGGGTATAATTATTAATCATAGATGCATTTAAGCTAGATAAGTGCATGAGGGAGAAAGGAATAGAAGAATATGTTGATGGGGTGAGATGAGGGGTGGGAGGAGGTTCACTAGATTGATTCCTGGGATTAGAGGGTTGTCCTTTGAGGAGAGATTGTGTAGAATGGGCCTATACTCTCTGGAGTTTAGAAGAATGAGAGGTGATCTCATTGAAACATACAAGATTCTGAAGGGGATTGACAGGGTAGATGCTGAGAGGTTGTTTTCCCTGGCTGGAGTGTCTAGAACGAGGGGGCATAGTCTCAGGATAAGGGGTCGGCCATTTAAGACCGAGATGAGGAGGAATTTCTTCACTCAGAGGGTTGTGAATCTTTGGAATTCTCTGCCCCAGAGGGCTGTGAATGCTGAGTCTCTGAGTATATTCAAGGCTGAGAGCGATAGATTTTTGGACTCTAGGGGAATCAAGGGATATGGAGATCGGGCGGGAAAGTGGAGTTGAGGTCGATGATCAGCCATGATCTTATTGAATGGCGGAGCAGGCTCGAGGGGCGGTATGTCCTACTCCAGCTCTTATTTCTTATGTTCTTATGTTCTTATAAACACCGGCACAGACCAGTTGGGGCGAATGGCCTGTTTTTGTGCTGTGAATTCTATGTAATTCTGTGTAATCAGTGTGAATCAGGCCGAAATGACAGTAAATGGGGCATTTGATGGCACCAGATTATTACTGCCTCATTTGCATTTGCCCTCCCAGTACTGAGGATGGGAAGTGGGGTGGCAGCTGAAGTGGGCGGAGCTCCTGCGTTAAGGAACTGCGTCCCATTTCCCTCGTCTGCCACTAACTCGGGCGAAGGGCAGCGAAAAGTCCCGGCTGCCATCTCTTCCCATCCCACTTCATTACTGGTATCATTGCTAGTTATTATTTAATCCAGAAAATTTGCAGGAAACACTATGAGCGTTAACCTTTGTAAAAAGGCAGACACGTTGGCTTTCACGCTGCAACTGACAGTACAGTCGCTGAGTCAGGACTTCCTCTGGTCCCCAATGAAATCCCCTGGCCTTGCCAAACAGTGGGCTGTTTGGTGTACAATCGGCAGTTCAATAAATCCTTCTTTAATGATGTTAATTGAGTGTGTTCGTTTTGTTAAGTAGTTGAACAAGATTTATCTAAACTTTGTGCTGATGCACTGCAACCACCCACTTAGGTTAATTAAACAGATAGGTTTCAACTTAAGGAAATGATCAATTGAAAATTTGCTGAACAGGCATTGTTTGATGATCTTATTCGAGACAACTGGCACTGCGCTGAGATCGGATCCAGGCAATGCATTCTGATGGTCAAACTTTGCCCTCATTCACCCCGATTGTGTAGCATCCCATTGGACAAACCCATTCTCACTCACTCCCATTTATAAGAATCCCAATTGACAAGCCCTTTCCCATTGTGTAGAATCTCTATGGACAATCCCACTTGCACTCGCTTCCATGGAATAGAATCCCAATGCACAAATCCTTTCTCATTCTCTCACATTGTACAGAATTCCAATGGAGCAATCCATTTTCCATTCACTCCCATCCAAATTTCAGAGAACCAACCCACTTTTTCCAATCATTCCCGCTGATTAGAATCGCTTCCCAGTAACTCGTATTGTCCCATGGACTAATCCCTTTCCCTTTCATTCCCTTACATAGGATTACGTAGGATATACGGCCCAGAAACAGGCCATTCAGCCCAACCAGTCCATGCCGGCGTTTATGCTCCACACGAGCCTCCTTCCGTCTTTCCTCATCTAAATCTATCAGCATAATCCTCTATTCCCTTCTCCCTCATATGCTTGTCCAGCCTCCCCTTAAATGCATCTATACTATTCGCTTCAACCACTCCCTGTGGTAGCGAGTTCCACATTCTCACCACTCTCTGGGTAAAGAAGTTTCTTCTGAATTCCCTATTTGATTTCTTGGTGACTATCTTATATTGATGGCCTTTAGTTATGCTCTTATCCACAAGTGGAAACACTCTCTGTATCCACTCTATCAAAACCTTTCATAATTTTAAAGACCTCTATTAGGTCACCCCTCAGCCTTCTTTTTTCAAGAGAAAAGAGACCCAGCCTGTTCATCCTTTCCTGATATGTATACCCTCACATTTCTGGTATCATCCTTGTAAATCTTCTCTGCACCCTCTCCAGTGCCTCTATATCCTTTTTATAATATGGCGACCAGAACTGTACGCAGTATTCCAAGTGTGGTCTAACCAAGGTTCGATACAGATTTAGCATAACTTCTCTACTTTTCAATCTTAAGCTCTAGAAATAAACCCTAGTGCTTGGTTTGCTTTTTTTATGGCCTTGCTAACCTGTGCCGCAACTTTTAGTGATTTATGTATTTGTACTCCGAGATCCCTTTGTTCCTCTACCCCACCTAGACTCGCACCCTCCAAGTGATAAGTGACCTCCCTATTCTTCCTACCAAAATGTAATACCTCACATTTATCTGTGTTGAACTTCATTTGTCAATTATTTGCCCATTCTGCAAGTTTATTAATGTCCTCCTGTAATTTGTTGCTGTCCTCCTCAGGGTTGACTATCCCCTTTGTGTAGAATGCCAATGAATCAGACTCCTTCTCGGTTACTTGCACTGTATAGAATCCCAATGGATATTTTTGCATTTACTTTTGGGATTTATATTGTTGGCACATTTACTAGTTGTCCTGAGAAGGCGGTGGGATTTCTGTAATGATTTTTTCAACAAAGAAAGATACTTCTGCGGGCACCAAGAGCACTGTTCCCTCGAGCGTGCATGGCCGCGCACACGTCCCAGAACTCGCGCGCACTTCAAATTAAATGCCGCATGGAGAGCTGGTCTGGCGGACAGCCGGAGCAGGGGAGGGGCTCAATACAACACGGCCCGGAAGGCAGACAGAGAGTCGTTGGCGAATCTGGCCGCCTCAGAGACGATCCCAATCGGAAAGTAACAAAAGAGTTGGGGCAGCGGCCACATGACGAGGGAGTGGGTGCGGGGTTGGCTGTGTCGGGAGTGGGTGCGGGGTTGGCTGTGTCGGGAGTGGGTGCGGGGTTGGTTGTGTCGGGAGTGGGTGCGGGGTTGGTTGTGTCGGGAGTGGGTGCGGGGTTGGTTGTGTCGGGAGTGGGTGCGGGGTTGGTTGTGTCGGGAGTGGGTGCGGGGTTGGCTGTGTCGGGAGTGGGTGCGGGGTTGGTTGTGTCGGGAGTGGGTGCGGGGTTGGTTGTGTCGGGAGTGGGTGCGGGGTTGGTTGTGTCGGGAGTGGGTGCGGGGTTGGATGTGTCGGGAGTGGGTGCGGGGTTGGCTGTGTCGGGAGTGGGTGCGGGGTTGGCTGTGTCGGGAGTGGGTGCGGGGTTAGTTGTGTCGGGAGTGGGTGCGGGGTTAGTTGTGTCGGGAGTGGGTGCGGGATTGGTTGTGTCGGGAGTGGGTGCGGGGTTGGCTGTGTCGGGAGTGGGTGCGGGGTTGGTTGTGTCGGGAGTGGGTGCGGGGTTGGTTGTGTCGGCCTCTGGGAAGTTCCAGGTGCTGCAGGCAGAATCGGTAGAGGAGCCGCGCTCAGCCGGTTGCCATGGTGATGAGGGCAGCATCTCCCTCCTTCTCCTTTGGTGCCACGGTTCCAGGGGCCTGTGTTATACAAACTCCGCGCTCCCCGCAGGGCCAGTCTGAGCGAGGCCAGTCTGAGCGGGGCCAGTCTGAGCGGGGCCAGTTGTTTCAGAGCGGGGCCAGTCTGAGCGAGGCCAGTCTGAGCGAGGCCAGTTGTTTCAGAGCGGGGCTAGCTCAGTGCAGCCAGTATGGGTGTAAGATTTGGATCGCAGATCGCACACAGATTACCCAGAGGGTCTTAGGAGTTGTAAGGCATTTTATTAAGGAGCATCAGTTTAAGTTAAGTATAACACACAATCAAGATAGACACAGAGTCATAGTCATAGTAGACATAAGACCGTGACAAGCAGCTGGTATCGGTCCCGATCGGACAGACGGCTGGCGTGCGCGAACAGCTCTTCCCTTCCTTTCACCGTCTGTGCTAAAAGCTCTTTTGATATCTCTTTCACTCTCTTTTTAGGGGTGGGCCTAGGGTAGGTTATCAAAGATTCAGTCAACAACCTTTCTAGCACACACACAGCAGACGGCTAGTCTGGAAACAAGGTCACCGCCACGGTGCAGAATGTTATAACATCCACAGGGAACCAAGAACATCAGCAAATTCTAAGCGCCTCTCCAGTTATTCTAACACCAGTCTGAAGAGACTGTTTTGTCTCAAATTATTTCTTCCAATTAATGATTTCTTACAACGGCTGGACGAAGCTTTAAAAAACCGGTGGGAGGGATCGGTAGATAACCACGTGTACCTCATCTTATTAAACCTGTTACAGGTGAGTGAGTTGCCGAGTTTTTCCCCGCAACCAGTGAGTAAGAAGGGACTTGGTTGCTGTCAGATGGCGGTGACCTGTTTTAGGAGAGGAAATGAGAAACGAGTTTGTGCGAATTTTGAGCTGTACGTGAATCCACTTTTTAAAAAATAAAATGATTCTACTGTGGATGGGTTTGTAAGATCAGGCTGTCAATCATTAGGTGAGGCAAGGAAGCATTTTAGCAGAAGGAAGAAGAGCGATTGACACAAGTTTAACTTACTTTTATTTGTTACTTTTTAATAAATCCAATGTTGCACCAGGGGTGGATTTATGGTTTTAGTCTTGTTGCGATGAAAGTTCATAAAAAACCTTAATAACATAAAAAGTGGGAAAATTGGAGCTTGCTTCTGAAAATCAGGATTCCGGCGTCAGCTTTATATTTTTAGAAATGTTGCGGCACCTCACTTGCTACAAGCCGACCCAATGAGCGCATCTGCCTGCTGAAGAATTCAAACCGCCTGGGGGGGCAACACAGGCTGCCTTTGTCAGAAACAAAAATAGGAGAATTTTTTTTAAATTCGGAAAATTGTTTAAAGCCGGAAAAAAATACAGGAAAGTGATGTTAATTTTACCGTAAACAAACTTGCAGAATGGGCACGTAAATGACAAATGAGTTTCCATTCAAGTGTGAGGTGGTGCATTTTGGTAGGAGGAATAAGGAGGCCACCTACTCCTTGGAAAGAGACTAAATGGAGCAGAGGTGCAAAGGGATCTAGGGGTATAGATTCACAAATCATTAACATAGAAACATAGAAACATAGAATCTAGGAGCAGGAGTAGGCCATTCGGCCCGTCGAGCCTGCTCCGCCATTCAATACGATCATGGCTGATCATCCAAATCCAGTACCCTGTCCCTGCTTTAATCCCCACAGTACACATATCCCACCCTACCCCCGTAACCCCACGTATTTAATTCCCCCTAACATATCCCATCCTATCCCCATAACCCCACATATTTAATCTCCCCTAACACTAAGGGTCAATTTATCATAGCCAAATCAACCTAACCCACACATTTTTGGACTGTGGGAGGAAACCGGAGCACCCGGAGGAAACCCACGCAGACACGGGGAGAATGTGCAAACTCCACACAGACAGTCACCCGAGGTCAGATTCGAACCCGGGTCTCTGGCGCTGTGAGGCACCAGTGCTAACCACTATGCCACCGTGTTGCCCTTAAAAGTAGCAATGCAGGTTAAAAAAGCCACAAAACTGCAAATAAAGCCCTGGGGTTTCATTTCTAGAGGAATAGAATTCAAAAGCAGAGAAGTTATGTTAAACTTGGATAGAAGCTTGTCTCATGATTTGGCATTACTTCCTTTTCTGGCTCCCATGTTAGCTGATATTGTTAACGGTTCTCTCTCCTCGGGTACTGTCCCCCTCTCCCTCAAATCTGCCGTCATCACCCCTCTCCTCAAAAAAACAACCCTTGATCCCTCCGTCCTTGCAAACTACCGCCCCATCTCCAACCTCCCTTTCCTCTCCAAAGTCATGAACGTGTTGTCGCCTCCCAAATCCCTGCCCACCTTTCCCACAATTCCATGTTTGAATCCTCCAATCAGGTTTCCCCCCTTGCTACAGTACCGAAACAGCTCTCATCAAACTCACAAATTACATCCTTTGTGACTGCGACAAAGGTAAACTATCCCTCCTCATCCTTCTTGATTTGTCTGCAGCCTTTGACACGGCTGACCACTCCATCCTTCTCCAACGCCTCTCCACCGTCGTCCAGCTGGGTGGGACTGCACTCGCCTGGTTCCATTCTTATCTATCTAATCGTAACCAGAGAATCACCTGCAACGCCTTCTCTTCCCGCTCCCGCATCGTTACCTCTGGTGTCCCCCAAGGATCTATCCTTGGCCCCCTCCTATTTCTCATCTACATGTTGCCCCTTGGCGACATCATCCGAAAACACAGTGTCAGTTTCCACATGTACGCTGACAAAACCCAGCTCCACCTCACTACCTCTTCTCTCGACCCCTCCACAGTGTCTAAATTGTCAGACTGCTTGTCCGACATACAGTTCTGGATGAGCAGAAATTTTCTCCAATTTAATATTGGGAAAACCAAAGCCATTGTTTTCGGTCCTTGCCACAAACTCCGTTCCCTAGCCACTGACTCCATCCCTCTCCCTAACATCTGTCTGAGGCTGAACCACACTGTTCGCAACCTTGGTGTCATATTCAACCCTGAAATGAGCTTCCGACCACATATCCGCAGCATAACAAAGACCGCCTATTTCCACCTCCGTAACATTGCCCGTGTCCGCCCTTGCCTCACCTCATCCACTGCTGAAACCCTCATCCGTGCCTTTGTTACCTCTAGACTTGACTATTCCAACACACTCCTGGCTGGCCTCCCACATTCCACCCTACGTAAACTTGAGGTCATCCAAAACTCGGCTGCCCATGTCCTAATTCGCACCAAGTCCCGTTCGCCCATCACCCCTGTGCTCGCTGACCTACACTGGCTCCCAGTTAAGCAGCGCCTCGATTTCAAAATTCTCATCTTTGTTTTCAAATCCCTCCATGGCCTCGCCCCTCCCTATCTCTGTAATCTCCTTCAGCCCCACAACCCCCCGACATATCTGCGCTCCTCTAATTCTGCCCTCTTGAGCATCCCTGATTATAATCACTCAATTGAGAGGTCGCACAACACCAGGTTATAGTCCAACAGTTTTATTTGAAATCACAAGCTTTCGGAACTATCGCTCCTTCCTCAGGTGAAGTAAATTGGATACAGAATCGTCAGAGCATATATGCTCTGACGATTCTGTATCCAATTTACTTCACCTGAGGAAGGAGCGATAGTTCCGAAAGCTTGTGATTTCAAATAAAACTGTTGGACTATAACCTGGTGTTGTGCGACCTCTCAATTTTGTCCACCCCAGTCCAACACCGGCATCTCCGCATTATAATCACTCAACCATTGGTGGCCGTGCCTTCAGTTGCCTGGGCCCTAAGCTCTGGAATTCCCTGCCTAATCCTCTCGCCCTCGCTACCTCTCTCTCCTCCTTTAAGATGCTCCTTAAAACCTACCTCTTTGACCAAGCCTTTGGTCACCTGCCCTAATTTATCCTTATGTGGCTCGGTGTCAAAATTTTTGTCTTAAAATACTCCTGTGCAGCGGCTTGGGACGTTTTACTATGTTAAAGGCGCTATATAAATACAAGTTGTTGTTCTACTGTATATATGCTTTTAAGTGGTTGTTGTTGCTGTCGTTGTTGGTGTAAAAGTTGTTGTTGTTATTGTAAAATTTGCCCACGGACGAAAAGGTCGCGCTCAAAGGAGGTCGTGTCCCGCTCAGTACAAAAAAAAATTAGAGGGAACATTGACTAGGAGTCAACCTTGTATTTGTGGGATTGGAGTTACATGTAGGCCAGACCAGGTTAAAGGAGTTTGATTCTCTTCCCTGAAGGACATTCGTCAACCTGATGGGTTTTTACAACAATCCAACAGCTTTCATTCTCATGAATTTCCAGATTTGTTTCAGTCTCATTACCTACTATGGTAGAATTTGAACTCAAGACCTCTGCGAGTGCAGTACCATAACCACTACACTACTGTACCCATTGCATAGACTCCCAAAGGACAAACCCTTTCCCATTCGCTCCCTTTATATGAAATTCAAATGGACACAACCTTTTCCCATTCACTTCCAGTGTTTAGAATCCCACTGGACCCAAACCTTTCTCAATTGTTCCCATTGTGCGGAGGCTCAATGGACAAACTCCTTCTTGTTCACTGCCATTGTGTAGAATTTCAATGGACAACCCCCTTTTCATTCCTTTCTATTGTGTAGAATTTACATAGTCTAAACCACTCTCCATTCACTCCCATTCGGAAGTACTTCAATGAACAAATCTCCTTCTCATTCACCCCCATTGCGTTGAATCCCAACGGACCAAACTCTGCCCCAATGCATTAAAATGCCTCCCTATCCCATCAAATGTCACTAGTTCCAGTCATACCCATTGAATTTGTTCTTCAGAATCCCATGAGTGGGATTATTTCCTAATCACTGGGCCAGAATTTGCTGTAGCAGGGCATCTCACGGCGTCTGCCGTTAGTTAGACTTGCCCTTCCACACTTAGGTTTTTGTATGTTTTGTGTGGCAAGTTGCTGAAAGTGCGGGCTGATAACATCGCAGTGAGGGAAACTGAGCATCTGGGACCTGAGAGAACAGGGCAAGCAGCACGCTATCTCCTTCACCAATCAGATTGAAGGATTGAGAAATTAACAGTGCAAGGATGGAGAAGGAAGTGTAAGTTAGAGTGGGTGAATTCAATGTCACGTCAGATAGGAAAAGTACATTTTTTTATTTTAAATTTTAAAACAATTAAGACCTGAAGGAATTAAAGTCCATGGGGGATAATTGTGGTTGCTTTGCGCCTCCCGTTAGTGCCCCCTTGGCACAAAGCAACTAGTGCCCGGGCGCGGCACCACTAATGCCTCCCGCGAAATTCAGCGGTAGGTTAGTGGCAGCGGTAGCCGGTAGCGTCCCATGGCGCTGTGCCTCTGGCGCTGACGTCATCGCCGTGCGCAGCACCCCGCTCGCGCCCCCTGATGTACCGCTGGACTCGATGCCCAACAGGGTCAGGGGGGTATTTTTGCGGCCGCGCCGGCGATAATTAAAGGGCAGGTGCCGGGCGGCCATTTTTTTTGGGCCGTCTGCCAGCTCCTGCCCCCTCTGGCCTCCTCCAGCGGGGTGCCAGCTGTGATCAGTCAGCCCGGCACTCCTCTTGAGAGCCGGGCTCTTTTGCCGACACCCCGCTCCCCGGTGGTCCAGCAGGGCCCCGGTGTGCGCTGCACAAGGCCCCTCCCCTTTAATCAGGGGAGGGAGGCCTGCAGTACCGCGGCGCTACGTGCCGACACTTGTGGCGTTGTTGCATGTAGCACCGCGATAGTCAATGGGAGCGCCCCAAGAGGGAGGGGGAGTGATTCCAATAGCCCCGCCTCCTGCTTGGGGCGCCACCATTCAATTTCGGGCGCTGGGGGTGCTAACGTTTTCGGGGCGAAGTTAGCACCCCAAAGGGGCGCGAGCCAATTTTTCCCCTTTGTATTAGTTAATTTTCAGTGCCAGAGAGGTTGACTGGCAGTAATTAACACTCATCACATCGCTAAAAGTGTACTTAGACTGAAATGGACAAATTTCTGCGGCGAGTTTAGTTCGTATACGACGCACAAATACAGCAACGTCACGCTGCTCAATGCACGTTAATGGTGAGGCATGCAGCGAGATGCCATTATCGCGAAAACTATCGGCAGTGCAGCGCAACGCGGACAGCAACTTTTGGATATTTGAGTTTAACTGCGTGTTTACCTCTTGCCTGAAGCTGCTAGACAATTTACGCATAAATAACAACATTACTGTGACAGGGAAATCTCGGCCAATGGCTGGCTGATAATTGTTCTTCCATTTACTCCCAAACTATAAAATTGGAAATGACCAATTTACGTCATTCCTGCCCTTATTATATATAATATTGCAGATTCAGGCAAAGAAATTCATTTATGTTTTTGATTCTGACGTGGTTATTTCTCCCAGTTGTTGGCTCACTCTATTGAATATTGGTGATCTATCCCATTACATCTTAGAACACTAATTTATCTTTTGTATGTTGTCAAATTGCATCTGACGGCACTCTGACGCAGTGTATCGAAGCTGACTAAAGCCTTCAAATTTGAACAGAATTCTTTGATTTTTCCTTTTCTTAATTGCGATAGCTCTCACCAAACTAAAAGTGTCATCTTTCCATTCAGCGATCCAAATGTACTTTGTCTTACCATTTATCTCGTACTGCTTATAGTTGTCTATTTATCATGCATACAAGTAAAAAAATGGAACAACTTAATTTCCTTGCCCTGCGTCTGTGAAAAAGAGAAGGAAGGAAAGC
This sequence comes from Squalus acanthias, assembly GCA_030390025.1. Lineage (NCBI taxonomy): Eukaryota > Metazoa > Chordata > Chondrichthyes > Squaliformes > Squalidae > Squalus > Squalus acanthias. The sequence goes on along the minus strand of CM059435.1, from coordinate 4,269,090 downwards.
GCAAGAGAGAGAGCAGGGACTGGACAAGTAAAGGGGTAAGCGCGTGCTAAAAGCCTGCGCCACATTCAAGAATGGATTCACTCAGTTTATTTATCCATTTCCCCCTTCTGAGTTTATTTTAACCAGTGCCGTAAAAATGGGGAATCAGCAGGAAAAGGATCTGCTCCATTTTAGTCATAACAGGCTTGCCAGCAAAGTCGAAGCCCATGGAATAAAAGGGACAGTGGCAGCATGGATAGGAAATTGGCTAAGTAACAGGAAACAGAGAGTCGTGGTGAACGGTTGTTTTTCGGACTGGAGGAAGGTATACAGTGGTGTTCCCCAGGGGTCGGTTCTAGGACCACTGCTTTTCTTGATATATATTAATGACTTGGAAGTGGGTGCACAGGGCACAATTTCAGAATTTGCAGATGACCTGGAAGTATAGTGAACAGTGAGGAGGAGAGTGACAGACTTCAAGAGGACATAGGCAGGCTGGTGGAATGGGCGGACACGTGGCAGATGAAATTTAACGCAGAAAAGTGCGAATTGATACATTTTGGTAGGAAGAACGAGGAGAGGCAATATAAACTAAAGGGTGCAATTCTAAAAGGGGGTACAGGAACAGAGAGGCCTGGGGTTTTATGTGCACAAATTGTTGAAGGTGGCAGGGCAGGTTGAGAAAGCGATTAAAAAGCATACGGGATCCTGGGCTTTATAAATAGAGGCAGAGTACAAAAGCAAGGAAGTTATGATGAATCTTTATAAAACACTGGTTCGGCCACAACTGGAGTATTGTGTCCAATTCTGGGCAGCGCACTTTAGGAAGGATGTGAAGGCCTTAGAGAGGGTGCAGAAAAGGTTTATGAGAATGGTTCCAGAGATGAGGGATTTCAGTTATGTGGATAGACTGGAGAAGCTGGGGTTGTTCTCCTTAGAGCAGAGAAGGTTGAGAGGAGATTTGATGGAGGTGTTCAAAATCATGAGGGGTCTAGACAGAGTAGATAGAGAGAAACTGTTCCCATTGGCGGAAGGGTCGAGAACCAGAGGACACAGATTTAAGGTGATTGGTAGAAGAACCAAAGGCAACATGAGGAAAAACATTTTTTACGCAGCGAGTGGTTAGGATCTGGAATGCACTGCCTGAGGGGGTGGTGGAGGCAGATTCAATCATGGCTTTCAAAGGGAATTGGAGAAGTACCTGAAGGAAAAAAAATTGCTGGGCTGCGGGGAAAGGGTGGGGGAGTGAGACTGGCTGAAGTGCTCTTGCAGAGAGCCGGGACGGGCTTGACGGGCCGAATGGCCTCCTACTGTGCTGTAACCATTCTATGATTCTATGATTCTGTATGTAATATGTAAGATACCCGAGTTGTGTATATATATTATATATATGTAGGGTTAGGAGTTGGTTTAATCTCATATGATTAAGATTTTTGCTTTCTTTTTACTTATAAATGCCTTGTGGATTTGTACTATAGCTAGAAATAATGAAATGGTTAAAGTTGTTCATTCCCAGGATGTTTTAGGGTTTAATGTGTCAGGGAATATTTAGCTGACTGTGCTGTTTAGCTGCTGCTAATGTACAGGATGTGCGATTCGTGTCTGTTGGCTTATTTTTGTCGCCACATTGTGAAACGAGATGGCCAAGACAGTCTTGAGATAGGAAACGGGACAATAGGCCAGGATGGTAAACAAGTTGGCATCGGGTGTTTTGTAGGAACTATCTCATTTCGGGTGGTCTTGTTCACAATAACTATTATCAGGATATAATGAACCATCTGGGATAGTGTGCGCGACTAGAGACCTATAAAGATCTTGAGCTTTCCTTAAAAATTTGTAGAGAGAGTCAGGATCAAAAGGATTGATTGCTTACTTCGCCAGCCAGTATGTCTACTGCTTATAGACATTGCGTGTGTCCGGACTTGGTTGAACACAAAAGGGCTACGTTGCAACCATATTTGGTTTGTCAGATTCCAATTGTCTTACAAATAACTGGACTGTTCTTCTTTCTTCAGCTTGAACTACAGTGGAGTCTGCCTGGCATCTGATGGGCAGTTTAGGGAGTTCCTGGATGGAATGGGTCCTGCACAGTTTGTGGGTCGTCAAACCTTGGCCACGCCATCGATGGGTAAGGCACTCGATACCTCTTTAGTTAGAACTTAGCACTGACCCTAGGAACTTCTGTAGACTGTGTGAGAAAGAGATTGAGAGAATATGAACCCCGATATTTACGAGACGGGGGCAGGGAAGGAACAGGGGAAACCTGGAAATCCCAGGGGACCTGGCAGGACCTCATTATCATTTTCTTCTTCCCTTTCCCACCTCGGGCTGCCGGACAGATTGACAGGATGGGAAAAAAGGACAGGGAGGGTAAACCAATGGCAGGAGGCCGCAGCCGGGGATCCCTGGGTGTGGTCCGCGGCAGAGATCGGGGCTTGGTGGTGGTGGGGGGCGGGGGCGGGCAGGGGTGTGGAGACCAGCATTCGGGAGGGAGGGAGGGAGGGAGGGACGGCGAGATCGAGGCTTGAGTGGGAGTGGGCGATCGGCGATCGAGGCAGCGAGGAGAGGCTGAAGGCTTCCTTGAGGGGTCAGGGGGGAATCACACCTGCTCCTCCTGGCCCACAGGGGGTGCTATAAGAAGCACTAAACCTGCTGGAGCCGGCAGCTCCCGCCTCCATTTCACTGCCGGGTTTCCCGAGCCCTGGGAAAACCATTTGGCAACTGTGAAACTCAAATCAGGCTCCCAACTGCACTGTGGGAGCCTGATTCAAATGTGAGGATGAAGTGCCCTGCCTCTCCACAGCGGGCCATACGCATGTCATGCAAACCACCGCCGTAAAGATGCATACATGATGGTTTTGGGGCGCGCTCCCCGATTTAAAAATATAAACCCCCCCTCCCCGACCCTCTTGCGCCCAATGTTGGGGTGGGGGTGGGGGGGGTTAATATCGAGGCTAATGTGTTTGAGAGAGCAAGAGAGAGAGAGAGAGCGAATAACTGAGAGAAAAACAGTGAGAGTAAAAGAGACAGGGAGTGAGACAGCGAAAGTGAGAAAGAGACAGACCGTCAAACATTAACAAGACAGAAGGTGAGAGAAGAGATAAAGAATGGGTTTGAATTCATCTCATTTTGTGTCACATCTCTCAAATGTCCCCAACCCCTTCACATAAAGAAAGAAAGAACGAACTAACTAACTAACTTACTTGCATTGCTATAGCGCCTTTCACATCCTCAGGACGTCCCAAAGCGCTTCACAGCCAATGAAGTACTTTTGAAGTGTCGTCATTGTTGTAATGTAGGAAATCACAGTTAACAAATGTTCACAGCAAGATCCCAGAAACGTTGAGATAAATGACCAGTTTAACGTGTTTTATAATCAATTGCTTTGAAGTACATTGACTGTATGAGAATAAACGGGAAGTGGACAGAGTGATAGAGAGATGTGTCTCATCCCTCAATGCATTGACTTCAAATTCCTCAATCTAATCTATTACTCCACTCCCTGCCTCTACAGTCTCCTCCAACCCCACAGCCGTGCTCACATCACACAATCACAGAATGATACAGCACAGAAGGAGGCCATTCGGCCCATCGTGCCTGTGCCGGCTCTTTGAACGAGCTCTCCAATTAGTCCCACTCCCCCCTGCTCTTTTCCCATAGCCTTGCAAATTTTTCCCCTTCAAGTATTTATCCAATTCCTTTTTGAAAGTTACTATTGAATCTCCTTCCACTGCCCTTTCAGGCAGCGCGTTCCAGATCACAACAACTCGCTGCATAAAAAACAAATTCTCTTCATCTCCCCTCTGGTTCTTTTAACAATTACCTTCAATCTGTGTCCTATGGTTACTGACCCTCCTGCCAGTGAAAACAATTTTTCTTATTTACTCTATGAAAAAGCCCTTCATAATTTTAATAACCTCGATTAAATCTCCCCTAACCTTCTCTGCTCTAAGGAGAACAATCCATAAGAACATAAGAAAGTAAGAAATAGGAGCAGGAGTCGGCCATACGGCCCCTCGAGCCTGCTCCGCCATTCAATAAGATCATGGCTGATCTTCTACCTCAACTCTACTTTCCTGCACTATCCCCAGATCCCTTGATTCCCTTAATATTAAAAAATCTATCGATCTCTGTCTTGAATATACTCAATGACTGAGCCTCCACAGCCCTCTGGGGTAGAGAATTCCAAAGATTCACAACCCTCTGAGTGAAGAAATTTCTCCTCATCTCAGTCCTAAATGGTCGACCCCTTATCCTGAGACTGTGACCCCTGGTTCTAAACTCCCCAGCCAGGGGAAACATCCTCCCTGCATCTACCCTGTCAAGCCCTGTAAGAATTTTGTATGTTTCAATGAGATCACCTCTCATTCTTCTGAACTCTAGAGAATATAGGCCTAGTCTACTCAATCTCTCCTCATAGGACAATCCCCCCATTCCAGGAACCAGTCTGGTGAACCTTTGTTGCACTCCCTCTATGGCAAGAATATCCTTCCTTAGGTATTGAGTCGCGCCCCCTTTGGGGCACTAACTTTGCCGGGGCGCTAAAAGTAGTGCCCCCAAAAAATTAGGGCCCCCGCAGCTGAAATTCACCAGTAGCGCCCCAAGAGGCAAGCGGGGTGCTACTGGAAGCGCCCCGCCTCCCTCTTGGGGTGCTGTGAGGGAATATCGTGGCGCGACGTGCCGCAGCGCCACACTCTGTGGCACGTCGCGCCGCGGTACTGCAGGCCTTCCTCCCCTTCTTAAAGGGGAGGGGCCTTGTGCAGCATGACCCGGGGCCCAGCTGGGCCACCGGGATCGGAGTGCCGGCACTCCGCGGGGGTGGGGGTGCTCAGGAGGCCGGGGACGGCAACAGGGGCAGGTGCTGGTCGGTGGCCAGCAACAAAAATGGCCGCCCGGCACATTGCCTTTAATTGGCGCCGCCCTGGCCACAGGTAGGCCCCCCTGACCCCATCGGACATAGCGTCCGCCAGTAAGTCGGGGCGCTACCGAAGATTGCGGCGGGGGCACGAGCGGGGCGCTGCGCACGGCGATGGCATAATCGCCGGCGGCGCAGCACCACGAGGCGCTAACGGTTACCGCCGTCGCTAACCTCCTGCTGAATTTCCCTTCACTTTACCATTTAGTGGCAAAGTCTTCATCCATCTTGCACCTATATGTTGGAATTCCTTGCCTCCCACCACGACCCCCACCTTGCTCCATCTTTACCCACCCTCAAAAGCCTCTGTAAATCCTATCTCTTTGACCACACCTTCTTCCATCACTCCTAACCTTGGTCAGGTCTGGCCCTCAACTTTGAAACCCTTGAGATGTTAGTGGTGCTATACAAATGTAAATTGTTGCTACAACATTGATAAAAAAGAAAGACTTGCATTTCTATAGCGCCTTTCATGACCTCAAGATATCCCAAAGTGCTTTACAGCCAATGAAGTACTTTTTGAAGTGTTGTCACTGTTGTAATGTAGGAAACGCGGCAGCCAATCTGCGCACAGCAAGCTCCCACAGACAGCAATGTGATAATGACCAGATAATCTGTTTTAGTGATGCTGGTTGAGGGATAAATATTGGCCCCAGGACACCGGGGAGAACTCCCCTGCTCCTCTTCGAAATAGTGCCATGGGATCTTTTACACCCACCTGAGAGAGCAGACGGGGCCTCGGTTTAACGTCTTATTCGAAATGCATTGACAGAGGGAGAGACAGAGCATGAGATAGAGGGAGGCTGAGAGATAGTGAGTGAAAGAGAGACAATGACAAGGAAAGAGAGAGAAAGAGAGCGTGAGAAACCTTGGAATGAGAAAAGGCCATTCAGCCTATCAAGCTCACTCGTTCCACAGTCCATGCATGACCACCTCTCCCATTGAACCTCTCTATACTCTCTTCCTAACTCCATGTGAATCAAGCAGAGTTGTTAATATCTCTATTACCCACAAATCCACAGAGATACTCCTTAAAGTGGCAACCACTGACCAAACATTAACAATCTTTTCTGCTACTGTGTTCCATTGATAAAAGCTGAGAATGTTTGTCATAATCCACCACATATTTTTGAGAGGATTGATTTAATTCCCTCAGAAGGAGAACATTCCATTCCTTCAGGGCGGCATTGCATTAGCATTCAGCATAGGGTGGGACTTGAGTCCAACATCAGTCAGAAGTGGGAATGCTAAAGAATCTGTATATTATAGAGAATAGCAGCTCCTGTGTATATTATAGAGAATAGCAGCCCCTGTGTACATTAAAGGGAATAGCAGCCTTTGTGTATATTATAGAGTATGGCAGTCCCTGTGTATATTATAAGGAATAGCAGCCCCTGTGTTTATTATAGAGAATAGCAGTCCCTGTGTATATTATGGAGAATAGCAGCCCTGTGTATATTATTGGAAAGAGCAGCCCCTGTGTACATTATAGAGAATAGCAGCCCCTGTGTACATTATAGAGAATAGCTGCCACTGTGTACATTATAGAGAATATCAGCCCCTGTGTACATTATAGAGAATAGCAGCCCCTGTGTACATTATAGAGAATAACAGCCCCTGTGTACATTATAGAGAATAGCTGCCACTGTGTATATTATGTGGAATAACAGCCCCTGTGTATATTATAGGGAATAACAGCCCGTGTGTATATTATTGTGAATATCAGCCCCTGTGTATATTATAGAGAATCGCAGCACCTGTGTATATTATACGGAATCTATTATAAAGGTTGCAATAACTGGGCACTTCGGAAACTAATAGTAAGATTGGGCAGAGACATTTATGGATTTATGAAAGGGAAATCCTGTTTAACAAACCTATTGGAGTTCTTTGAGGATGTAACTAGTGGAGTAGACAAAGGGGAACCGGTAGATGTGGTGTATTTTGATTTTCAGAAGGCCTTCGATAAGGTCCCACATAAGAGGTTGGTGAACAAAATTAGGGCACATGGAATTGGGGGTAATATACTAGCATGGATTGAGAATTGGTTAACAGACAGAAAACAAAGAGTAGGGATAAACGGGTCTTTTTCAGGATGGCAGGCTGTGACTAGTGGGGTACCGCAAGGATCGGTGCTTGGGCCCCAGCTATTCACAATCTATATCAATGATTCGGATGAGGGGTCTAAATGTAACATTTCCAAATTTGCTGATGATACAAAGCTAGGTGGCAGTGTCAGTTGTGAAGAGGATGTGAAGAGGCTTCAAGGGGATCTCGACAGGCTCAGTGAGTGGGCGAGAACATGGCAGATGGAATATAATGTGGATAAATGTGAAGTTATCCACTTTGGTAGAAAAACCAGAAAGGCAGAGTATTTCGTAAATGGTTAAAGATTGGGGAATGCAGATGCTCAAAGGGACTTGGGTGTCCTTGTACATGAGTCACTGAAAATGAATGTGCAGGTGCAGCAAGCCATTAGGAAGGCAAATGGTATGCTGGCCTTCATTACAAGAGGATTTGAGTACAGGAGTAAAGAAGTTTTACTCCAATTATATAGGGCCTTGGTGAGACCACACCTGGAGTATTGTGTGCAATTTTGGTCTCCTTACCTAAGGATGGATATACTTGCCATAGAGGGAGTGCAACCAAGGTTCATGAGATTGATTCCTGGGATGGCGGGACTGTTGTATGAGAAGAGATTGAGTAAACTAGGCCTGTATTCTCTTGAATTCAGAAGAATGAGAGGGGATCTCACTGAAGCATACAAAATTATTACAGGGCTTGATAGGGTGGATGCTGGGAGAATGTTTCCCTTGGCTGGGGAGTCTAGAACCAGGGGCCACAGCCTCAGGATAAAGGGTAGGCCATTCAGGACTGAGATGAGAAGAAATTTCTTCACACAGAGGGTGGTGAATCTTTGGAATTCTCTACCCCAGAGGGCTGTGGAGGCTCAGTCATTGGGTATATTCAAGACAGAAGTTGATAGATTTCTGACTAGTAAAGGCATCAAGGGATATGGCGATAGGGCCGGTGAATGGAGTTGAGGCAGAAGATCAGCCATGATCTCATTGAATGGCGGAGCAGGCTCGAAGGACCGAATTGCCTACTCCTGCTCCTATTTCTTATGTTCTTAAGAGCAGCCCCTGTGTATATTATAGGGAATAACAGCCCCTGTGTATATTATAGGGAATAGCAGCCCCTGTGTATATTATAGGGAAGAGCAGCCCCTGTGTATATTATAGGGAATAGCAGCCCCTGTGTATATTATAGGGAATAGCAGCCCCTGTGTATATTATAGAGAATAACAGCCCATGTGTATATTATAGAGAATAACAGCCCATGTGTATATTATAGAGAATAACAGCCCATGTGTATATTATAGAGACAAGCAGCCCTTGCTTTTTACAATGAAAAGCAGCCCCTGTGTATATTACAGAGAAAAGCAGCCCCAGTGTATATTTTTTTTAATTCGTTTACGGGATGTGGACATCGCTGGCAAGGCCAGAATTTTTTTTGCCCATCCTTAATTGCCCTTGAGAAGGTGGTGGTGAGCTGCCTTCTTGAACTGGTGCAGTCCGTGTGGTGAAGGTACTCCCACAATGCTGTTAGGGAGGGAGTTCCAGGATTTTGACCCAGCGATGATGAAGGAACGGCTACTAAGTCATGATGGTGTGTGACTTGGAGGGAAACTTGGAGGTTGTGGTGTTTCAATGCACCTGCTGCCCTTGTCCTTCTAGGTGGTAGAGGTTGCGGGTTTGGGAGGTGCTGCTGAAGAAGCCTTGGCGAGTTGCTGCAGTGCATCTTGTAGATGGTACACACTGCAGCCACGGTACGCCGGTGGTGGAGGGAGTGAATGTTTAAGGTGGTGGATGAGGGGCCAATCAAGTGGGCTACTTTGTCCTGGATGGTGTCGAGCTGCTTGAGTGTTGTTGGAGCTGCACTCATCCAGGCAAGTGGAGAGTATTCCATCATACTCCTTACTTGTGCCTTGTAGATGGCGGAAAGGCTTTAGGGAGTCAGGAGGTGAGACACTCGCTGTAGTATACCTAGCCTCTGACCTGCTCTTGTTGCCACAGTATTTATGCGGCTGGTCCAGTTAAGTTTCTGGTCAATGGTGACCCCCAGGATGTTGATGATGGGGGATTCGGTGATGATAATGCCGTTGAATATCAAGGGGCGGTGGTTAGACTCTCGCTTGTTGGAGATAGTCATTGCCTGGCACTTCTGTGGTGCGAGTGTTACCTGCCACTTATCCGCCCATGCCTGAACGTCGTCGAGGTCTTGTTGCATGCAGGCATGGACTGCTTCATTATCTGAGGAGTTGTGAATGGCGCTGAACACTGTGCAGTCATCAGCGAACATCCCCATTTCTGACCTTATGTTGGAGGGAAGGTCATTGATGAAGCAGCTGAAGATGGTTGGGCCTAGGACACTGCCCTGAGGGACTCCTGCAGTGATGTCCTGGGGCTGTGATGATTGACCTTCAACCACCACAACCATCTTCCTTTGTGCTAGGTATGACTCCAGCCAGTGGAGCGTTTTCCCCTCGATTCCCATTGACTTCAGTTTTACTAGGGCTCCTTGATGCCAGACTTGGTCAAATGCTGCCTTGATGCCAAGGGCAGTCACTCTCACCTCACCTCTGGAATTCAGCTCCTTTGTCCATGTTTGGACCAAGGCTGTAATGAGGTCGGGAGCTGAGTGGTCTTGGTGGAACCCAAACTGGGCATCAGTGAGCAGGTTATTGGTGAGTAAGTGCCACTTGATAGCACTGTCGATGACACCTTCCATCACTTTGCTGATGATTGAGAGTAGACTGATGGGGCGGTAATTGGCCGGGATGGATTTGTCCTGCTTTTTGTGGACAGGACATACCTGGGCAGTTTTCCACATTGTCGGATAGATGCTAGTGTGGTAGCTGTACTGGAACAGTTTGGCTAGAGGCACGGATAGTTCTGGAGTACAAGTCTTCAGATTATAGAAAATAGCTGCCCCTGTGTATATTATAGAGAATAGCAGGCCCTGCATATATTATTTAGAATAGCAGATCCTGTGTATGTTATAGGGAATAGCAGCCCATGTGTATATTATAGGGAATAGCAGCCACTTTGTATATTATAGAGATTAGCAGCCCGTGTGTATATTATAGAGATGAGAAGTCGCACAACACCAGGTTATAGTCCAACAGATTTATTTAAAATTACAAGCTTTCGGAGCTATCGCCCCTTCTTCAGGTAAAGTTACAATGAGTGAATCTACAAAAGTTCACAGAATATAAACACAGGAACTGCAGAGATACAATCTTTCCTTACATCAAAGACACACAAAGAACACAGCCAAGACAATGAGATATGTCCCAGGGGGTCCAACGTGTCAAATCCTACTGTCTGCAGCAGATCTCTCTCCATATCCCTTCCTCTCTCTCCGTCTTTTTTGGGTTTGTTTTTTGTGTTTGTTTTTTTGTGTTTGTTTTTTAAAAACTGGAAAGACAGACAACGATGTCAAGTCACGTTCTGTAGCGTGACATGAACCCGATATCCCTATTGAGGCCGTCCTCATGAGTGCGGAACTTGGCTATCAGTTTCTGCTCGATCATTTTGCGTTGTCGTGTGTCTCGAAGGCCGCCTTGGAGAACGCTAACCCGCAGATCCGAGGCTGAATGCTGTGACTGCTGAAGTGTTCCCCGACTGGGAGGCAACAATTCTGCCTGGCGATTGTTGCGCGGTGTCCGTTCATACGTTGTCTCAGTGTCTGCATGGTCTCGCCGATGTACCATGCTCTGGGGCATCCTTTCCTGCAACGTATGAGGTAGACAACGTTGGCCGAGTCACATGAGTATGTACCATGTACCTGGTGGGTAGTGTCCTCACGTGTGATGACGGTATCTGTGTTCATGATCTGGCATGTCTTGCAGAGGTTGCCGTGGCAGGGTTGTGTGGTGTCGTGGTCGCTGTTCTCCTGACAGCTGGGTAATTTGCTGTGAGCGATGGTACTTTTGAGGTTAGGCGGCTGCTTGAAGGCGAGTAGTGGAGGCGTGGGGATGGCCTTAGCAAGGTGTTCATCGTCATCGATGACATGTTGAAGGCTGCGAAGAACATGGCGTAGTTTCTCCGCTCCGGGGAAGTACTGGACGACGTAGAGTACTCTGTTGGTTGCGTCCCGTGTTCGCCTTCTGAGGAGGTCTATGCAGTTTTTCGCTGTGGCCCGTCGGAACTGTCGATCGACGAGTCGAGCGTCATATCCCGTTCTTACGAGGGCGTCTTTCAGTGTCCGTAGGTGTCCATTGCGTTCCTCCTCGTCTGAGCAGATCCTGTGTATTCGCAGGGCTTGTCCATAGGGGATAGCTTCTTTAACGTGGTTAGGGTGGAAGCTGGAGAAGTGGAGCATCGTGAGGTTGTCCGTGGGCTTGCGGTAGAGTGAAGTGCTGAGGTGTCCGTCTTTGATGGAGATTCGTGTGTCCAAGAATGAAACCGATTCTGGGGAGTAGTCCATGGTGAGTTTGATGGTGGGATAGCTCCGAAAGCTTGTAATGTTAAATAAATCTGTTGGACTATAACCTGGTGTTGTGTGACTTCTCATTTTTGTCCACCCCAGTCCAACACTGGCCTCCCAGTCGGGGAACACTTCAGCAGCCAGGGGCATTCAGCCTCGGATCTGCGGGTAAGCGTTCTCCAAGGCGGCCTTCGGGATACACGACAGCGCAAAATCATAGAGCAGAAACTGATAGCCAAGTTCCGCACTCATGAGGATGGCCTCAATCGCGATATCGGGTTCATGTCACGATACAGAACGTGACTTGACATCATGGCCGGTCTTCCCAGGTGTTTTTTTTTAAAAAAGACTAACACAAGAACCAACACAAATTGACAGGATATGCAGCCAGCAGGTGGTTTGACACGTTGGACCCCCTGGGACACATCTCATTGTCTTGGCTGTACTCTTAGTGTGTCTTTGATGTAGGGAAAGATTTGAATAGATTTTGTCTGTGTTTAAATTGTGAATTCTGGGAGATTCTCTCACTGCTAACTTACCTGAGGAAGGAGCGAATAGCTCCGAAAGCTTGTAAAATTAAATAAATCTGTTGGACTATAACCTGGTGTTGTGCGACTTCTCAGTTTTAAATGGACGACCACTTATTCTAAAACGATGCCCCCTAGTTCTAGATTCCCCCACGAGGGGAAACATCCTCTCTGCATCTACCTTGTCGAGCCCCCTCAGTATCTTATATGTTTCAATAAGATCACCTCTCATTCTTCTAATCTCCAATGAGTATAGGCCCAACCTGCTCAACCTTTCGTCAAATGTCAACCCCTTCATCTCAGGAATCAACCTAGTGAACCTTCTCTGAACTGCCTCCAATGCAAGTATATCCTTCCTTAAATAAGGAGACCAAAGCTGTACGTAGTACTCAAGGTGTGGTCTCACCAATACCCTGTACAGTTGTAGCAGGACTTCCCTGCTTTTATACTCCAACCCCCTTGCAATAAAGGCCAACATTCCATTTGTCTTTTTGATTACTTGCTGTACCTGCATGCTAACTTTTTGTGTTTCATGCACAAGGATTCCCAGATCCCTCTGAACTGCAGCATTTTGTAATCTCTCTCCATTTAAATAATAATTTGCTTTTTTATTTTTCTTACCAAAGTGGATAACCTCACACTTTCCCACATTATACTCCATCTGCCAAATGTTTGCCCACTCACTTAGCCTGTCTATATCCCTTTGCAGGTTCTTTGTGTCCTCTTCACAACTTGCTTTCCCAACTATCTTTGTATCATCAGCAAATTTGGCTACATTACACTCGGTCCCTTCATCCAAGTCATTAATATAGATTGTAAATAGTTGAGGCCCCAGCACTGATCCCTGTGGCACCCCACTAGTTACAGTTTGCCAACTGGAAATGACCCATTTATCCGACTCTCTGTTTTCTGTTAGTTAGCCAATCCTCTATCCATGCTAATATATTACCCCCAACCCCGTGAGCTCTTATCTTGTGCAGTAACCTTGTATGTGGTGTAAGTCTTTCTCTTACTACTGTTCGGACCTCGAGAATTACGAATTAGCTTAACAATGACAGACAAGGATGTGATCAATAAAATTGGTCTTTATTCACACTATAGTTCAAAAGTCGAGTGTGCATAGAAGCACCTTTGCCAATAAATTCAAAGAACTCTTGGCAATAAATATGCCTGCAACTTATTAATTCAAATGTATATAAAAGTACCCCCTTAACAATTCAAATGTACATAAAAGTACCCCTTTAACAACATCTAAGCTTATGTCCGACTTTCATACATACTCCTTTATCTCTGGGTTATCGGTCCAGGGAAATTGTAAGTCGAAACATAGACTGGCCAGCTTTCTCAGTTCATTCTTCCTCCTTCTCTGTCTTCTGTGCTTCTTCTGAATTTGAATCTCCCGCCCTTGAGTTACTTCTGTTATAGGGTCTTTTCTGCCGGCCTCTGTCGTAAATTACTCTCTGCCTCCCTCTGATAGGTCAGTCTCACTCCAAATCTTCCCTGATTGGAGTTCCTTCTGCATGACACGTTCCTGTTCCTGTGAGATGTATGGGGGCGGGACTCTCTTGTCAATCATGTTCCTCCTTCTTGTCCATGTGGCCAATCAGACAAAGAACACATACTGACCACCAGGCAAAGGACCCCCTGCTGACTTCTGCCATTTTGTGTCTTCACAAACAAAGAACGCATGCTGATTTCCTACATTTTGAATCCGTCCATTATCATCTCACAATTTGTTCGCAATTTCGATCTCCACACGCTAGCAGCGGTCTTATTACAATTTTCAGAATCTTACAGTGGCACCTTATCGAATGCCTTCTGGAAATCCAAATACACCACATCCACTGGTTCCCCTTTATCCACCCTGCTCGTTACATCCTCAAAGAACTCCAGCAAATTTGTCAAACAAGATTTCCCTTTCATAAAACCATGCTGACTCTGCTTTTATGATTTTCTAAATGTCCTGCTACCGCTTCCTTAATAATGGACTCCAGCATTTTCCCAATGACAGATGTTAGGCTAACTGGCCTATAGTTTCCTGCTTTCTGTCTCCCTCCCTTCTTGAATAGGGGCGTTACATTTGTGGTTTTCCAATCCGCTGGGACCACTCCAGAATCCAGGGAATTTTGGTAGATTGCAACCAATGCATCCACTATCTCTGCAGCCACTTCTTTTAAGACCCTAGGATGCAGACCATCAGGTCCAGGGGACTTGTCGGCCTTTAGTCCCATTAGTTTGCCTGGTACTTTTTCTTTAGTGATACTGATTGCTTTAAGTTCCCCCCTCCTTATAGCCCCTTGATTATCTATTATTGGAATGATTTTAGTGTCTTCTACCATGAAGACTGATACAAAATATTTGTTCATAGTCTCTGCCATTTCCCTGTTCCCATTATTAATTCCCCAGTCTCATCCTCTAAGGGATCAATCTTTACTTTAGCTACTCTCTTCCTTTTTATATACCTGTAGAAGCTCTTACTGTCTGTTTTTATATTTCTTGCTAGTTTACTCTCATAATCCATCTTCTCTCTCTTTATTATTTTTTTAGTCGTCCTTTGCTGGTTTAAAAAATTTCCCAATCTTCTGGCCTCCCACTAACCTTGGCAATATTGTATGCCTTTGTTTTCAATTTGATACCATCCTTAACTTCCTTAGTTAGCCATAGATGGTTCTCCCTTCTCTTAAAGTCTTTCCTTCTCACTGGAATATATTTTTGTTGAGAGTTATGAAATATCTCCTTAAATGTCTGCCACTGCTTAATTACCGTCTTACCCTTTAATCTATTTTCCCAGTCCACTTTAGCCAACTCTGCCTTCATACCTTTGTAATTGCCTTTATTTACTGGTTTGAGACCCAACTTTCTCACCCTCCAGTTGAATTTGAAATTCAATCATGCTATGATCACTCTTCCCTAGAGGATCCTTTACTATGAGATCATTAATTAATCCTGTCTCATTACACAGTACCAGATCTAAGGTAGCCTGCTCCCTGGTTGGTTCCACAACATATTGTTCTAGGAAACCATCCCGATACACTCTAAAAAAAAAACTCTTCCTCGAGGCTACCTTGGCCAATTTGATTTGTCCAATCAATATGAAGATTAAAATCGCCCATGATTATTGCTATACCTTTCTTACAAGCCTCCATTATTTCTTGATTTATACTCTGTCCAACAGTGCAGCTACTGTTAGGGGGCCTATAGACTTTGCCCACCAGTGACTTCTTTCCTTATTATTTTTTATCTCCACCCAAACTGATTCTACATCTTGCTCTTCTGAGCCAATATCATTTCTCACTACTGCACTGATCTCATCCTTTATTAACAGAGCTACCCCACCTCCTTTTCCTTTGGGCTGGATTTTGAATGACCCATGGAGTCGGGTTTGGAGGCGTGTGGGGGGTTAAATTTGTGGGGTCGGGGTTTCCGACCCCATCCCGACTCCATCCCACCTCCACGCAATTTTGACAAAATCAGGCACGGGGTTCCCGACTCTCTCCCGCCTGCAAGAGGTGGGAGAGGCCATTAAAGCCCTTAACAAGCCCTAAATTGGCTCTGTAATGCTATTTTGAAACATTGTAGCTAGTTTAACCCTTTTCTGACGTGAAGCACGCCTGATGTGAAACACTCCAGTGAAACCTGGCGGGAGCACAAGTGGATAGCTGACTATCGGCTGCAAGTCCACTATTACAACGGAGATGTGATGAAGGTAGTAGTAGTATTAGGTGTGAAAGTCGCCTCTGATACTGCTACATTCAATGTCATGGCATTTGGTGTAAAAGGACTTGGATGCAAAAAATTCTCTCTCTCTCTCTCTCCTCTCTCTCTCTCTCTCTCTCTCTCTGACTGACACACATATATCCAGGTCCACTCACATCAGAAGCAATGCAGACAGGTCCTCTCTCACCAGTAGCCAGACAATCTCTGAGAGCAGGCAGTCAGCAATGATGACATCATCAGAGGCGGGTGTCAGACTGAAACCACTAATTAGTTCATGGGTTCCCACATGCTGCAACTGAATTGCCCAATTAAGTGAAAATTGCATCAGGCATCCACATTAATCTGGAGTCGGGGGGGGGGGGGACACGAAATGCGGATTACACGACCCCAACCCGACCCCAAGACAAAATCCAGCCCTTTCTGTCTATCCTTCCAAAATGTCAAATACCCCTGAATATTCAGTTCCCAGCCTTAGTCACCTTGCAACCACGTCTCTGTAATGGCTATCAGATCATACCCATTTATTTCTATTTGTGCTGGCAACTCATCTATCTTGTTACGAATGCTGTGTGCATTCAGATAAAGAGCTTTTAATTTTGTCTTTTTACTATTTTTCCGTGCTTTGACCCCACTTTCTGATGCACTCTTATTTTTATACGTTCTGTCCCTTCCTGTCACACTCTGGTTACCATTACCCCCCATCGCTACCCTGCTCTATTGCCTTATCCTTTCTCTTTCACTTTTAAATTCCCGCTCACCTCAAACCCCCCCCCCCCCCCCACTATTTAGTTTAAAGCCCTCTCTACAGCCCTAGTTATTCGATTCGCCAGGACACTAGTCCCAGCACGGTTCAAATGAAGCCCGTCCCAACGGAACAGCTCCCTCTTACCCCAGTACTGGTGCCAGTGCCCCATGAATCAAAACCCATTTCTCCCACACCAATCTTTTAGCCATGCGTTCATCTCTCTGATCTTATTTACCCTATGCAAATTTGCTCATGGCTCAGGTAGTAATCCAGAGATTATTACCTTTGTGGTTCTGCTTTTTAATTTAGCCCCTAGCTGCTCATACTCCCTCAGCAGAACCTCTTTCTCTGTTCTACCTATGTCATTGGTACCTACGTGGACCACGGCAACTGGATCTTTCCCCTCCCACTCCAAGTTCCTCTCCAGCCCCGAGGAGATGTCCTTAACCCTGGCACTGGGCAGGCAATGCAGCCTTCGGGACTCATGCTCTCGGCTGCAGAGAACAGTATCTATACCCCTAACTATACTGTCCCCTAACACTACTACATTTCTTTTACCCAAATTGAATGCCCCCCGTACCACGGTGCTGTGGTCAGTTTGCTCATCCTCCCTGCAGTCCCTGCTCTCGTCCACACAGGGAGTAAGAACGTGGTACCTGTTGGGACAAGTGCAAGGGCTGAGGCTCCTCCAATGCTACCTTCTGGATCCCCATACCTGCCTCACTCGTAGTCACACCCTCCTGACCCTGACAACGGACCAAATTTGAATTATTTAACCCAAGGGGTGTGACTGCCTTCTGGAACACAGTGTCCAGGTAACTCTCCCCCTCCCTGATGTGTCGCAGTGTCTGAAGCTTGGATTCCAGCTCATCAACTCTAAGCCGAAGTTCCTCGAGCCGCCAACACTTACTGCAGATGTGGTCACTGTGGATCACACTGGTGTCCACCAGTTCCCACATGCAACAGCTGCAACACATCACTTGCCCTGCCATCTCTATTATATTTTAATTAATTTATTTGGTTTTCAAGTTTTGAATAATCAATCATCTATATTTAGTTTTTATCCCGGCTCTTAATTTAAACCAATGCCCAAGTTTAGAAAAAGAGAGAAATACTCAGCAACCAATCACTTACCTGCTTTCCTGTGATGTCACACTATGATTACCCCGGCCCCGCCACCCTTAAGTTGGGATGTGCAGCACCCGGCTAGCTCCTTTTATCCCCGCTGGTGTCACTCCTCAGAACCTGCTCTCGCTGCTTATTATAGAGATTACCAACCCCTGTGTATATTATCAAGAAAAGCAGTCCCTGTGTTTATTATAGGGAATAGAAGACCCTGTGTATATTATCGAGAAAAGCAGTCCATGTTTATTATAGGGAATAGCAGACCCTGGGTATATTATAGGGAACAGCAGTCGCTGTGTATATTATAGGGAATAGCAGCCCCTGTGTATATGAGAGGGAATAGCAGTCCCTGTGTATATTATAGAGAATAGCAGTCGCTGTGTTTATTATAGGGAATAGCAGCCCATGTGTATATTATAGGGAATAGCAGCCCCTGTGTATATGAGAGGGAATAGCAGTCGCTGTGTTTATTATAGGGAATAGCAGACCCTGTGTATAATATAGGGAATAGCAACCCCTGTGTATATTATAGGGAATAGCAGCCCCTGTGTATATGAGAGGGAATAGCAGTCCCTGTGTATATTATAGAGACAAGCAGCCCTTGCTTTCTATAGAGAATAGCAGCCCCTGGTTATATTGCAGAAATTAGCAGCCCATGTGTATATTATACAGAACAGCAGCTGCTGTGTATATTATAGGGAATAGCAGCCCCTGTGTATATGAGAGGGAATAGCAGCCCCTGTGTACATTATAGGTATAGCAACCCCTGTGTATATTATAGAGAATAGCAGCTCCTGTGTATATTATAGGGAATAGCAGCTCCTGTGTATATTTTTGAGAATAGCAGTCCCTGTGTATATTATAGAGAATATCAGCCCCTGCGTATATTATAGGGAATAGCAGCCCCTGTGCATATTTTTGAGAATAGCAGCCCCTGTGTGTATTATAGAGAACATCAGCCGCTGTGTATTTTATAGGGAATAGCAGACCCTGTGTATATTACACAGAATAGCAGTCCCTGTGTATATTATAGAGAATAGCAGCCCTGTGTACATTATGGGGAATAGTAGCCCCTTTGTATATTATAAGGAATAGCAGTTCCGGTGTAAATTATTGGGAATAGCAGCCCCTGTGTACATTTTAGGGAATAGCAGTCCCTTTGTATACTATAGGGAATAGCAGCCCCTGTGTATATTGTAGGAAGTAGCAGCCCCTGTGTATATCATATGGAATAGCAGCCCCTGTGTATATTATAGGGAATAGCAACCATTGTGTATATTATAGTGAATAGTGGCCCCTGTGTATATTATAGGGAATAGCTGCCCCTGTGTATATTATAGAGAATAACAGCCCGTGTGTATATTATGGAGAAAAGTAGCTCTTGAATTTATAGAGGAAAGCAGCACCTGGTTATATTACAGAGAATTGCAGCCCTGTGTAAATTATAGGGAATAGCAGACGCTGTGAATAATACAGAGAATAACAGCCCATATGTGTATTATAGAGAATAGCTGCCCCTGTGCCTATTATATGGAATAACAGCCCCTGTGTATATTATAGAGAATAGCAGCCCCTGTGTGTATTATAAGGAATAGCAGCCCCTGTGTATATTATAGAGAATAGCAGCTCCTGTGTATATTATAGAGAATAGCAGCTCCTGTGTATATTATAGAGAATAGCAGCCCCTGTGTGTATTATAGAGAATAGCAGCCCCTGTGCATATTATATGGAATAGCAGCCCCTGTGTATATTATAGGGAATAGCAGCTGCAGTCTATATTATAGAGCATAGCAGTCCTTGTGTATATTATAAAGAATATCAGCCCCTGTTTATATTATTGAGAATAGTAGCCCATGTGTGTGTTAGAGAAAGTAGCAGCCGTTGTGTATATTATAGGGAAATGCAGTCCCTGTGTATATTAAAGGGAATAGCAGCCCCTGTGTATATTATAGGGAATAGCAGTCCCTGTGTATATTATAGGGAATAGCAGCTGCAGTCTATCTTATAGAGCATAGCAGTCCTTGTGTATATTATATGGAATAGCAGCCCCTGTGTCTATTATGGAGAATAGCAGACCCTGTGTATATTACACAGAATAGCAGCCCATGTATATATAATAGGGAATAGCAGTCCCTGTGTATATTATAGAGAATAGCAGCCCCTGTGTCTATTATGGAGAATAGCAGACCCTGTGTATATTACACAGAATAGCAGCTCATGTATATATAATAGGGAATAGCAGACCCTGTGTATATTATAGAGAATAGCAGCCCCTGCGTATATTATAGGGAATAGCAGCCCCTGTGCATATTTTTGAGAATAGCAGCCCCTGTGTGTATTATAGAGAACAGCAGCCGCTGTGTATTTTATAGGGAATAGCAGCCCCTGTATATATACTAGGGAATAGCAGACCCTGTGTATATTATAGGGAATAGCAGTCCCTGTGTATATTATAGGGAATAGCAGCTGCAGTCTATCTTATAGAGCATAGCAGTCCTTGTGTATATTATATGGACTAGCAGCCCCTGTGTCTATTATGGAGAATAGCAGACCCTGTGTATATTACACAGAATAGCAGCCCATGTATATATAATAGGGAATAGCAGTCCCTGTGTATATTATACTGAATAGCAGCCCATGTATATATTATAGAGAATAGCAGCCCTGTGTACATTATGGGGAATAGTAGCCCCTATTTATATTGTAGAGAATATCAATCTGTGTGTATATTATAGGGAAATGCATTGTCTGTGTATATTATGGAGAATAGCAGCCCCTTTGTATATTATAAGGAATAGCAGTTCCGGTGTAAATTATTGGGAATAGCAGCCCCTGTGTACATTTTAGGGAATAGCAGTCGCTTTGTATATTATTGAGGATATCAGCCCCTGTGTATCTTATTGAGAATAGCAGTCCCAGTGAGTGTTCGAGAAAACAGCAGCCCCTGTGTACATTTTAGGGAATAGCAGTCCCTTTGTATACTATAGGGAAAAGCAGCCCCTATGTATATTGTAGGGAGTAGCAGCCCCTGTGTATATCATATGGAATAGCAATTCCGGTGTATGTTATAGGGAATAGCAGTGCCGGTGTATATTATATGGAATAGAAGCCCCCGTGTATATTATAGGGAATAGCAACCATTGTGTATATTATAGTGAATAGCTGCCCCTGTGTATATTATGGAGAAAAGCAGCTCTTGAATTTATAGAGGAAAGCAGCACCTGGTTATATTACAGCGAATTGCAGCCCTGTGTAAATTATAGGGAATAGCAGATGCTGTGAATATTACAGAGAATAACAGCCCATGTGTGTATTATAGAGAATAGCTGCCCCTGTGCCTATTATATGGAATAGCAGCCCCTGTGCATATTATAAAGAATAGCAGCCCCTGCATTATTATTTAGAATAGCAGCCCCTGTGTGTATTATAAGGAATAGCAGCTCCTGTGTATATTATAGAGAATAGCAACCCCTGTGTATACTTTAGAGAATAGCAGCCCCTGTGCATATTATAAAGAATATCAGCCCCTGTTTATATTATTGAGAATAGTAGCCCATGTGTATATTGTAGAGAATAGCAGCCCCTGTGTATATTATAGGGAATAGCAGCCCCTGTGTATATTATAGAGAATAGCAGCCCCTGTGTATATTATAGAGAATATCAGTCCCTGTGTATATTAGAGAAAATAGCAGCCCCTGTCTATATTATAGGGAATAGTAGCCCCTGTGTATATTATAATGTATATCAGTCCCTGTGTATATTATAGAGAATAGCATTGCCTGTGTATATTTTAGAGAATAGCAGCCCCTTTGTAAATTATAGGGAATAGCAGCCCCCGTGTATATTATATGGAATAATAGCCACTGTGTATATTATAGAGAATACCAGTCCCTGTGTATATTATATGGAATAGCGCCCCTGTGTATATTATAGGGAATAGCAGCCCCTGTGTATATTATAGAGAATAGCAGCCCCTGTGTATATTATAGAGAATAGCAGCCCTGTGTATATTATAGAGAATAGCAGCCCCTGTGTATATTATAGGGAATAGCAGCCCCTGTGTATATTATAGGGAATAGCAGCCCCTTTGTAAATTATAGGGAATAGCAGCCCCTGTGTATATTATAGGGAATAGCAGCCCCTGTGTATATTATAGAGAACAGCAGCCCCTGTGTATGTTATAGGGAATAGCAGCCCCTGTGTATATTATAGGGAATAGCAGCCCCTGTGTATATTATAGGGAATAGCAGCCCTTGTGTATATTATAGAGAACAGCAGCCCCTGTGTATATTATAGGGAATAGCAGCCACTGTGTATATTATAGAGAACAGCAGCCCCTGTGTATATTATAGAGAACAGCAGCCCCTGTGTATACTATGGGGAATAGCAGCCCCTTTTTAAATTATCGGGAATGGCAGCCCATGTGTCTATTATAGGGAATAGCAGCCACTGTGTATATTATAGAGAATACCAGTCCCTGTGTATATTATATGGAATAGCAGCCCCAGTGTATATTATTGAGATTAGCAGTCCCTGTGTATATTATAGAGAATAGCATTGCCTGTGTATATTATACAGAAATGCAGCCCCTTTGTATATTGTAGGGAATACCAGCCCCTGTGTAAATTATAGGGAATAGCAGCCCCTGTGTATATTATAGGGAATAGCAGCCACTGTGTATATTATAGAGAATACCAGTCCCTGTGTATATTATATGGAATAGCAGCCCCAGTGTATATTATAGAGAATAGCACTTCCTGTGTATATTGTAGGGAAATGCAGTCCCTGTGTATATTAAAGGGAATAGCAGCCCCTGTGTATATTATAGGGAATAGCAGTCCCTGTGTATATTATAAGGAATAGCAGCTGCAGTCTATCTTATAGAGCATAGCAGTCCTTGTGTATATTATATGGAATAGCAGCCCCTGTGTATATTATAGAGAATAGCAGCCCCTGTGTATATTATGGAGAATAGCAGACCCTGTGTATATTACACAGAATAGCAGCCCCTGTGTATATTATAGAGAATAGCAGCCCTGTGTATATTATAGAGAATATCAGCCCCTATGTATGTTATTGAGAATAGCAGCCCCTGTGTGTGTTAGAGAAAATAGCAACCCCTGTGTTTATTATAGGGAAAAGTAGCCCCTATATATATTCTAGAGAATATCAATCTATGTGTATATTATATGGAATAGCAGTCCCTGTGTATATTATAGAGAATAGCATTGCCTGTGTATATTATACAGAAAAGCAGCCCCTGTGTATATTATAGGGAATAGCATTTCTTGTGTATAATTTAGGGAATAGCAGGCACTGGTGTATATTACAGAGAATAGCAGCCCCTTTGTAAATTATCGGGAATAGCAGCCCATGTGTCTATTATAGGGAATAGCAGTTCTGTTGTAAATTATAGGGAATAGCAGCCCCGTGTATATTATAGGGAATAATAGCCACTGTGTATATTATAGAGAATACCAGTCCCTGTGTATATTATATGGAATAGCAGCCCCTGTGTATATTATAGGGAATAGCAGTCCCTGTGTATATTATAGGGAATAATAGCCACTGTGTATATTATAGAGAATAGCAGCCCCTGTGTATATTTTAGAGAATAGCAGCCCCTTTGTAAATTATAGGGAATAGCAGCCCATGTGTATATTGTAGGGAATAGCAGTTCTGTTGTAAATTATAGGGAATAGCAGCCCCCGTGTATATTATAGGGAATAATAGCCACTGTGTATATTATAGAGAATACCAGTCCCTGTGTATATTATATGGAATAGCGCCCCTGTGTATATTATAGGGAATAGCAGCCCCTGTGTATTTTATAGAGAACGGCAGCCCCTTTGTAAATTATAGGGAATAGCAGCCCCTGTGTATATTATAGGGAATAGCAGCCACTGTGTATATTATAGGGAATAGCAGCCCCTGTGTATATTATAGAGAACAGCAGCCCCTGTGTATATTATAGGGAATAGCAGCCGTTGTGTATATTCTAGGGAATAGCAGCCCCTGTGTATATTATAGAGAGCAGCAGCCCCTGTGTATATTATAGGGAATAGCAGCCCCTGTGTATATTATAGAGAACAGCAGCCCCTGTGTATATTATAGGGAATAGCAGCCCCTGTGTATATTCTAGGGAATAACAGCCCCTGTGTATATTATAGAGAGCAGCAGCCCCTGTGTATATTATAGGGAATAGCAGCCCCTGTGTATACTATGGGGAATAGCAGCCCCTTTTTAAATTTTCGGGAATGGCAGCCCATGTGTCTATTATAGGGAATAGCAGCCACTGTGTATATTATAGAGAATACCAGTCCCTGTGTATATTATATGGAATAGCAGCCCCAGTGTATATTATTGAGAATAGCAGTCCCTGTGTATATTATATGGAATAGCAGCCCCAGTGTATATTATAGAGAATAGCACTTCCTGTGTATATTGTAGGGAAATGCAGTCCCTGTGTATATTAAAGGGAATAGCAGCCCCTGTGTATATTATAGGGAATAGCAGTCCCTGTGTATATTATAAGGAATAGCAGCTGCAGTCTATCTTATAGAGCATAGCAGTCCTTGTGTATATTATATGGAATAGCAGCCCCTGTGTATATTATAGAGAATAGCAGCCCCTGTGTCTATTATGGAGAATAGCAGACCCTGTGTATATTACACAGAATAGCAGCCCATGTATATATAATAGGGAATAGCAGTCCCTGTGTATATTATAGAGAATAGCAGCCCTGTGTATATTATAGAGAATATCAGCCCCTATGTATGTTATTGAGAATAGCAGCCCCTGTGTGTGTTAGAGAAAATAGCAGCCCCTGTGTTTATTATAGGGAAAAGTAGCCCCTATGTATATTCTAGAGAATATCAATCTATGTGTATATTATATGGAATAGCATTGCCTGTGTATATTATACAGAAAAGCAGTCCCTGTGTATATTAAAGGGAATAGCAGCCCCTTTGTATATTATAGGGAATAGCATTTCTTGTGTATAATTTAGGGAATAGCAGGCACTGGTGTATATTACAGAGAATAGCAGCCCCTTTGTAAATTATCGGGAATAGCAGCCCATGTGTCTATTATAGGGAATAGCAGTTCTGTTGTAAATTATATGGAATAGCAGCCCCGTGTATATTATAGGGAATAATAGCCACTGTGTATATTATAGAGAATACCAGTCCCTGTGTATATTATATGGAATAGCAGCCCCAGTGTATATTATTGAGAATAGCAGTCCCTGTGTATATTTAGAGAATATCAGTCCCTGTGGATATTATAGAGAATAGCATTGCCATGTGTATATTTTAGAGAATAGCAGCCCCTGTGTATATTATAGGGAATAGCAGCCCATGTGTATAGTATAGGGAATAATAGCCACTGTGTATATTATAGAGAATACCAGTCCCTGTGTATATTATATGGAATAGCGCCCCTGTGTATATTATAGGGAATAGCAGCCCCTGTGTATATTATAGGGAATAGCAGCCCCTGTGTATATTATAGGGAATAGCAGCCCCTGTGTATATTATAGGGAATAGCAGCCCCTGTGTATATTATAGAGAATAGCAGCCCCTGTGTATATTATAGGGAATAGCAGCCCCTGTGTATATTATAGGGAATAGCAGCCCCTGTGTATATTATAAGGAATAGCAGCCCCTGTGTATATTATAGGGAATAGCAGCCCCTTTGTAAATTATAGGGAATAGCAGCCCCTGTGTATACTATAGGGAATAGCAGCCCCTGTGTATATTATAGAGAACAGCAGCCCCTGTGTATATTATAGGGAATAGCAGCCCCTGTGTATATTATAGGGAATAGCAGCCCCTGTGTATATTATAGAGAACAGCAGCCCCTGTGTATATTATAGAGAACAGCAGCCCCTGTGTATATTATAGGGAATAGCAGCCCCTGTGTATATTATAGAGAATAGCAGCCCCTGTGTATATTATAGAGAATAGCAGCTCCTGTGTATATTATAGAGAATAGCAGCCCCTGTGTATACTATGGGGAATAGCAGCCCCTTTTTAAATTATCGGGAATGGCAGCCCATGTGTCTATTATAGGGAATAGCAGCCACTGTGTGTATTATAGAGAATACCAGTCCCTGTGTATATTATATGGAATAGCAGCCCCAGTGTATATTATTGAGAATAGCAGTCCCTGTGTATATTATAGAGAATAGCATTGCCTGTGTATATTATACAGAAATGCAGCCCCATTGTATATTGTAGGGAATACCAGCCCCTGTGTAAATTATAGGGAATAGCAGCCCCTGTGTATATTATAGGGAATAGCAGCTACTGTGTATATTATAGAGAATACCAGTCCCTGTGTATATTATATGGAATAGCAGCCCCAGTGTATATTATAGAGAATAGCAGCCCCTGTGTCTATTATGGAGAATAGCAGACCCTGTGTATATTACACAGAATAGCAGCCCATGTATATATAATAGGGAATAGCAGTCCCTGTGTATATTATAGAGAATAGCAGCCCTGTGTATATTATAGAGAATATCAGCCCCTATGTATGTTATTGAGAATAGCAACCCCTGTGTGTGTTAGAGAAAATAGCAGCCCCTGTGTTTATTATAGGGAAAAGTAGCCCCTATGTATATTCTAGAGAATATCAATCTATGTGTATATTATATGGAATAGCATTGCCTGTGTATATTATAGAGAATAGCATTGCCTGTGTATATTATACAGAAAAGCAGCCCCTGTGTATATTATAGGGAATAGCATTTCTTGTGTATAATTTAGGGAATAGCAGGCACTGGTGTATATTACAGAGAATAGCAGCCCCTTTGTAAATTATCGGGAATAGCAGCCCATGTGTCTATTATAGGGAATAGCAGTTCTGTTGTAAATTATAGGGAATAGCAGCCCCGTGTATATTATAGGGAATAATAGCCACTGTGTATATTATAGAGAATACCAGTCCCTGTGTATATTATATGGAATAGCAGCCCCAGTGTATATTATTGAGAATAGCAGTCCCTGTGTATATTTAGAGAATATCAGTCCCTGTGGATATTATAGAGAATAGCATTGCCATGTGTATATTTTAGAGAATAGCAGTCCCTGTGTATATTATATGGAATAATAGCCACTGTGTATATTATAGAGAATACCAGTCCCTGTGTATATTATATGGAATAGCAGCCCCTGTGTATATTATAGGGAATAGCAGCCCCTGTGTATATTATAGGGAATAGCAGCCCCTGTGTACATTATAGGGAATAGCAGCCCCTGTGTATATTATAGGGAATAGCAGCCCCTGTGTATATTATAGAGAATAGCATTGCCATGTGTATATTTTAGAGAATAGCAGCCCCTGTGTATATTATAGGGAATAGCAGCCCATGTGTATATTATAGGGAATAGCAGCCCCTGTGTATATTATAGAGAATAGCATTGCCATGTGTATATTTTAGAGAATAGCAGCCCCTGTGTATATTATAGGGAATAGCAGCCCATGTGTATATTGTAGGGAATAGCAGCCCCTGTGTATATTATAGGGAATAGCAGCCCCTGTGTATATTATAGGGAATAATAGCCACTGTGTATATTATAGAGAATACCAGTCCCTGTGTATATTACAGAGAATAGCAGTCCCTGTGTATATTACAGAGAATAGCAGCCCCTGTGTATATTGTTGGGAATAGCAGCCCCTGTGTATATTATAGAGAATAGCAGCCCCTGTGTATATTATAGAGATTAGCAGCGCCTGTGTATATTATAGGGAATAGCAGCCCCTGTGTATATTATAGAGAATAGCAGCCCCTGTGTATATTATAGGGAATAGCAGCCCCTGTGTATATTATAGGGAATAGCAGCCCCTGTGTATATTATAGAGAATAGCAGCCCCTGTGTATATTATAGAGATTAGCAGCCCCTGTGTATATTATAGAGAATAGCAGCTCCTGTGTATATTATAGGGAATAGCAGCCCCTGTGTATATTATAGAGAATAGCAGCCCCTGTGTATATTATAGAGAATAACAGCCCTTGTGTATATTATAGGGAATAGCAGCCCCTGTGTATATTATAGAGAATAACAGCCCTTGTGTATATTATAGGGAATAGCAGCCCCTGTGTATATTATAGAGAATAGCAGCCCCTGTGTATATTATAGAGAATAACAGCCCTTGTGTATATTATAGGGAATAGCAGCCCCTGTGTATATTATAGAGAATAACAGCCCTTGTGTATATTATAGGGAATAGCAGCCCCTGTGTATATTATAGAGAATAGCAGCCCCTGTGTATATTATAGAGAATAGCAGCCCCTGTGTATATTATAGAGAATAGCAGCCCCTGTGTATATTATAGAGAATAGCAGCCCCTGTATATATTATAGAGAATAGCAGCCCCTGTGTATATTATAGAGAATAGCAGCCCCTGTGTATATTATAGAGAATAGCAGCCCCTGTGTATATTATAGGGAATAGCAGCCCCTGTGTATATTATGGAGAATAGCAGCCCCTGTGTATATTATAGAGAATAGCAGCCCCTGTGTATATTATAGGGAATAGCAGCCCCTGTGTATGTTATAGAGAATAGCAGCCCCTGTGTATATTATAGAGAATAGCAGCCCCTGTGTATATTATAGGGAATAGCAGCTCCTGTGTATATTATAGAGAATGGCAGCCCCTATATATATTATAGGGAATAGCAGTCCTTGTGTATATTATGGAAAATAGCAGCCACTGTGTATATTGTTGGGAATAGCAGCCCCTGTGTATATTCATGAGAATAGCAGCCCCTGTGTATACTATAAGGAATAGCAGCCCTTGTGTATATTATGGGAAATACCTGACGATTGGGTTGAAGTTGCCCTATTGATTTTAGTTATGATGTCTGAATGTTTTTTTGTTATTATTTTCTCCGCTATTTTAGCAAAGCAGTTAACGGTGATATAGTCACATTGTTTCTGCAGAGAGCGACACCTGGTATGCTCTCGGAATCCTTGCGGACTCGGCCCTGCCTGGGCTCTGGTTTTGGTGAAATCCATCCCTTATTCACAGCTGGTTTCAGCCCCTTTCTGTAATGATTATTTTATCCTGCCCCTAATTCATGACCTTTTCATGCCTTATTTCTCTTTTTTTAACTTGCTCCATCTCTATGGAGCTAAACCAACCTTTAAAACCTTACACTCCATTTGCTTCCTCACTGTTCCAATTATGAGAGATTAACTTTTTAACTATACTGCGTTCAACCCCCGGGGAGGCGTCATTTTCAGATTGCGGGATGTTGTGGTGCGGTTGCTGCTGTCTCCAGGTGATGGAACCTCCGACTGCCTGCTTCAGTGAATGGTCAACGTTGCCAGGCAGGAATAGACCAGCGGGCCCATCGAGCCTGCCCCACACACCACCATGGCTGGAGCTTTGTGACACTTCCACCCCGTCGCCTCCCCCCGCAGCTGTGTGATCTCCTGGGAGAGGCAAAAAATACAGAGGGGAAAAATGCCCAGGGCCAGTGAGGGGCAATAAAAACCCTGACATTTCCTCTCTGACCCCCTCCAGCGATGGAAACCAGAGCGGGAGAGCACACGGACCAAGTCTTCTCTGTTAACCCACTGACCTTCTGCAAGACAGTCACCAAGAAATCCAATCGGGAATTCAGGAGAAACTTCTTTACCCAGAGAGTGGTGAGAATGTGGAACTCGCTGTCACAGGGAGTGGTTGAAGCGAATAGTATAGATGCATTTAAGGGGAGGCTAGACAAGCATCTGAGGGAGAAGGGAATAGAGGGTTACGCTGATAGAGTTAGATGAGGAAAGACGGGAGGAGGCTCGAGTGGAGCATAAACGCCCGCATGGACTGGTTGGGCCGAATGGCCTGTTTCTGTGCCGTATATCCGATGTAAACCTATATGACCCGATCTCTGTCCCAGTCAGGAACCGGTCCTCCTCCCTCTCGAAGGCAGAGAGTCAGCACCCACCGCACCAGCCGGCAACGCCTCGCTACTCTCTGGGAAAAGAAGAGCCGCCCATCTCCCAGTCTACTCCCACTCTTACACAGTTTAAACTCCTGTCCCCTGGTCCTGGCCCATCTGTTAAACTGGAATAATCTCTCAGTAGGGTCGCTAGCCAGCCCTTTCATTATTTTATAGACCGCGATCAATTCGCCTCGAAGTCTACTCTGCTCTAAAGGTCTATCGGAGTAGCTGCGGTTCTTCCGAAGATCTCAGGAGTTGTCTGAATTTCACTGCTGCAGTGGGCGCCCCCTGCTGGCCTGTCCCACACGGCTCTGATCCAGCTTCAATTCCGCCTTTTTACCACATGGGGTCAGTGTAGCACCACGTCCTGCAGCACCTTGAACTAAATTATTCACCAGAGTTAGTGAATTACTTGAAAATTACAGCACGGTAAAGGGCCTTTCGGCCCAACCAGTCCCTGCTGGTGCTCACCCTCCACACGAGCAGAATCCCAATCCCATCTGTCCACCTTTTATCGCTTTATCCTCCTGTCCTTCAAACTTATATAGAAACATAGAAACATAGAATCTAGGAGCAGGAGTAGGCCATTCGGCCCGTCGAGCCTGCTCCACCATTCAATACGATCATGGCTGATCATCCAAATCCAATACCCTGTCCCTGCTTTAATCCCCACAGTACACATATCCCACCCTACCCCTGTAACCCCACGTATTTAATTCCCCCTAACATATCCCATCCTATCTCCATAACCCCACATATTTAATCCCCCCCTAACACTAAGGGTCAATTTATCATAGCCAAATCAACCTAACCCGCACATCAACTTTTTAAAAATTGAAACAATCCCTGTGGATAATTGAGAATAATCAAGTTCGAACTGAACAATTCCTCACAATTCTGTTCAGAATGAAGTAATAAACCCCCCATTGCATTCTTAGGCCAAGCACCTGCCACTCAGTAACCTTTAGTGTGGGTTTCATCCGATTCCAAGGTTTCAATTAATATAATAGAAACTTCCTCCTGTTTCATATTACTTTATTTTATTGAGAAAGTTGCCAATCTCAGAATAACAGCTGGTCAGCAGTGAGTAATTGAATCTCAGGAGTCAGGCGCGATCAGTAACACATCCCATTTCAGTCCGTGATGTGATTTGGCCCTTTAATTAAATCACAGCTTCCATCCTCACACAATTCTACATCTGAAAACATACTGAGCATGTGCGCAACTAGGCCAGTGTTACCTGAATGGAAAGTTATTTTTCTAAACTTTCTTGTGTGTCAGCCGTGGCTCCGTGGGCAGCACTCTCGCCTCTGACTCAGAAGGTCGTGGGTTTAAGTCCCACTCCAGTGATTTGAGCACAAAAATCTAGGCTGACACTCCCAGTGCAGTACTGAGGGAGTGCTGCACTGTCGGAGGGGCAGTACTGAGGGAGCGCTGCACTGTCGGAGGGGCAGTACTGAGGGAGCGCTGCACTGTCGGAGGGGCAGTACTGAGGGAGCGCCGCACTGTCGGAGGGGCAGTACTGAGGGAGCGCCGCACTGTCGGAGGGGCAGTACTGAGGGAGCGCTGCACTGTCGGAGGGGCAGTACTGAGGGAGCGCTGCACTGTCGGAGGGGCAGTACTGAGGGAGCGCCGCACTGTCGGAGGGGCAGTACTGAGGGAGCGTCGCACTGTCGGAGGGGCAGTACTGAGGGAGCGCTGCACTGTCGGAGGGGCAGTACTGAGGGAGCACTGTCGGAGGGGCAGTACTGAGGGAGTGCTGCACTGTCAGAGGGGCAGTACTGAGGAAGCGCTGCATTTTCGGAGGGGCAGTACTGAGGGAGTGACGGACTGTCGGAGGGGCCGTCTTTCAGATAAGACCTTAAACCGACACCTTGTCTGCTCTCTCAGGTGGATGTAAAAGTTCCCATGGCACTATTTCAAAGAAGAGCATGGAAGTTCTGCCCAATATTTATCCCTCAACCAACATCACTAAAACAGATTATCTGGTCATTATCACATTGCTGTCTGTGGGTTCTTGCTGTGCGCAAATTGCCCGCCAGGTTTCCCACATTACAACAGTGACTAGACTTCAACAAGTACTTCATTGGCTGTAAAGAGCTTTGGGACGTCCGGGCAATATTCCCGTTAGGCTGCGCAGGCCGCTCACAGGCTTTTAAACGAAAATTTGAATGGGCCTCGCAGCCAAAAAAGGAATTCGAGGGAACATTGAATCGAGCGTTGATGGACGGTGCTGTTGAAATGCTCGTTCTCTCTCTCTCTCTCTCTCGTTCTCTCTCTCTCTCTCTCTCGTTCTCTCTCTCTCTCTCTCGTTCTCTCTCTCTCTCTCTCTCGTTCTCTCTCTCTCTCTCTCTCGTTCTCTCTCTCTCTCTCTCTCGTTCTCTCTCTCTCTCTCTCGTTCTCTCTCTCTCTCTCGTTCTCTCTCTCTCTCCCGCCTCACTGCCAGCTTCGGTTGCTCCAGGTTGCGCGAGGCTGATCTGAAACACTCAAGCTTCTTTCTGCTCCAATTTGATTGACAGGTGACGTTGAGATTGGGATTGTGGAGAGGAATGGTCAGCTTGAGGTGGAGGTGATCCAAGCTCGTGGGCTCACCCCGAAACCGGGCACCAAGTCCCCACCAGGTAACGCACCCTGCTCCTGACCCCCAGGGGCCACTGATCCTCCTGCTCCTGACCCCCAGGGGCCACTGATCCTCCTGCTCCTGACCCCCAGGGGCCACTGATCCTCCTGCTCCTGACCCCCAGGGGCCGCTGATCCTCCTGCTCCTGACCCCCAGGGGCCACTGATCCCCCTGCTCCTGACCCCCAGGGGCCACTGATCCCCCTGCTCCTGACCCCCAGGGGTCACTGATCCCCCTGCTCCTGACCCCCAGGGGTCACTGATCCTCCTGCTCCTGACCCCCAGGGGTCACTGATCCTCCTGCTCTGGGGCGGGGGGGTGGGGGGGGGCCCACTTCACAGGGCGGTGAAGAGTCAACCACATTGCTGTGGGTCTGGAGTCACATATAGGCCCAGACCGGGTAAGGACGGCAGGTTTCCTTCCCTAAAGGACATCAGTGAACCAGTTGGGTTTTTACGACAATCTGACAGCCTCACGGTCACTTTTACAGAGACCGAATATTTATTTCCAGATCTTAAAAACTGAATCTAAATTCTCAATCTGCCCTGATGGGGATTTGAACTCACAATGACTGGATTATTCAGCCAGTAACAGAACCACTACACTTTCATTACATGAGGGAACTTGATAGACCAAGGCCCAGAAATTGCAGTCCGATCAAGGAGACACATCTGGAATTTGGGGAGTAAACAATGTTTCCCAGAATTCTGCCCCGTATTTCACTACCAGCCATTCCCTGCTGGAGGGGCAAGGGGCAAGGGGCAGGGACATCGACAGATCTCCCACTGACCCCCCCAATCTCCCACTGACCCCCCCAATCTCCCACTGACCCCTCGATCTCCCACTGACCCCCCCATCTCCCACTGACCCCCTGATCTCCCACTGACCCCCCGATCTCCCACTGACCCCCTGATCTCCCACTGACCCCTCGATCTCCCACTGACCCCTCGATCTCCCACTGACCCCCCGATCTCCCACTGACCCCTCGATCTCCCACTGACCCCTCGATCTCCCACTGACCCCTCGATCTCCCACTGACCCCTCGATCTCCCACTGACCCCCCGATCTCCCACTGAGCCCTCGATCTCCCACTGACCCCTCGATCTCCCACTGACCCCTCGATCTCCCACTGACCCCTCGATCTCCCACTGACCCCTCGATCTCCCACTGACCCCTCGATCTCCCACTGACCCCCCGATCTCCCACTGACCCCTCGATCTCCCACTGAGCCCTCGATCTCCCACTGACCCCTCGATTTCCCACTGACCCCTCGATCTCCCACTGACCCCTCGATCTCCCACTGACCCCTCGATCTCCCACTGACCCCTCGATCTCCCACTGACCCCTCGATCTCCCACTGAGCCCTCGATCTCCCACTGACCCCTCGATCTCCCACTGACCCCTCGATCTCCCACTGACCCCCCGATCTCCCACTGACCCCTCGATCTCCCACTGACCCCTCGATCTCCCACTGACCCCACGATCTCCCACTGACCCCTCGATCTCCCACTGACCTCTCGATCTCCCACTGACCCCCCGATCTCCCACTGACCCCTCGATCTCCCACTGACCCCTCGATCTCCCACTGACCCCCCGATCTCCCACTGACCCCCCGATCTCCCACTGACCCCTCGATCTCCCACTGACCCCTCGATCTCCCACTGACCCCTCGATCTCCCACTGACCCCTCGATCTCCCACTGACCCCCCGATCTCCCACTGACCCCCCGATCTCCCACTGACCCCCCGATCTCCCACTGACCCCTCGATCTCCCACTGACCCCTCGATCTTCCACTGACCCCTCGATCTCCCACTGACCCCTCGATCTCCCACTGACCCCTCGATCTCCCACTGACTCCTCGATCTCACACTGACCCCTCGATCTCCCACTGACCCCTCGATCTCCCACTGACCCCTCGATCTCCCACTGACCCCCCGATCTCCCACTGACCCCACGATCTCCCACTGACCTCTCGATCTCCCACTTGCCCCCTCAGTCAAGGGGGGGTTGTCGGGGGG
Organism: Squalus acanthias; assembly: GCA_030390025.1. Classification (NCBI taxonomy): domain Eukaryota; kingdom Metazoa; phylum Chordata; class Chondrichthyes; order Squaliformes; family Squalidae; genus Squalus; species Squalus acanthias. Next base: position 4,235,003 of record CM059435.1, on the reverse strand, counting down.
AGTTCCTGGGCCATCTCAGGAATTCCATCCTTTATGTCTTTAAAAGCATCAGTGGAACTGGTGCCACCCGGGAGCTGTGTGACCCCTTGGTTCTCTGGCAGGCTCAGACTGAAGTCCTCAATTCCGCAAGAGCCAAATGCGACAAAATGTTCATTCCTTGTCTGGAGGAGTCTGTGCTCTCGCTGACTATGGAGAATGTTTTACAGAGTGTCGGAAGTCTCAGGGTCTGAGCTTGCTGGATAATCTGTTTCTTCCCCCCTATTCCAGCTGCTTATATTAAACTCTACCTGTTGGAGAACGGAACTTGCGTTGCAAAGAAGAAAACCAAGAGTGCGCGGAAGTCTCTGGACCCCCTGTACCAGCAGATCCTGGTCTTCACCGAGAATCCGCAGGGCAAGATCTTGCAGGTCAGTACGGAGCAGCATTGAGGGGCTTAAAGTGACACCGTGTAAATGCAGGGACCGCGTGAGCTCGGCCGTCACACTCGGGGGTCACAGCTCACTGGACCGGGCAAGTAGGACCCATGGGCAGTGCCAAACTGGGTACAGACTTTGCAAAGTATTGCAGGCTTCACACAGTGTGTGGGTGTGTGCGTGCGAGTGTGTGCGAGTGTGCAATTGTGTGAGTGTGTGCGAGTGCATGAGTGTGTGCTTGTGCGAGAGTGCAACTGCATGCAAGTGTGTGCAAGAGAGCAAGTGTGCGTGAGTGTGCACTTGTGCAAGTGTGCAACTGCGAGCGAGTGTGAGTGTGCACAAGTGTGTGAGTGTGCGTGAGTGTGTTTATTTGTGTGCGAGTGTTTGAGTGTGTAAATGTGTGTGTGAGTATGAGTTTGTGAATGTGTGCGTGTGTGTGCAACTGTATGCAAGTGCGCAAGTGTGCGAGTGTGTGTGTATACGAGTGTGTTTGTATGTGCGTGAATGCAAGTGTGTGATTGTAAAAGTGTGGTTGGCCCAGTGCCGATTTTCTGTCTGATTTGCGCTCCTGTGCAGCGCCTTGGAACGTTTGCAATGTTAAAGGCGCTATATAAATACAAGTTGTTGTTGATGTTCTCGGCCAGAGGTAGGCTCCGTGATGCCAAATTCAAACGGCAGCCAATCGATTGCTGTTACAGTTGGGGACCCACAATCCAGGGGATTCCGCACAGAGTTTGGAAGGACCTTAATTCTTCGAGCCAGTTGTCGTGGCCATCCCTCCATCGGGGCAGCGCTGACCTCCTGCGCCTCCCATAGTGTAGCCGCCTCTATTTAAGTGACCCCGCCCCTGGGATTTGGGACAAGGTCATTGCGGGGGAGGGGGGAGGACTGATTCTATCTATTGTCTGTTGACCCCATGCCCATGTTCTTCCCTGCAGACTCTGTCCAAGAACCCTTTGGTTTAAAGTGTTCCATCTGATTGACCTATTTACCCCCAAACTCATGGCCCCTGATATCTGTCTGTCACAGTCAACAAATTCTCCAAATCGCACCCTCGTTCGAGTGATTGTATCTGTGTGTGAGGATGGGTCAGTGAATTTCTTGTTCGTTCTCCTATTTCACAAACAAATTTGATAGCACTGCACGCAAGAAAGCTTCGTTTAATTGTTAATTATACGTGTTCGGGATTAAAGATCTGTCGTGAGCTCTGCAAAGATCTGAGTGCGGGCTTTAAATCCCTCCCTCCCCCACCCGCGAGCATGACCTTTTTTGCACTCTTGGTTTGACGAGCGACCTCAACAGCTTGTATTTATCCAGCACCTTTAACGTAGTAAAACGTCCCAAGGCGCTTCACAGGAGCGTAAATCAGACACCGAGCCACATCAGGAGATATTCGGACAGGTGACCAAAAGCTGGGTCAAAGAGGTCGGTTTTAAACAGGGTTTTAAAGGAGGAGAGAGAGGCGGAGAGGTTTAGGGAGGGAATTCCAGAGCTCGGGGGCCCAGGCAGCTGAAGGCACGGCCACCAATGGTGGAGTGAAGGGAGTGGGGGGGGGAAGCACAAGAGGGCAGAGTGGGAGGTCCGCAGAGCCCTGTGAGCGGAACATTCCTCCCCTGTTTGTGCCCATGGAGTGTCCCTGATGTCGGGAAGCTCTGCACACACCAGTGATGCTGCCCTGCGCGGGTGGGCACTGTACACCCAAGGGTGCCCTGGCTTTGCAAGGCCCCACCCCGACAGCGGACGTGAGTCAGAAAATCGGACAGCTATCCTCACGCGATCGGTTGGCAGGCAAATAGTTTGACCGCGCCCCCAGCAACTCGTTTAAATATTTAGACCCCACTGTCCAAGCCTCATCCATAAACCATGGGCCGAGGGGATTGCGGGGGCACCCTCCCTGATCAATCAGACTTTGAAAGGGACAAGGTAGGTCCTCTTTGCTCACTGCTTCAGTTGCTTTCACTGGGTAATCGTCTACTTTCGTGGGTTCAAGTCCCGCTCCAGAGACTTGAGCACAAAATCGAGGCTGACACTCCAGTGCAGTACAGAGGGAGCGCCGCACTGTCGGAGGGGCAGTACTGAGGGAGCGCCGCACTGTCGGAGGGGCAGTACTGAGGGAGCGCCGCACTGTCGGAGGGTCAGTACTGAGGGAGCGCCGCACTGTCGGAGGGGCAGTACTGAGGGAGTGCTGCACTGTCGGAGGGGCAGTACTGAGGGAGCACTGCACTGTCGGAGGGGCAGTACTGAGGGAGTGCCGCACTGTCGGAGGGGCAGTACTGAGGGAGTGCCGCACTGTCGGAGGGGCAGTACTGAGGGAGCACTGCACTGTCGGAGGGGCAGTGCTGAGGGAGTGCCGCACTGTCGGAGGGGTAGTACTGAGGGAGTGCCGCACTGTTGGAGAGGCAGTACTGAGGGAGCGCCGCACTGTCGGAGGGGCAGTACTGAGGGAGCGCCGCACTGTCAGAGGAGCAGTACTGAGGGAGCACCGCACTGTCGGAGAGGCAGTACTGAGGGAGCGCCGCACTGTCAGAGGAGCAGTACTGAGGGAGTGCCGCACTGTCGGAGGGGCAATACTGAGAGAGTGCCGCACTGTCGGAGGGGCAGTACTGAGGGAGCGCTGCACTGTCGGAGGGGCAGTACTGAGGGAGCGCTGCACTGTCAGAGGTGCCGTCATTCGGATGAGACGTTAAACCGAGGCCCCGTCTGCTCTCTCAGGTGGACGTAAAATATCCCACAGCCACTATTTCGAAGAAGAGTAGGGGGAGTTCTCCCTGGAGTGCTGACCAATATTCATCACTCAACAAACATAGCAAAAACAGATTATCGGGTAGTTAACACATTGCTGTTTGTGGGAGCTTGCTGTGCACAAATTGGCTGCCGCGTTTCCTACATTACAACAGTGACCACACTTCAAATTTACTTCATTGGCTGTGAAAGCGCTTTGGGACATCCTGAGGTTGTGAAAGGCGCTGGAGAAATGCAAGTCTTTCTTTTATTTTCCTGCCGATACTTTGCTTCGTTACTCTTGGTTCTGTTGACCTTGAGGTCTCAGTTTACCAAGAGGTGAAGGTGAGGGCTCCTTTGGGGGCCCAAAACCTGCCACACAATCGAGACAATTGAGGAAGAGGAGTTTGTGAGGGCCCAACAAGGTGGAGGTGCAATGGCACCTGTGGTGTTCTGGCCACACCCGTTACTGTCACAAAACCTGGATCTGGACATGTCAGAGGAGATCTGGGAGATGACATTGAGCCAGTCAGAGACCTCCCTCCGTGGAGCTGGCACTCGAGCTCTAATCAGTAGGTCTTCCTTACCCGATCTAGTCTCCATGTGACTCCAGTCCCATGCCAACGTGGTTGACTCTTCACCACCCTTTGAAGTGGCCCAACGAGACACTCAGTTTGTATTAAACCTCTACCAGAGGTTCAAGAAGAAGGCCCACCACCACCTTCTCAGGGCGACTAGGGATGGGTGATAAATGCCGGCTTTGCCAGCGACGCCCACATCCTGAGAATAACTATTAAAAAAAAATCTTCCCCAATCTCTCCCGTCTGAGAGCTTCTAGTTGATAAGGGAAGTGAAGCTATGTGAAGCACCGAAGGCAGGCTCCACATTAACATGCAGATGGCAGCTCAATCTCTTTATGCTACAGTGACCTCATGTAATTGTATTAACAAGTGGAACCTTCAGAATGAATCAGGGTAAATGCCAGGAATTTCTCTCTCCTCAAACTGCGGTCACTGATTAATCCTGATTGCCGCCCAATGTCGTACCCTAAGAGTCGTCGCATTTTTATCTCCCTTCGTGTGCCTTAGGAGTGATCTCAAAATTCCTGATTTTGACACAAGCGTAAAGTGTTGAGATCGTCTTCCAGGGTATTTGTTGGAAAATGTGAGACATTCCCTACTTGAGACCATAAGGTGTCAGCCGTGGCTCAGTGGGCAGCACCCTCGTCTCTGAGTCAGAAGGTCGTGGGTTCAAGTCCCAACTCCAGAGACTTGAGCACAAAATCCAGGCTGACACTCCCAGTGCCAGTACTGAGGGATGAGACGTTAAACCGAGGTCCCGTCTGCTCTCAGGTGGTCGTAAAAGATCCCATGGCACTATTTTGAAGAAGAGCAGGGGAGTTCTCCCGGTGACCTGGGCCAATATTTATCCCTCAACCAACATCACTAAAACGAGATTATCTGGTCATTATCACATTGCTGTTTGTGGGAGCTTGCTGTGTGCAAATTGGCTGCCGCGTTTCCTACATTACAACAGTGACTACACTTCAAAAAAGTACTTCATTGGCTGTGAAGCGCTTTGGGACATCCGGAGGTCGTGAAAGGCGCTATAGAAATGCAAGTCTTTCTTTCTTTCGATGACGTTGCCCCACAGAGACGGCTAAGAGGAGATTTAATGGAGGTTTTTTTTTAAATTATGAAGGGATTTTGATAGAGTGAATAAGGAAAGACTATTACTGGGGAGTCAATGAGGTGTGGGCATCGATATAAAATTGTCACTGAGAATGAGGAGAGAGATGAGCAGAAACGTCTTTACTCAGAGGGTTATTAGAGCGAGGAATGGCTTGCCACAGGTTGAGGCAGAGAATATTGCAACTTTTAAGGGAAAGTTGGATCAATTTTAGAAGCGAGGAAGATGTAAACCAGGTTACAAACCCGGCAACCATTGCTCCCCATCCCCATCCTCCCCCCCGCCGTTAGGAACACCTCTAATAAACCAAGAGGTTAAAATTCCTTTAGGCTCCCCACTGTGAGCCTGAAATGGTCGTCGCCCGCAGAGCACGAGCCCAATTGGAAGGCACGAGGCCAGCCCGAAATTGGAATAGAAAGATGTGCAGATAAGGTAAGATTGAGAAAATAGGGTGGGAGGAGGCTGGTGTGGTGCTCAGACCAGCTGGGACCGAATGGCTTGTTTCGGTGCTGTAGGTTGTCCGAGAGATTAAAAATCCAGCTCTGTCTGTGGCCAGTGTCATTTCCTTTGTTACCGTTTCCCTGGTAACACGGTTGGGAGAGATTCAAAAATGTACAATTGGTTCAGTCGTGAATATAACATCCTGCTATTATTTTTTTAAACGAGGCTGGCAGTTTTAAATTTCCAACAGACCTCGGCAGTAAATTGAGAGAATTAAAGAGGAGTTGAGCGGGACTGAGTCACGAAGTAGAATTGTCACAGGAAGGCAGGTAGATCGAATCAGCTTCTGAGACTATTGAAGAGACAAGAAGGAGGAACTCCTTGAGGTTCTCCTTGGAGCAGGGAAGGCCAGGAGGAGATTTGATAGAGGTGTTCAAAATCATGAAGGGTTTAGACAGAGTAAATAAAGAGAAACTGTTTCCGATGGCTGAAGGGTCATTAACCAGAGGGCACAGATTTAAGGTGATTAGCAAAAGAACCAGAGGCGACATGAGGGAAAACTTTTTTTAGGCAGCGAGTGGTTAGGATTTGGAATGTGCTGCCTGATAGGGTGGTGGGTGGTGGAGGCAGATTCAATAGCAGCCTTCAAAAGGGAATTGTATAAATATTTGAAGGAGAAAAAATTGCCGTGATATGGGGAAAGAGCGGGGGAGTGGGACTAACTGGGTTGCTCTTCGAAAGAGCCGGCGCAGACTCGATGGGCCGAATGGCCTCCTTCTGTGCTCTACTAGTCAATGATTCTATGAACTGTATTCATTAAAAGGGACAGTTCACAACCTTTCATTGATTTCCCTTTCAAGGCGATCGATCAATGGTGGAATTGCTGTTCTATACTGTTTGCGCAGTCACTTGTTTAGTTTTATTTCTGTAACTGTTTAAACCAGGATCGAATTGTGAAGTCTTGCTACTTATTGAGGACTGGAGACTCTGCAAAGGCATGACAATAAATCCAGTAGCTTGAAAATAATTGATAAGTATGATATTGCAGCGCAGATTCACCAGAATATTACCAGGGCTCCAAGCGTTAGATTATGCAGAGAGAATACATAAACTAGGCTTGTGTTCCCTGGAATTTAGAAGGTTAAGGGGTGATTTGATCGAGGTTTTTAGGATTATGAAAGGAATTGACAGGGTAGATGGAGAGAAATGTTTTCTGCTGATGGGGGGAGTCTAGGACAAGGGGACATCACCTGAAAATCAGAGCCAGGCCGTTCAGGAGAGAAGTTAGGAAACACTTCTTCACACAAAGGGTGGTGGAAGTGTGGAACTCTCTCCCACAAAGAAGCAATAGATGCTAGCTCAATTAATAATTTTAAATCTGAGATCGGTAGATTTTTGTATTGAATATAATGTAAGTCTCCTTTTTAGTAAGGAAGTAAGTAATCATGGAGCATTTAAATGCTGAAATCCTCCTCCAGTGACATCAAGAATGAGGAAAGACCATTTTGGCACTGTTGTGTTTTGGGGTGTGAGCTAGCTTTGTTACTCTAGACTTTATGGCTGTCATATCTTAGACCATTCCCACTGCTGAGTACCACCTCCCTACGCCTTTCAGCCTGCATTGAAAGCGGCACCTTTTCGGTAGATGGGTGATTGCTAGGCCACATCCAGGCCTGGAAAGCAACAAGGAGCAATTTCTAACCCTCTGTACATTTTAAAATAAAAAAGTGCGTTTGCAATGATGACATGATTAAAAATCCGCTCATGTGATTGATTTACTTTCTTTCTTTCTGCCCTGGAAGGTGATTGTCTGGGGTAATTACGGCAGAATGGATCGCAAGTACTTCATGGGCGTGGCCCAGGTACTGCTGGAAGAGTTGGATCTCTCGAGCACGGCGATCGGATGGTACAAGCTCTTCCCCACCTGCTCCATGGTGGACCCGCCCTTGGCTCCGCTCCTGCGCAATGCCTCTCAGCTCTCCCTGGAGAGCACCGTCGGACCTTGCTGCGACCGATCATAACCACGGCGGAACCTTTCTCAGTCTTTATTTTTTGCTGAGCGTACAGGCTGTGGGGGCCCCTTGAAGGGAGGGGGTGTCCTACCACGCGATGCATGCTTGACACGGTCGCCCCCCCTGGAGCCTCTTTCGGTAAAAGGATAATTGAGCGACTGGCGATGGCGTCAAAGAGGGGGAGGAGGTAACTTACACCTCCGCGTCTGGCCCCGTCCCCGCGAGGGTCGGTCGTAGTTGCATTGTTACACGCGGCACTTGTCTAAAACCATGCTCAGTTTTTTATGCACTTCTATTACCTCACCACCTAGTCAATGTGCCAAGTGGATTTATTCAACCGCAGTTTACAATTCTTTTGACGACATCTTTAGAGCGAGTACCTGTCATTCTGTGAACCAGCATATTTTCAAAACATCTGTTAAAACCATTATTACTTAAAGAGCCCATTTCTTTAGAAGGCAAGTGATGTGCTTTGACCGATTGCATCAAAGACACAGGGTCAGTTTAAAAATCTCGAGGCTAAGTGTGAGCTCCACACATCAATGCACAGGAAGTCTCTCTGTGTTGGTAATTGGTAGGGTAAACAGCACATCTTAGTCCTTTGGTTCCAGGAAAATCTATAATTCCTGAGAGTTGGAAAACCAGCTTCCATAGATAGTTCTTCATTGTCGTTCCATTGCCTCGACATTGCACTTTAGTTATCTCACCACATGCTTACAGCATATACGACTTGACACTTTGCTATCATTAGAGTTTGCGTAAAGAAATAAATAAGTGAAATGTAGTCTTCAGTGCTAATTTAATCTATTTCACAACTTAATGAACTGGTTCAAAAAAAACCAGAATGGCAGAACATTTTTTTGGCAATAATTGTCTTGAAAGATGGGAAATGTTAAGTCAACCCTGCGTGTTGTTGGGTGAACATCAAGAGTGAGGATCAGTTTAACGGAAATGAATGAAGAATCGGAGTTTATTTGAAGAGAGAGAGTACGAGAGGATCAAAGTACAGCGAGTTTGTATAATATTGAACTAGAGCAGCAGCACATGGATGTGTACTGACTATTAAAAGAAGAAACTGAAATTCTCTTTAATTAATCATAATTTGAAGCCTTTAAGACATTCTCTGTGTATTAAGAGAGGGTGCAGTAGTTGTAGGTTGCAGCATGCAAGGGTAGTATTTTAGATTAAGGCTGTTGGGTTCAGCATGGAGTGAGTGTGTTCAGAACTGTGCCAGCCTTGTCCTCGCGCGCAATGAAAGCAACTGAGGTACAAGGTTAGCAAGCTCGTGTTGGGAGGAAGGTCTAGTTGAAGCGATGAAGAATTCTCATTAAAACCTCTGCTCATATTCCAAATTAAATCTTGCTTTGAATCTATCAGAAAAATAACTTTGGACAAAATCAATTGTTCAAAATTTGCATTTGAATCACTGACTATTCTTCAGAGTTTTCATTCAGTTTATTAAATTAACTTTTTATTAAATTAAATCTGGATATAACTTTGTCAAAGAAACACTTTGTACCAATTTCTAAATATACCAGATTTAAATGAACCTTCAGATGAAATAATTACCTATTTTAAAATAAGAAAATCCGAATTAATTTTGGCTATGGTTTGATACAAATGGTTTTGTCGGTGTCAGTTTAATGGATTAATTCCTTTAAAGTACAAAAATAGGAAGAGAATTATCGTAGACCATTCCCTCCCAACCAGCCCTGATTGTTTTTCAATTCAAAAAAGCAGTTCTGTTTCACAGGAGCCTAGTTAAGTAGTTATAATGCCTGTTATTAATTAATATTACCATATTATTCTTTCTAAAAAAAAAACTCATATTATTCTAGTTAACCCAGGTTTTCTTGCTCAGAATTATTACACAGCAACCTGTGTGAGGAAATTGGCAACTGTTGCTTTTTGGAGAGGTGCTGGGAGATGAGACTGAGCCTCGTCCCAGGTTTAAGGAGAGTTTTAGTCAGAGAGAGCGAGTTTTTTGTCGGTTGCTGTCACAATAGATTTAAAATAATAGCAGTTAGATTAACGTGACAAAGCGTTAGCTGTCTGCATGTCTGGGTAGGTGTTAGCCTCGTAGCCACTTTAAAAAAAAAAGCACATTTCTTAAATTTCTGTCACTTTTAAGAATTTCTATGGCATACTGGCCGGTTGCGACCAACACCTGCAGATGCCGCACATGTAGCAGGCTGCACTCAGTCCAGTAGGAATCTTCTTCTCAATATCTGTTGAAAAATGTGAGAAATTTTATTGAAAAAGTAGCCATACTGTAAGCGTTAGTAATAAGTGATAAGAACAGGGTTCAAAATCACCACAAAACCACAAGCTATTTATAACCGAGAAAAGCTTAACAAATGTGAAAAGGTTGATACAAAAATCGTAAACAGGTGAATTGTATAATCCAACACATTTTCCGTAGTTTTTTAAATCTAAGTGGTTTAATTTAAAAAATATATATAATAATAATAATTTTGAACCTTCAATTTATAATCTTTAAAAGTGTTTAAACTCTTTAGAATTGTGCAGTGTTAGGGATCTTTCTAGAGCGAGCGATGTAATACTTGGTTTCAATTTGTTTCACTAGAAACAGTGCTGAATTATAGAGTAGGCTGGGAACTGATTTCCATCACTACATTTAACCCTACAACCATTTGGAACGTTACAGGCACCAAGATTACTTCCTGCGAATACAACATTACTTTTTAAAGGACATTCCGTTCAATTTGTTCAGTAGCGGGCTGGGAAACAATGATTAGAATATCTCGCTGGGCCTAAATCTTCCTTCACCACATTTTAAAAGTAGCGGCCAGTGTTAAGGCAAATGTTAAGCACCACGGGACACATCTTTAGGACCCCGGCGTGAAGCATCACCTGGTCGCAGTGCGGGGGGAGGAAAATTGGACGGGGAGCGTCACATGCCCATAACAGACCCCCCCCAGACCCCAACCCCAATTCCCCTTCCATTAATTAAATGCATTCCACTCGGGTGATGTTTAACACCCGGTGGGGTAAAGACTAAAGTCTAACCCCGACTCGCTGTTGTTCCATGTACCTGTGGAGGTTTAGAACTGGTGAGCTATATACTTCCAGCGCCCTGCAGTGAAGGGCTGTGCCATCCCCTGAGGCCGGCCTGAGGGGAAAGGGCGCCCTGGGCGAACTTGTATTCTGGCGCCCTTTCTTTGAGTTTAAGGGGGAGAAATTCGGTATCGCCCCATTTGGGGCGCAATTATCGGCCGGGCGTAAATATTAGCGCCTGGCGCTAATTATCGCCACCGACTGCAAACTTGGCTTTTATTGCCCCTGGAGGTGATTGGAGCGCTAAATCAGTCGCTACACACCTGTCTTAAGGCGCAAAGGCCGAGGAGCGAGGCGCTACCTCAGAGCACTGGCGAAGCTCATGTGATGTCAGTCAGCAATGGAACACAGACACAATGGCACCGGCCAGTTCTTAAAGGGGAGGGTCGATCTTGCTCTCCATCCACACCCTACTCATTGCAGCCTTGAATCTCGGCCTGGAGAGACCTGTACATCAAATTTGTTGGAAAAAACAATGGAGAGGCCCAGGGAAAGAGCTCAGACTGCAGCCCCCATATTCTCTTCTAAATCGATGCAAGGAAGATCAAACCAGAAAGAACCTGCAAATTGCTGCTCAGTACCCAAAACTCCTCAACACAGCTTTGAATATCTCCTGCAGTCTCTCTCACTCAGAATGCGTGGTGCAAAAATGTCGCCGACAAAAAAAGGCAGGAAGCGGTCGCCTTTAAATAGCGCTCCCCCAGTCCCTTCCTGACTGCAAAACGTTCCCCTCAACCTGTCGTTGCTAGCGGCAGGTGGTAAGACAGGGGGCGCCACTCAATATCCGGTCCGGGGCGCTACCGGGGCGTTGCACTCTCGACTGACATCACGATCGGCCTGGCGCAGGAGATCGTGGCGGTAGTGTTTAGCGCCGTCGCAAAATGTCTAGTTAATTTCGTGAGCGGCGCAAACATCGCCGCGCATGGGCGCTAGTTGCTTTGCGCCCCATTAGCGCTCTCTTAAGGCGCTAACGGGAGGTGCAAACCAACCGAATTTTCCCCCTAAGTCTCTAGTAGTATCAGCACAAGTTTCAGAAATAAAGCTGCAATCTCCAAAGCTTTTTAAAATTTAAATAATAAACAATATAAGTCAGAATTTTTTTTATGTCTTAAGTGACATTAAATTAAGCACTAAACTAATAATTAACAATAACAAATAAAAAACTTTGTTCATCAAAATTGTTATTTTAAATTTTTTAATTTAACGCTCAAGTCGCCCACCCGTAAAGGCCGGCCCTGCTCTTCCGCCCCATCAAACCACGAGCCAAGTTCTTCCTTTCTGGACAGTAACAGCTCCTTTGTCAACTTTCCTTCGGATTTAATTTCCTCTGTGTGCTATTTTTTTTTTAAGTCCGCCTGTTCTGCACGGGTAGAATTTCTGGCTGCGGTATTTTTAGTGCAGTGGGCGAACTGTTTCGAGTTAACGGATTAACAATTGGGTTCCAATTCATGCCAAAGTATTAAAAATAATACGCAAGGAAACTGAAAGCAGCCGGTGACTCCTCATCATTGCCCTCTCTCCCTGTGGCTGTTCAATCATACACCAAAAGCCCCATAACTCAAGCACCTCCACCCTTGCTACTTCAAGGTACCAGGTCCCATTTTCACCTCCATTCAGTGCTGCGATCTCAACACTGCCCATTACTTTTAAAATCTTTTAAAAGAGTTTTCTGGCCCAGTGCAACATTCTAATATTGTTTCTTGCAGAAAGCGAGAAATATCACTCACGACTATTCTGCTTTCCGTTTACAGTTACAGAATATCTTCACCTTATTGAACTTTACAGCCTTGAATTTCCTGCAAGAAATTGGCATCAAAACACCATAACCAGGGTGAGCGAGGGGGAGGACCTACTGACTGGATCGCTCTGCAGAGAGCCGGCGCGGACTCGATGGGCCGAATGGCCTCCTCCTGTGCCGTTATGACTCTATGACTTGGGTGGCGTGCCTGGTTACGCAGGTCACTTCCTCTTATTTCTGCTCATTAAAGGAACATAAGGGTAGAAACTGGTTGGTGTTGTGCCCGTTTTACGGGCGTGAAACCGGCACAAGGCGGCCAATGAGAGTCATTGGGGGCCTCGGGAGTCGGGGCGGGCGGGGAAGAGATGAAGACTGGAGAATGAGATTGGAAGAGGGGACTGGGGGCTGGGGGAAAAGAGGGGCAATGGGGGTCCTGTTCTCCCCCTTCCATTCTCCCACTCCTGTTCTCCCCCTTCCATTCTCCACCTCCTACTCACCCCCTCTCAATTCTCCTCTCCCAATGGATGGGAACACTGGGGAATGGGGGTCAGAGAGAGAGGGGGAATGGGGTCAGGAAGAGATGAATAGGATTTGGAGAGAGGGGGAACCCCAGAGGGCTGTGGATGCTCAGTTGTTGAGTATATTCAAGACTGAGATCGATAGATTTTTGGATATTGAGGGAACCAAGGGATATAGGGATTGGGCGGGAAAGTGGAGTTGAGGTCGATGATCAGCCATGATCTTATTGAATGGGCCATATGGCCGACTCCTGCTCCTATTTCTTATGTTCTTATGTTCAAAGCGGATTAATTTCGCAGCGGGACGGCCTGCGCCCAATCTTCGCAATCGTTGGTCTTGCTGCTAAATTCGTGGGGCCCTGTTGTTTAGTTATCATTGCTGGAGGTTTCTCTTCTGTTGGAGTTGCAGATTTCTCAGTTCCGTAGATATTTACATTGATTAGTTTAAAAGCCAAACACCAGGGGGAGAAGTTGGACCCGTTGCTGTGTCCCATTTTTCGGTCACAGAACGGAGCAAAAAGCACCAATTTCCTGGTTCTGCCTCCCGCGCCCAAAGACGTCTCAAATACATCCGATGCCATGTTGGGTGAGGCATCCCATGCGGCCACCTAAAACAGGCGTTAGCACCCTTTGCGTATGCTAATGAGGGGCCTAACACCTGTGCCAGGACCTTTCCCTGAAAGTTGTTCGGACTTAGCGGAGCCGGAATATCCCATTCAGGTTTTTGGGGTCTTTCGCAGCCTGACCAGTGATCCTTAAAGGGGCCGCTGGAGGCCGCAAGTAAAACTTAAGTTATTTTCTTGTAAGCTTCAATTCATGTGGAGCCGGAGGGAGCAGGAGCACCCATCGCAGCTCCACAGCTCTCCTGGGGGCTGCTACCAGCCCGAGCTGGACCCCCCTTCAGTTATCTTCTCCCCACTCCCCTCCTGTTCTCCCCCTTCCATTCTCCACCTCCTACTCACCCCCTCTCAATTCTACTCTCCCATTCTCCCCATTCCATTGTCTCCCCCCCTCCCATTCTCTCCCCCCTCCCATTCTCTCCCCCCCATTCTCTCCCCCACTCCCATTCTCTCCCCCCTCCCATTCTCTCCCGCACCCCGCCCGTTCTCCTCCCCCTTCCGCCCCAAATCAGTCCACTTCAAACCAGTGAGCTGACTCCGATTGGTCACCAGCTCGCTGGAAATCTGCAGCCGAGGCTCGAGGCCTAATTTTCAGCCGAACCTCAGTCTCCGAGTTCCGGGCTCCCTCCCAAGGCATGAAATTCCAACCCAGTTGTTCCTTTAAATTCCAACCCGTTCCAAAATCCACTACAATTCTGAATTTCAATGAAGCATCCAAACATTACTGGGAGTAAGTGGGACAGGTGGGGTGTGCCAGTAATGGAGCTGTGTGCTTGGGGATGGGGAGGAACCAGAATGGGCCATTGACGTGTCACCCTGGTACTTTGCTCAGTACAATCGAAGACTTGAGGCTCATTTTCAAAAACTGTGAAGTTGCAGATTTCGGCAAGTTTTTTCTGCAGATTTACTTTCCTCCAGAAAGCTGCACATTAATCAGATCAGCACAGTTTTTGCGAGTCGAGGTTAATATCTGGGACATTTTAAAGCAATTTTTTCCTTCGCATATCCCATATCTTACCTGACCTGAGGGATTAGAGTAATTGGAGCACTGTGCACAGTCTGGTCTCCATATTACACAGCTTTACACAGAATGTACAGCACAGAAACAGGCCATTCGGTCCAACTGGTCCGTGCCGGTGTTTATGCTCCACACGAGCCTCCTCCCACCCTTCTTCATCTCACCCTATCGGCATATCCTTCTATTCCTTTCCACAACTCCCTACCTTGTGGGCGTACCTCCACCACACGGACTGCAGCGGTTCAAGAAGGCGGCTCACCACCACCTTCTCAAGGGCAATTAGGGATGGGCAATAAATGCCGGCCTTGCCAGCGACGCCTACATCCTGAGAATGAATTTTTAGGAAAATAATTAATTTGGCACCAGAATTAGCCACCTCAGCCAAGGTGGCCACATAATGGCTACCGTGCGAAATGGAGAAGCATTGCACTAATGCAGTAGGGAGTGCCCTTCTGAGGTAAGGGATGACACACACGGTTGAGGGAGTGCAGAGAGAACTTTGCTCTCTGTTTAGGAATTGCTGTACGTGGGAGTGATTGATGCTGACACTGGCTGACTGAAATGAAAATTCTTCCATTCCCCATTGCCAACATCCTTCACCGTGACAGGCGTGTTTTTTTTTCTTCCTCTCCCTTGCGCTGATGTCCATGGGTTGGACAGGACAGGCATCACGGGGGAGAAATTAGTCTTGGGCCTTAGTGCAAAACAGGGGATAGTGAATCGACAGCCCTTGTACACCCCCCACCCCCACCCCCCGATCTTCTTCTTCAAAGAAGTCGATGGTAATGAAAATGGGACAGGGTTTAACACAGGTTATTGACTCGCTATCGCCCGTTGAGCGCTCCCACGCGAGACTAATTTCACCCCCACCTACCGCCATACTCCCAAGTAGTTACCGTCCATACATCCAGGCTTGTAAGACAGAAAACCTTGACTACGGTCTCATTGCATTTAAGGCAAGATAGAATAATCTTCGTTGAGGTGCAAGGGTTTATTTAGTAAATGAGCTAACGCTCAATCTCACTCGATCTTTGCCGAGCTCCTGGAGCGGTTGGACCTGGTGACTGGCGGGCCCGGATTATGTTGGTAACTGACTGTTTATCCTAATATCTCTCTGTCTCGCTTCTCGTGCTTCTGGAACATCCCGTGGCTCGCCTGGGTCACAGCCTGAGCTCATCGCAGCACAAGGCTGCCGTCCCCTCCCCCTTCCCTCATCTTGCGGTTTTCAGGGAATATTGGAAGACTTTTAAAGTCAGATTTTATCGACAATTTGAAACCCCGGGGTTTTTTGTTTTGTTTTTAATTTTTAGTACTAAAAGACGGGGCGTGGTGGGGGTGGGGGTGGGGGTGGGGGGTGGGGGTGGGGGTGGGGGTGGGGGGTGGGGTGGGGTGGGGGTGGGGGTGGGGGTGGGGGGTGGGGTGGGGGTGGGGGTGGGGGAATTTAGAGTCCAACACACGAGGGTAAATTCATCAAAAATCTATTCTCATTTTGACAATCACTAAACCTCAAGACAGAGAGCATTGCATCGAATGTACAGCAAAGAAACAGGCCATTCGGCCCAACCAGTCTGTGCCGGTGTTTATGCTCCACACGAGCCTCCTCCCACCCCTCTTCATCTCATCTTATCAGCATCTCCTTCTATTCCTTTCTCCCTCGTGTGTTTATCCAGCTTCCCCTTAAATGTATCTATACTATTGGCCTCAACCACTCCCTGTGGCAGCGAGTTCCACATTCTCACCACTGTTAATCTCAATTATTCACACACACTCACCACTTTTATAAGCCGCAGAGGCAGGTCCAGAAGTAAGTTTCTAAGATTGCAAAATACTGTCGAGGTATTTCAGCAGTAAAAATCCATCGATAGTATTTGTGAATGAACTACACAGTGTTGACTGCTTAGGGGCACATTTATCGTACGGTGAAGCACAAACACTTGAACATCTGACTGAACTATGATATCGTCGCTACTAAAATTACATTTTGCGTGTGTGCCCTGAACGGTACATGACGACCATTGCGTGCAGTGTAGCCGTGGCATTAATGACATTGCTAAGCTCCTCCACACTTTTTGAACTCTAGGGGAATCAAGGGATATGGGGAGCGGGTGGAAAAGCGGAGTTGAGGTCGATGATCAGCCATGATCTTATTGAATGGCGGCGCAGGCTCGAGGGGCCGTATGGCCGACTCCTGCTCTTATTTCTTACATTCTACATCTCCGGACCGGAGTTTTGTCAAAGAAACAATGGGAAGTCTCGCGTTCCTTCACCCCCTCCCCACCCTCAAATTTGGGAGGGAGTCAGTCTTTTGCCGATTCACCAGTGCAGCAACTCCAGGAATCAGCTGGCGGAAGTCAGATGTTAAAAGGCCCATGGAAATATTCTAGCCCTCGCGCCCGAGCTTCTGAAATGAATGTTTGAAACAAAACTTGATTTTCAAAGAATCTCTGGAATTGCAGTTTAACTTGGCTGCACACGCTCAGCTTGAGAAACTGTCTGACCCTCCTTGTGCGTGAAATTGTCACTCAGCCACTCAGCTGATCTAACGAGAGGTGAAGGTGGTTTCTCACTGTATAGAATCGACTCGCTACAGATTCCACTTGGCATTGAAGTTACTGGGAAAACCAAATCCCCCTTATATTCTAAAGTGAACCTCACCCAACTCTTTCTGCTGCCGTATCTCATTCGACATCACAATCTCCTACTTACTTACAGCACAGGAGGCCAGTCGGCCCATCGTGCCTGTGCCGGCTCTTTGAAAGAGCTCTCCAATTAGTCCCACCCTACCCCCTGCTCTTTATCCACAGCCCTGCAATTATTTTTCCCTTTCAAGTATTTATCCAATTTCCTTTTGAAAGTTACTATTGAATCTGCTTCCACCGCAGGAGGGCAATCGATAGGATCAATAGTCCAATTTGCTTCTTCACTGTTCTTTTCTGTGCGGAAGCTCAGATAACCCCTGCTCCCAAATACCACCCCCTTAACCTTCTTTCACTGCTGAGTTAAGACGAGAGGAGGTAGGACACTCAATCTCAGCCCGAGCAACATCTCATAGTTGGTCAGGCCGTCATTGGAGGTCTAGAGATACAGGAAACTGCAAGACAGGTGAGGCCACTGGTGAGGGGGAGGTGGTCCACAGATTAGTCCCCGGACTGCATTCTTGGGTAAATTCACTGATCCCATACTCCCAGCGGGAGGCCCTGGCTCACCAATTTCATGGGTGCTCCAGTAGTGTAGCTCTATCTCCTACGGTAACAGTCCTCCGCGATTGGGGATGTGCCTGAGCCCCTGATGCTGCTAAAGCTCCCGCAGGGGGTTTTCTTTGTAGAGCAGCGTGTTCCATCTGTCTCAATGCATGGCACACCGTGTGGGTGCAATTGTAACCGAACCGCCGGTTTTACACCCCGCCCAGTATTGACTTCGATGGAGGGTGAAATCGGGCGGGGTGTGAAACCAACGTTGCACCTGATCCCGTCAGTTTCCAGACGGGCCGGTTCAGTTACAATTGCCCCCTACGTGCCAGCAATCCCTCCCTCCACATCTAGCACCTTTCTGATAAAATAAATCTGATACGGTATTTGATTCCTAGGCAAAACCTGGAGGCATGTCAAGGAGCCGCCCATTGGCGCACCAGAGAATTTGCAGATACTTTTCGGACAATCAAGCCTCAGGTTATAAGGGACCTCGACCGTACTGACAGGAAGTATTTACTGAGCAGCGATGACTTTAGGCAAATGTCGTTCTGTCTTCCACCCCACTCTGCCTTGAATTTTTTTTTGATTATATATATTTGTTTCTGGGATATGGCAAGGCCACTGGCGGAGCTAGGTTTGACCAACTTGGTGAGGCAGGGGGGTGTTGAACTCGAGATTTGTCCGACTTGGTAGGAAGAGGGCCGAGCTGGGAACTGGGGAGATGCCGATGTACCTAGACCAAAGGCCGAGACGGGAACCGTACAGATTTGCAGGACGATCCTGGAGGACGACGGGTGACAGAGCTTCCTGGGAGCAGAATGGAGGCGGGTCCTCCAAAGTCACGTTGGCCGACCTCAAAATGATTGGCGGAGGTCATGGCCCCATGCCCGCCCTCCGCCCCCACCACGGGGCAGGACAGTACTTATTGCCCATCCCTAGTTGCCTTGGGGGCATTAAGAGTCAAGCACACAGTGTGGGACTGGAGTCACATGCAGGCCAGACCAGTTAGTGGTGGCAGGTTCACTTCTCTGAAGGACCTTAGTGAACCAGTTGGGTTTTTATGATGATCTGGCAGCTTTTTAATGGTAATTTACAGGTACCACCAATTATTGAAACCCGTTTCATAACTGGCCACGATGGGATTTGAACTCGCAACCGCTGGGTTGCTTGTCCAGTACCATACCCTAGGCTGCAGTACCCCATATGTTTAATGGCTCTTCCCATTATTTTGCACGGTTGCCTTTCCTGTCTGAACCTCAGGTTCTGGTGTCTGTAGACACAAAAATGAGAAGTCGCACAACACCAGGTTATAGTCCAACAGTTTTATTTGAAATTACGAGCTTTCGGAGCACTGCTCCTTCGTCAGGTACAGATCTTCTTGGAGATTCTCTCCACTTTGAGCCGGCAGTTTGTGGGTGCATTAATGCCTTGTTATTAATTTAGGTTATAGACTGACACAAGGCAATCTCCCTGTACAGCAGAAATTCAAGTCTCAGCCAGCAAGGTCTAAGGCAAAAATCTGACCGACACAGCCACAGAAAAGAGCTTTCTTGAAGCCAGATGTCCTTCAGCCCATCATCCTAAAGGATTCCCTCTTTAATAGCTCGACGTAGACACTTATAAAAATACATGTCCATGTGGACACAGATGAACATACGAAATTAGATGGAGTTGAAGTACATGATCTCATTGAATGGCGGAGCAGGTTCAAGGGGCTGAATGGCCTCCTCCTGTTCCTATAGCAGGAGCTGTGTTCTGTTTCTCAGTGAGGTTTTCTACAGCCGTGGAAACAGATTTGGGGAAGTAATTGCCTGAACAGACAGGAGGCACAGGAATTGGATGATGCATGGAAATCGATGGCGGGATGCATGAACAAAGGGTGAGATGAATGGTGACTAATGGAGTGCATGAGTAATAGCGTGATGCATGGCGGGATGCATGGAAAATGGAATAGCGCATGGGAAATGACAAGATGCATGGAAAATGATGGCGGGATGCATGGAAAATGGAATAGCGCATGGGAAATGACAGGATCATGGGAAATAGTGGCGGGACGCCAGGCCAGGGCTGTTGTGCTTCTATACGTGGAGCACCTACAATAAACACACGAGACCCAAGTTCATCGTAATGAACGTGGCCATAATTCAGGCCCTGAAGCCAGTAGTCAGTGTTCAGACAGAACCGTAAAAGATGGTTTCACTAAACCATTCCAGCCACCTGCCCTTTCGGCGTAGGTCAGCTGAGCAAGCAGTTGAACTCGAAGCAGCAGCTTCGTTGCGATGGAATTGATCATCCTCATTCACTGGACATAAGTGACGTGCCCAGGGGCTTTGCACGAGTGATCAGCTTGTCCCTGTGTTGACTAATTTAGCAAATAATCCTATTATCTGCCGCAAATATCTTTCAGTGATAGGATTCTTTTTGGGGTCCCTTGTACTTGGACCCACTCTCTGATGGCGACACGGGCACTTGGGTTGACCTCAGCCCATTGACCATTCTTTGATCTCTGCCCATATACTGTGTCCGCTCAATCCATCAGACCACCAGTGACTTGGTCATAATCAGAACTGCTTGCTTTCTACGGTGCTAGTTTCTGCGGGTGGAGAACCTCACTAAGAACAGAGCGATTGAATGCTGGGCCACGTGACCCTTACCCGAAATGTCGCTTACATGCTCACACTTAACTTTAAGAAAAAGAAAATATGGTCATATTCTAATGGAGTTCTTAATAGAGAACTGATAGAGGTCTTTAAAATTATGAAGGGGTTCGATAGGGTAGACATAGAGAAGATGTTTCCACTTGTGGGGAGACCAGAACAAGGGGCCATAAATATAAGATAGTCACTAATAAATCCAATAGGGAATTCAGGAGAAACTTCTTTACCCAGAGAGAATGTGGAACTCGCTGCCACAGGGAGTGGTTGAGGCGAATAGCACAGATAGATTTAAGGGGAAGCTGGATAAACACATGAGGGAGAAAGGAATAGAAGGATATGGTGATAGGGTGAGATGGAGTAGGGGTGGGAGGAGGCTCGTGTGGAGCATAAACACCGGCACGGACCTGATGGGCCGAATGGCCTGTTTCTGTGCTGGACATTGTCTGTAATTAAATGTAATATTCGACATTCAAGGGGTCAGATTAAATCTGGAGTAACAAAATAAAATGCAAAGCAGAGACAACAGAATAACTTTGATCCTGAGCGATTGGCCCCGAAGCCTCTCCTGTACATGGTTATTGTGCAACTGTTCCAGTAAATGCGTTTGGCTCACATTGAATCGAAACACTTGGAGCGTATTATTCGGGACCCCTCAGAGCTGGGAGCAACTCCCATTGAAACATCGTCTAGTGTGATAATCCTTTTACAGCACAACCTTTTCCCAACGTGGATTGCTCGATTGCACCACTTGCTGGTAAATACCATGGGGAAGCGATCACGATAACCTCCCGGAAACAGTGACCAAATCCTTCCCAATCAAATGAAGAAATACTGAGTTCTTGATGCACTTTTATCCGTGAGGTGAGCAGGGAGGGTTGACGCCATCTCACGCACAGCGGAGGTAGTCCTGTCATTAGACGGCAAGCAATCATTCATGACGCAAATCACTATTCTTTGCCGCGGTGCCTGCAGTGAACTGGCAGAGAATAGATAATGTGATGGAAATTGCAGAGGTGAGGTGGGGGTTTGTGGGATCTGCACAGCAACTCAGGGGCAGCAGCTCCTGTGAGAGCCGCTATAAGGAGCTACATTTGACTCCAATTAAGTCAGAGCAGAACTGAGATGAGGAGAAATTTCTTCACTCAGAGGGTGGTGAATCTTTGGAATTCTCTACCCCAGAGGGCTGTAGAGGCTCAGTCGTTGAGTATATTCAAGACAGAGATCGATAGATTTTTGAATATTAAGGGAATCAAGGGATATGGGGGTAGTGCAGGAAAGTGGAGATGAGGTAGAAGATCAGCCATGATCTTATTGAATGGCGGAGCAGACTCGAGGGACCGAATGGCCGACTCCTGCTCCTATTTCTAATGTTCTTAAAAAAAACTCTTCACATTTGAAAAAAATTATTCCAGTGGGTAACTTTGGTCCATCCTTTAGCTAAAAAAACACAGGAGCCAAGTTTAGCTTCCTCTATAAGTTCATCTCTCCCAACAGTAAAAAGTATTCAAGGTCTTTTTTTAGGAAGGTGTTATTAGTGCAGAACAATTGTAGAATTCTGTAAAGGTAAATCAAACTACTGGTTCCTGTTTTCTTTCCTCAGTGTTGACAGGTTCTACTCTGTGATTAGTTGTCATGTCGGTCACCTCTGGCCCAATCCCCTCGCTGACCTACTCTGAACATATCAAACACCGAGAGATCTCGACGTCAAAGTCAATGTTTTGCCCTCGACAAATGAGGGTAGAACTCTGCGTAGGTGGCCTGATCAATCCTGTAGGAGTGTGTCAGTGACCCAGTCACCCGCAGTCAAACAACATCACTCAAGAATCGAATTTGAGATCAAGTGATGGACAGTAATTGCACAGTTTGATGTAAATGTTTAAAATGCTAAAGAAACTTTTCTTTCCAGATAAATGCTTTGGTGTGAAGTTTTTATTTAGTTCTGGAGTCTGTTGCTGAAAGGCCTTTTACACCAATTTGTAAAACTGGAAAACGATGTGTTTACCCGATCTGAATATTTTACAAAATAAATTGAATGATTAAACTTTGTGGCCGTGTAAAAATTTTATTCTCGCTTTCCTATCAATGGTTTGAGGCTTGGTATTGCACGATAATTAAGTTGGTTAATCACTTTGAGGAGTTGTTAAAAGCTTATTCTAGGCTGACACTCCGGTGTGCTACTGAGAGAGCGCTGCACTGTCGGAGGGGCTGTACTGAGGGAGTTCTGCACTGTCGGAGGGGCAGTACTGAGGGAGCGCCGCACTGTCGGAGGGACAGTACTGAGGGAGCGCCACACTGTCAGAGGGGCAGTACTGAGGGAGTTCTGCACTGTCGGAGGGACAGTACTGAGAGAGCACCGCACTGTCGGAGGGACAGTACTGAGAGAGTGCCGCACTGTCGGAGGGGCAATACTGAGAAAGTGCCGCACTGTCGGAGGGGCAGTACTGAGGGAGCGCTGCACTGTTGGAGGGGTAGTACTGAGGGAGCGCCGCACTGTCGGAGGGGCAGTACTGAGGGAGCGCCGCACTGTCGGAGGGGCAGTACTGAGGGAGCGCTGCACTGTCGGAGGGGCAGTACTGAGGGAGCGCCGCATTGTCGGAGGGGCAGTACTGAGGGAGCGCCGCACTGTCGGAGGGGCAGTACTGAGGGAGCGCCACACTGTTGGAGGGGCAGTACTGAGGGAGCGCAGCACTGTCGGAGGGGCAGTACTGAGGGAGCGCAGCACTGTCGGAGGGGCAGTACTGAGGGAGCGCCGCACTGTCGGTTGGACAGTACTGAGGGGAGCGCTGCACTGTTGGAGGGGCAGTACTGAGGGAGCGCCGCACTGTCGGAGGGGCAGTACTGAGGGAGCGCCGCACTGTCGGAGGGGCAGTACTGAGGGAGCGCCGCACTGTCGGTTGGACAGTACTGAGGGGAGCGCTGCACTGTTGGAGGGGCAGTACTGAGGGAGCGCCGCACTGTCGGAGGGGCAGTACTGAGGGAAGCGCAGCACTGTCGGAGGGGCAGTACTGAGGGAGCGCCACACTGTCGGAGGGGTAGTACTGAGGGAGTGCCGCACTGTCGGAGGGGCAGTACTGAGGGAGTGCCGCACTGTCGGAGGGGCAGCACTGAGGGAGTGCCGCACTGTCAGAGGGACAGTACTGAGGGAGCGCCGCACTGTCGGAGGGGCAGTACTGAGGGAGCGCCGCACTGTCGGTTAGACAGTACTGAGGGGAGCGCTGCACTGTTGGAGGGGCAGTTGTGTTCAATGGCTCGGATTTTCCGGGGCTTATGATGCCTACGCGGTGTATACGCAACCGTAAGTGCCCCGCAAGTTCCAGGTTACCATGTTGCGCAAAAACCCAGAACTTGCGATCTGTCAAGTTTCAGCCCGACATATCCACCGCATCCCCAGGAAACGGACATTCGCTGGCGGAGAATCGGGCTATTTGCCCAACCACTGCCCAGCAAATGCCCGTGAAACTCTTACGCCTGGTAAAAGCAGGCGTAGGGCCTTCTTCTACCAGCGTAAGAGTTTAAATAAATATTAAAATATTTTTTTTAAATAATTTAAATGTAAAAAAACCTTTAAAATTAGTTTAGGTTAGTTCTAGCTCCTTTAAAATGTTTACATTTATTTTTCAAAAATCAAGTTTTTGTTTTAAATGTTTAATTAAATTGTATTTTAATTAATTTTGAACACGTAATTTTTTTGAACTGGTGTGTAATTATGTTTTTTTGAGTGATTCCTATTTCTGTTTATGGGGATTCCGTACGTAAATGGAATCTCCATAAGCATAATGAGGATCCCCCTTTTTGATTGGTCGGGCCGGGTGACGTGATTCCAGGGACGCTTGTGAACCGTGTGCGCCCCTGCGATACGTGGGCCTCTACGCATGTGTACGCCTGCAGACCCGGGAGCGCAAGTCTCACCTCCGGGAACATCAGGTAGGTTCATACTTTTTTTGAGGTTCGGAGGCATTCGCCCGCGGGAAGCCTCCAACCACAAATTCAGGTCCTATATCTTGTGGCTGCAGTGGTTTGGGCTTTAATGTCAGCCGTGGCTCAGTGGGTAGCACTCTCTCGCCTCTGAGTCAGGAACGGTTGTGGGTTCAAGTCCCACTCCAGAGACTTGAGCACATAAAGCTAGGCCGACACTCCAGTGCAGTGCTGAGGGAGTGCTGCACTGTTGGAGGTGCCGTCTTTCGGAAGGGACGTTAAACTGAGGCCCCGTCTGCTCTCTCAGGTGGATGTAAAAGATCCCAAGGCATTATTTCGAAGAGCAGGGGAGTTCTCCCCGGTGTCCTGGCCAATATTTATCCTTCAACCAACATAACAAAAAACAGATTATCTGGTCATTATAACATTGCTGTTTGTGGGAGCTTGCTGTGCGCAAATTGGCTGCCGTGTTTCCCACATTATAACAGTGACTACACTTCAAAAGTACTTCATTGGCTGTAAAGCGCTTTGGGACATCCGGTGGTCGTGAAAGGCTCTATAGAAATGTAAGTATTTCTTTCTTTTTTAGTTCTCTGTCCATGGTGCTGGAGTCAGTATCCTGTGGCGATGGGTCAGTAGAACTTGTCTCTGTGCTGTGGTGGGGTGCATCCTGTGGGTTTAGTCTAATGGGTCAGTGTAACCTCTCCGTAGGAGTTTAAATGCTCACAGCACCGAGCTTGTTGCATTCATCTGAAGTCTACTATTTATAGCTGGGGCTTTCATGCTCTGTGTGTTCGGGGTTGGCACTGAAATCCTCTGCCCCTGCTGGCTGGCAGGGTGAGAGTATTCACCGCTATCTGATTTTCTAACCACAATTTTAGACGTGATCCGTGGCATAGGGAAACGGCTTCTCTGAATAAAATGAGAAAGTGTTGTGGAAAATGTTGAAATAAATGGGGAACATGAGTGATGTGTGATTGGCTACGTCCCATTGATAAATGATATACAGAAGTGGAGCATCTCTGGCAGAGGAACAAAATGATGTACACAAATCTTTGAAGGTGGCAGTTCAAGTTGAGAAGGCCGTTAAAAAAGCATACAGGATCCTGGGCTTTATAAACAGAGGCAGAGAGTACAAAAGCAAGGAGGTTATGCTAAACCTTTTTAAAACACTGGTTAGGCCCCAACTGGAGTATTGCGTCCAATTCTGGGCCCCGCACTTTAGGAAGGATGTCCAGGCCCTGGAGAGGGTGCAGAGGAGATTTACTGGAATGGTATCAGGGATGAGGGACTTCAGTTCTGTGGAGAGACTGGAGAAGCTGGGATTGTTTTTCAGAAAAGGATAAGAGGAGATCTGATAGAGGTGTTCAAAATTATGAAGGGTTTTTATAAAGTAAATAGGGGGAAGCATTTTCCACTGGCAGGAGGGTCGGTAACCAAAGGACACAGATTGAAGGCAATTGGCAAAAGAACCGGGGGGGGCGGTGGGGGGAGCTGGGGGGGGAGATGAGGAGAATTTTTTTTAGCGCAGCGAGTTACTGGAATGCGCTGCCTGAAAAGGCGGTGGAAGCAGATTCAATCAGGAATTGGATAAATACTTGACGTGGACAAATTGCAGGGCTATGGGGAAAGAGCAGGGGGGAGTGGGACTAATCGGATAACTCTTTCAAAGAGCCAGCACAGGCACGATGGGCCGAATGGCCTCCTCCTGTGCTGCATCACTCGCTGATTCTATGTCAATGCTCTTTATTGAGAGGCCAGGGGTCCCAACGTTGCCTGTCCCACTGAGCAGAAACTTGTCCTTCATCGGGAACTCTGTTGCTCATTCTCTTACAACATTGCTTATATTCAAGAAGATTTGCTGGGAAAATGGGAGAAACTGGAATAAAGGAATGGGCAAGCGCTGAATGCAAGGACATGGGCACCAGTCTGTGAGTAAAGGGTGCTGGGAGATATTGGGCTTGGACTGATAACCATGTTGATTGGTTTAGATCTCTTCATTACCGGTGACTAATGCTCTCCTCCTCTAGCCCTCTTGAAGTTATAACTCCGAAGCAGAAGAATTGGCCATTCTAAGTGTCGAGTTGTCCCACTGACTTAAAGGTTGTTTGAATCTCTATCTGTGGAAGTTGTTGTATTCTAATGTTAATAAAACCATTAATTCGAAAAGTAATAAACCTTGGCTGATTCTTAGCTCTGATTACCCTAACGAGTAGAGGATTAAAACAAACGCCCGATACAGGCTTAGCTGTGATGCCTCTCTACTGTTGAATAGCCTACCAAAGCTGACAGTTTAAGGGGCACATGGCTAGTCCTGGACAGTTGCTGAGGTCTGTACCTCAGTGAAAGTTATCTCCCACAGGAAGGAGAGCAGGAAATACTCTAAGGAGAATAAATCAGGCAATCTATCAGAACCATGGATGAGGATTCTAAATCCATCGGGTTTTTTATGGTTATGGCCATGTTACAAGATCACACCAGCAGAGGGTGTCAGTGTGATATGATCTGAAATATGGATGTACAAAGTAAAGGAAAGTTGTGCGCACCTTCTGAGGGGTCCCGGTCTTCAGATACACAGTACACCTGCCTTGTCTGTCGAACTTTCCTCACTATTACACTGCCTATTAACGTGATAACGCATTTCTACAGCGCCTTTCACAACCTCAGGACGTTGCAAAGTGCTTCACAACCAATGAAGAACTTCTGAAGTGTAGTCACTGTTGTAATGTAGGAAACGCGTCAGCCAATATGCGCACAGCAAGCTCCCACAAACAGCAATGTGGAAGGGACCAGTTAATCTGTTTTAATGATGTTTTAGTAATCTTGCTGTCCGCAAATTGGCTGCCGCATTTCCTACATTACAACAGTGACTGCACTTCAAAAAGTACTTCATTGACTGTAAAGCGCTTTGGGATGTCTGGTGGTCGTGAAAGGTGCTATAGAAATGTAAGTCTTTCTTTTCTTTCTTTCCACGGCCTCGCCCCTTCCTATCTTTGTAACCTCCTCCAACCCGACAACTTTCGAGATCTCGGCGCTCCTCCAATTCTGGCACATCCATGATTTTAATCGCTCCACCTTTGGCGGCCGTGCCTTCAGCTACCTGGGCCCTAAGCTCTGGAATTCCCGCCCTAAACCTCTCCGCCTCTCCGCCTCCCTACCTCTCTCTCCTCCTTAAAGACCCTCCTTTAAAACCCACCTCTTTGACCCAGCTTTTGGTCACCTGCCCTAATATCTCATTCTTTGGCTCGGTGTCAATTTTGTCCCTTATGCAGTTGTGCAGCACCTTGGGACATTTTTCCACGTTAAAGGTGCTATTTAAATGCAACAAATGTTGTTGCTGATGCTGTCATTAATATTATTACTACATCGGAGAATCCAAAAGAAACAGGAAACGGTTACGTTTTGTAAGTTCTTTACTGTTTGACTGTTTACCTTTACTTTGCTCTCTCACACCATGCATCACTGCTCATCTGCATTTGCCCTCAGGACCCTGCTAACGGTACCGGACAGCAGTCAAAGGCAAGTCTTCAACTGCTCCTCGCTCCCTGTGAGGTATCCATTTACTCCGGCCTGGCACCTCCGCACAAAGCCACGGCCAAAGACTGAGACCAGTAACCGGTCATCCCGGGAATCTTGGGCACGAACCCACATTTTACCATTTCCTGGCACTGCCTTGTCTCGGGCATGAACCTACCTTCAACCGTCCTTTGGCACGGCAGTGTCAATTGTACAGAGGATATCTTGGCAAACAGCAAGGAGAAAAATCCACAGCTCCATGGCTTGTTACAAGAAGTGATGTGTAGGGACTTTTTAAAAATTCATTCACGGGGATGTGGGTGTCGCTGGCAAGGCCGGCATTTATTGCCCATTTCTAATCGCCCTTGAGAAGGTGGTGGTGAGCCGCCTCCTTGAACCGCTGCAGTCCGTGTGGTGAAGGTGCTCCCACAGTACTGTTAGGGAGGGAGTTCCAGGAATTTGACCCAGCAACGATGAAGGAACGGCCGATATATTTCCAAGTCAGGATGGTGTGTGACTTGGAGGGGAACTTGGAGGTGGTGGTGTTCCCATACACCTGCTGCTCTTGTCCTTCTAGGTGGAAGAGGTCGCGGGTTTGGGAGGTGCTGTCCTGGAGACAATCTAAGGAAGACACCCAGAAGGAGTCGCCCTTTGTCCAGTGACCCACACCCAGTTATTGACGTCAACACTGACTCCACTGGACAGAAACTAAGATCGGTGTCGGGGTAAATTGATTAGTCCAAATCTCCGCAAGTGCAGTCTCACCTGATGCTCATTCATTAGGTTGCCTAAGATCATTGATTGATAACCAAGTGTGTGGTGGTCTTGAACCCATGTTCCTGTGAGGCTCGGCACGCCAGGATTCGAGCACATGCTGTGAGTATTTTATGTTTTTAAATAAACTTGTGAGTTGCACTCGTTGCTCTTCAGTTTCTCCCATTCTCTTCGGAAGGCACTGACTGGGGTTCCACAGGCACCAACTGCCCTCCAATATCATTCACAGATGAGCCTACAGAACGAGGCCGAGGCTTTGTGACCCTATCATGCACCCTCGCACAAACCCCCCCCCCCACCCAACCCCCCCATAACTCCCCCACCACCCCCCAGCCCCCTCCACATACCTCCAACCCCCCTCCACATACCCCCAACCCCCCACCCCCGCACAACCCCCAACCCTCCCCACCCCCCCACATACCCCCACCCCCCTCCACATACCCCCAACCCCCCTCCACATACCCCCACCCCCCTCCACATACCCCCAACCCCCTCCACATACCCCCAACCCCCCTCCACATACCCCCAACACCCCTCCACATACCCCCACCCCCCTCCACATACCCCCACCCCCTCCACATACCCCCACCCCCCTCCACATACCCCCAACCCCCCTCCACATACCCCCACCTCCCTCCACATACCCCCACCCCCCCTCCACATACCCCCAACCCCCCTCCACATACCCCCAACCCCCCACACAACCCCTCACTCTCCCCATCCCCCCACAACCCCCTCCATATATCCCCTCCCCCTACACAACCACCCACACATAGCCCCACCCCCCTCCACATACCCCCACCTCTCCCACCCCCGCACAGCCCCCCACAACTCCCCCACCCCCTCCACGTACTCCCACCCCCCCTCCACATACCCCCAACCCCCACCTCCACACATACCCCAGCCCCTCCATCCCCCCACACATCCCCTTCCCCGGCAGATTTGTGCGGCGGCCCTGGGAGTGTGCTTGGACTTGCCTTTCTTCCTACTTTCCCAGCTCGATGGACGCATGATGCAGGCTCAATCGAGAGGGCCTCAGGGGGCGGGGTTCAATAATAGAAGAACCTGTACAAAACCCCTTAGTGTGTGTCTGGGAGCAGGTCACAGTAAACACAGGATGGAATTTGCGTTAATTTAAAAAAATATATTCTCCGGGCAGCCGCCTCTTCCTCTGGCGGTTTCAGGCCCCTGAAGCCTATCGCAGTAAGTCTCTGCCTCTTTGCCCTCTTCCAATCCCACCCCCTTCCTCCCAACCCCTCCCCTTTCCCCAGCCCCTCCCCCTTTCCCCAGCCCCTCCCCTTCCCCTTCCCCCAGCCCCTCCCCTTCCCCAGCCCCTCCCCTTCCCCAGCCCCTCCCCTTTCCCCAGTCCCTCCCCCAGCCCCCCCTTCCCCAGCCCCGCCCCCTT
The DNA here is from genome assembly GCA_030390025.1 of Squalus acanthias. Lineage (NCBI taxonomy): Eukaryota > Metazoa > Chordata > Chondrichthyes > Squaliformes > Squalidae > Squalus > Squalus acanthias. The sequence goes on along the minus strand of CM059435.1, from coordinate 4,205,297 downwards.
TCCCCAGCCCCCTTCCCCAGCCCCTCCCCTTTCCCCAGCCCCTCCCCATTCCGCAGCCCCACCCCCACCCCTTCCCCAGCCCCTCCCCCTTTCCCAAGCCCCGCCCCTTCCCCAGCCCCACCCCCGTTCCCCAGCCCCTCCCCCAGCCCCACCCCCTTCCCCAGCCCCTCCCCCTTTCCCCAGCCCCCCCTTCCCCAGCACCTCCCCCTCCCCAGCCCCGCCCCCTTCCCAGCACCTCCCCTTCCCCAGCCCCGCCCCCTTCCCCAGCCTCCAGCCCCTCCCCCTTCCCCAGCCCCTCCCCTCCCCCTTCCTCCAGCCCCTCCCTCCGCCACCCCCCACCCCCGGTCTGGTGGAACACCCCCCAGCGATGGCTGCTAAGCCCACCTCCATTATGCAAATGTTGCCAGGGTCAGGAAGTCATTTGGGGTCAGGGGTCGGGAGGGGGGTTGCAGGGCTGTGGCGAGCCGAAATCCCGCTCTGCCAGAAATGCCTCCCCTCCCATCCCCTCCCCCTCTCCCCTCCCCCTCCCCCTCCCCTTTCTCTCCCCAGTGCTTCCCCCTCGCCTTCCGTCCCTTACACCCTCCTCCATTCCCCCTCCCCTCCCTTCTCTTCCCCCTCCCCCCTTCCCACCCCTCCACATCCCGCTCCTCCCCTCTTTCCCACCTCCCACCAAATCAGAAAGCCTACGCCTCAATGTTTGTACGATATTCCACTAGAGGGTGGGGGGTGGGGGGTGGGGGTCGGGTGTTGGTGGGGGCATCACACACAAGCTCAACCCATCCTCAGCCAATGTCTGTGCATTTTCTAGCAGTAACATAGGAACAGGAGGAGGCCATTCAGCCCTTCGATAAGATCCTGGCTGATCTGTATCTTAACTCCATCCACCTGCCTCGGCTCCATATCCTTTTATTCCCTTGTCCAGCAAAAATCCATCCATCTCAGATTTAAAATGAGAAATTGAGCCCCGGCACCTACTGCTTTTTGTGGGAGAGAGTTCCACACTTCCACCACCCTTTGTGTGAAGAAGTGTTTCCTAACTTCTCTCCTGAACGGCCTGACTCTGATTTTCAGGTGATGTCCCCTTGTCCTAGACTCCCCCACCAGCGGAAGAGGTTTCTCTCCATCTACCCCATCAATTCCTTTCAAAATCGTAAAAGCCCCAATCGAATCACCCTTTGACCTTCTAGATTCCAGGGACAAGCCCAGTATTTTGGAACCAGGGATCAGGAGCAGGAATTCTGGCCCCAGACAATTGGAGCTCTGCTGAGCTAACTGACCGCACTGTGGGCCTGTGCAGCTCACTGACCACACCGAGCGACTCACTGACCACACCGAGCGACTCAGCTCATTCACGGAGCCCTCGGGTTACCCCATCATCGTCACGGCTCGACCGCTGGTTCCCCCGACCCGGTAATAAAAGAAACAGGGACACGGGCAGAATGTTCCTCCTTTATTGATAAAAATATAAAAGTGTCATGGTTATCCAGGCCATATCCTTTCCAAAATGTGCACACGGCAAATTGTTAACATCAAATAGAAAACATCTGCTTCTAATTACATTTGTACAAGGTATTGCCTCTTGCTGCTGCGGGGACAGTGCTTTACAATCCCGATCTCATGCACACACTCCTTACACACTTTGCATACTCAGCACTTTCTCCCCCTCCCTCCCCCCCCGTCCATTAAATATCTACATCAGAAATTGGCCGGCACAGAGAGCCTGAAATACATTAGTGCAAATGAAACCGCCAGTAATTAGCTTCTTCTTTTTGTGCAGGCACAGCAGCCTGATGAGTCAACACATCATCACAACCCCACACTTCATCTCCGACTGCATTCTGACAAACGGCTGGATAATAAATCTCAGATCCAGGAAGAGAGCTTCCCGTCCCGAGCGGCCGGGGCAGGGGGGCTTTCCGCACTAACCTGCCGGTGACGAATGGTCTTACGGTAAAACGGTGGCCTCGTCCTGAAGAGATCCTTTCTCCTTGTATCTGCTCCCAGGACGATTCATTGGCCGTCCCTACCTGCCCTGAGAAGGGGCGGTGAGGGTGGGGCCTGGGCTTTCTTTTATAACTGAGGGGCTTCTTGGACTATTTCAAAGGGTTTTAAGAGTCAATCACATAGGATGTGGGGGAGGTGGGGACGCGGGGTAATTTGAACCTAATCCACCCGGGAAACTATCGCAATCAGATCGGGCGCCTACTTTTACACAATGCCTAATTTTACTTTCCATTGAACTCATTGGAGTCACGTGTAGGCTAGACTGGGTGGGGGGTTGACAGATTTCCTTCCCTGAAGGAACATAGGAACAGGAGGAGGCCATTGAGCCTCTCGAGCCTGTTCCGCCATTCAATGAGATCATGGCTGATCTGCGACCTAACTCCATATACCCGCCTTTGGCCCATATCCCTTAATACCTTTGGTTAACAGAAAGCTATCAATCTCATATTTAAAATTAACAATTGATCTAGCATCAATTGCAGTTTGCGGAAGAGTTTTCCAAACTTCTACCACCCTTTGTGTGTCGAAGTGTTTCCTAATTTCACTCCTGAAAGGTCGGGCTCCTATACCCCCGAGTCCTAGAATCCCCAACCAGCGGGAATAGTTTCTCTCTATCTACCCTATCTGTTCCCCTTAATATCTTGAAAACTTCGATCAGATCACCCCTTAACCTTCTAAATTCTAGGGAATACAAACCTAATTTGTGTAATCTCTCCTCGTAACTTAACCCTTGCAGTCTGGGTATCATTCTGGTAAATCTACGCTGCACTCCCTCCAAGGCCAATATATCCTTCCTAAGGTGTGGTGCCCAGAACTGCTCCCAGTGCTCCAGCTGTGGTCTAACCAGGGCTTTGTACAGCTGCAGCATAACTTCTGCCCCCTTGTATTCTAGTCCTCTAGATATAAAGGCCAGCATTCCATTAGCCTTTTTGATTATTTTCTGTACCTGTTCAAGGACATTAGTGAACCAGTTAGGCTTTGTTTCAAACAGCTTTTCATGGTCATTTTCCAAATGGCAGCTCCTAAATGACCAGTTTTATTAAACTCAATTTCAGGAGGTGCCAATGGTGGGATTTAGAACTCATGGCGTATGGGTTGCTAGCCCAGGACAATAACCGCAACACTACTGCAACCCTCCGCGTAATGTTTCCGTTTCTCTTTATACTTCAACAGAAACACCAATGGCTCGGGAAGGTAGAGGAAACCAATCAGTTGCTCCATTAATTTCCAGCGTGCAGATGTTCAGCTGCGGAAATCTCCGATGGCTTCATTTGGCAAAGTGTGCTGCATTGAAATAAAATGCAGCCGACCACATATTGATGGCAGAATCAGTGAGTCGGGCCTTTCAGTCCTGTTGGTTGTGCTGACTGGCTCCAGGGAGGTTGCAGGCTGATCTTAGTGGGATGCCCAGTCTGCCAGGGGGGCTTGCGTTTTATCATTTTGCCCCAGAGTTTCCTCTCTGCTCCTGAAGGTGTTGACTCATGCTGGAGTTTGGTTGACTGTTGCTATCTGCCTTCTGACCTCACCACCACCTCCCCCTTCCCTGTCTCTGTAACTTCCTCCAGCCCTACAACCCTCCGAGATCTCTTTGCGTTCCTCCAATTCTGGATCCCCGATTTTAATCGCTCCACCATTGGCGGCCGAGCCTTTAGCTGCCTGGGTCCTAAGCTCTGCAATTCCCTCCCTAACCCTCTCCGCCTCTCTACCCTTCATTTAAGACACTCCTTAAAATCTACCTCTTTGACCAAGCTTTTGGTCACCTGTCCGAATATCTCATGTGGCTCGATGTCAAATTTTGTCTGACACTGGTCCTGTGAAGCACCTTGGGACGTTTTCCTACATTTAAGGCGCTATATAAATGCCAAACTAGACAGTTTACTTGGACTACTTTTTAAAAATTCAATCTTGGGATGTGGGTGTCACTGGCAAGGCCAGTATTTATCACCCATCCCTAGTTGCCCTGCACATAACTGAGTGATTTGCAAGGCCACTTCAGAGGGCAGTTAGGAGTCAACCACATTGGTGTGGGATAAAAACAGAAAGTGCTGGAAACTCTCAGCAGGTCAGGCAGCATCTGTGGAGAGAGAAACAGAGTTAACGTTTCAGGTTAACGCCAGTTCTGATGAAGGGTCATCGACCTGAAACGTTAACTCTGTTTCTCTCTCCACAGATGCTGCCTGACCTGCTGTGTGTTTCCAGCATTTTCTGTTTTTATTTCAGATTTCCAGCATCCGCAGTATTTTGCTTTTGTATTTTTTTGTTACATTGGTGTGGGACTGGAGTCACATATAGGCCCAGACCAGCTAAGGACAGCAGCTTTCCTTCTTTGAAGGGCATTTAATGAACCAGTTTGGTTTTATATGACAATCTTGATGGTCACTTTTACTGATACCAGATATTTGTTTCCAGCTTTTTATTTCAATTAAACTCAAATTCATAAGCTGCCAGGAACTGACATTCACTGGATTATTGGTTCAAGACTTCTAGATTACAAGTCTGGTCATTTAACCACTACGCTACCGCACCCATTTCCCTCTCCGTGCTCCTCAGGTACTGTGGCCATTGTTCGCAGCATTCCTACTGTTGTCTCACCTACGATCAGAGCCGAGGTGCTGCTGCTCACGATGTTAACATGCGATGTCTTACAGCAGTCATGTGACATCCTCTGCTATGCTAATGGAGGGTTTAAAATGTAAAGGTTAACACCTTCAGAGGAAGGTTATGCGATCGAACGCTCACACTGCAAGGTGCAATGTCTCGGCTTCACTCACTCAAGCACGGGTCGGGAATTGAGCCCACACCTTGTGCAGCTCAGTACTTCACTCGGTACTATGTTTATCCATAAGCCACTGGAAAAAATGACGGTACTTGGTTATTAGATAAAAGGAATGCGGAATTTCAGTTATGCGGAGAGACTGGAGAAGCTGGGGTTGTTCTCCTTACGCGGAGATGCCGGTGTTGGACTGGGGTGGACAAAATTGAGAGGTCGCACAACACCAGGTTATAGTCCAACAGTTTTATTTGAAATCACAAGCTTTCGGAGCTATCGATTTGCTCCTTCACCTGAGGAAGGAGCAAATCGATAGCTCCGAAAGCTTGTGATTTCAAATAAAACTGTTGGACTATAACCTGGTGTTGTGCGACCTCTCAATTTTGTTCTCCTTACAGCAGAGAAGGTGAAGGGGAGATTTAATAGAGGTGTTCAAAATCATGAAGGGTTTTGATGGAGTAAATAATGAGAAACTGTTTCCAGTGGCAGGAGGGTCGGTAACCAGAGGACACAGATTGAAGATAATTGGCAAAAGAACCAGAGGGGAGATGACTTCTTGTGATCTGGAACGCGCTGCCTGAAAGGGCGGTGGAAGCAGATTCAATAATAACTTTCAAAAGGAGAATTGGAGAAATACTTGAAAAGGAACAATTTGCAGGGCTGTGGGGAAAGAGCGGGGGGGAGTGGGACTGATTGGAGAGCTCTTTCAAAGAGCCGGCACAGGCACGATGGGCCGAATGACCTCCTCCTGTGCTGTGAGATCCTATGATATATGGAGTAGGATACAAAGATATTGAAAGCACCATTTGAGCCAATCCTCGGGTAAAGGGTGACATGACCAGTTACGAATCGGATGTACAAGTTTGGGTTGAATAAAGATGCACAAAATAGTATTTTTTTACATAAAAATTAATTTGTGTGAATAAATACAATAATAATTTCCTTATAATATACTGTTGGTTCAGTCCCACTGTACAAAGCTCGGTGCAGCATCACAACAGCAATTACTGTCCCAATGCTCAATCAATAATTTTAACTTGCGATAGAGTTTCTTTCCCATTTCGGGTCGAATGTACAAGAATACTGGGTAAAATCCAGATAACCCATAATAACCCTGAGCAGCAACCAGTCAATGCAAATGACTGAAGACCAAACGGAATATTGCGGAGGTGTACAGTGGCTCGGGCCAGCGTCGGAATGAGCGTCTGCAGCTTTCCTTCACTCTCCCACATGCCCACCTGGCCTGCTGTGTCTTGTCTTTCCAAAATGTTTCCTGGTTTTATTTCCAGTGTTTTCCTCCTGTTTTTTTTTGCTTCCTTTTAACAAAAAGAATGAATTGTGTGTGTAGCGAAGCTATGGGCCAATCATCTGGGACCGTTAGACGTAGAGGGGGTGGGGCGGCAGGGGTAGAAATTGGTACACGTCGCGCCGTTATTTTCGGGCCTAAAATGGAGGCGACGCTGGTAAATTTAGCTGTGGTGCGGCCCACACCCAATTTGCACATGTGTTCGGGTCACTGCTAAGTTCATCGGCCTATTTTTTAGGCATCAAGGGGGTGGGTGCTTAAAACAGGCATTAGGCCCCTTCCATATGTTAATGAAGGGCCTAAGGCCTGTTTAAAGGGACCCCTCTGTGGAACTGTTTTGGGATGAGAGGAGCAGGAGTTGGGCCTGTTTTTGGGAGGAATGGAGCAGGAGTTGGGCCTGCTCCGCTCAGCATCCTTCAATAGCCTCCGACAAACAGTAGGTTCAAATTAACAAAAACAAATCATTCCTGTGGAGCCAGGAGGAGCAGGAGTTCCCCCCCGCACCCTGACTCCACAGTCCTCGCCAGCGCCCCCTCCCCATTGTTGCCGCTCCAACTCCCACCAATTCCCGGGCCCAGCAGCTCGATACTCACCTCAGTAAAGTGCACGAGCTGCTCGGGGAGACGTGCCAGGCATCGACACGTCCTGCAAAAAATGTTAATGAGGCCCAAGGACCAATTTCGGGCCGGCCTTGGGACACGTCGCTGGTTAGGGAGCCGAAAACGGGCCGTGACCCAATTTCCACCCCGAGCGGTAGAAGGGGGCGGGTGGAGGGGGAGAGAGGGAGGAGCAGGGGGAGAGATAGGGGGAGAGATGGGGGAGACACAGGGGGAGAGATGGGGAGGGGAGAGACTGGGGGAGAGACAGAGAAGCGGGGTGGGAGGTGGAGAGGGGAGAGAGGAGGAGAGAGGGAGGAGCAAGGGGAGAGATGGGGGGAGAGATGGGGAGGGGAGAGAGGGGGAGAGAGGAGGAGAGAGGCAGGGGGAGAGATGGCTGGGAGAGACGGGGAGGGGAGAGAGGGGGAGAGAGGGGAGAGACGGGGGAGTGGGGTGAAAGGGGGAAGAGGGGGAGAGAGGAGGAGAGAGGGGAGAGACGGGGGGAGAGATGGGGGTGCGGGGGGAGAGAGGGGAGAGATGGGGAGATGGGGGTGCGGGGGGAGAGAGGGGAGAGACGGGGGGAGAGATGGGGGTGCGGGGGGAGAGGGGGAAGAGAGGTGGGGAGAGTGAAATGCAGGGAGGGGTGGGGGTGACTGCCTGAAATCTCTATAGATGCCTGTTGCTCCTGTTGGATTGCCTGCTCTTTCAGTTTAAGGTGATTCCTTTGTACCATTTGCAGCATGAAGCAGTGCAACTTTCTGCAGGAGATTGGCGTAACTCCAACTCCCGAGAAATGGCGCGGATGGCCATTTTTAAACGCTTGCGCCATTGCTCTGGGGTTTCCACCAATCCCCTGCCAGAGACCCCTCCCCCCATCCTGCGGAGATCCTAGCCAGTGATCTCCTGTCTCTCTGTCACGTAGGATAAGTGACTCCCTGTGGCCATTTCCCCCAGCTCTGCTCATGTCAAATGTGAGGTCTTAAAAGTCAAAAATAAATTTAGAACCTTATTTAATTTCCTGTTTTAAAATTTTTTTTCAACTTTTTTTTTAGTAAGCCTCCCTGCGTCAGTTCTAACGCCAGCGCTGGGAGAGGTATGGGGTATGAATTCATCTCGAGCGATAGCTCAAAACAGATGAGAGGCCCAATCGGCCACCTGCTTTGGATTTGCGCCCCAATTTATTTTCCAAGTCTAGTGGAGTGTGAAAGATGCGGCCGATTCAGTGTCGCCCGCTTGCGCTACCACCCAATCAGAATCTTCTACAGCTCCTTTCACCATCTCAGGACGTCCCAAAGCACTTTACAGCCAATGAAGTACTTTTTGAAGTGTAGTCACTGTCTGATAAGACCCCCATTTCCCGCACATTTGCGCACAGCAAGCTCCCACAATCAGCAATGTGATAATGACCAGATAATCTGTTTTAGTGATGTTGGTTGAGGGATAAATATTGGCTAGGACACTGGGGAGAGCAGACGGGGCCTCAGTTTAACATCTCATCCGCAAGACAGCGCATCCGACAGTGCTGCTCTCCCTCAGTATTGCCCCTCCGACAGTGCGGCGCTCCCTCAGTACTGCCCCTCCGACAGTGCAGCGCTCCCTTAGTACTGCCCCTCCGACAGTGCAGTGCTCCCTTAGTACTGCCTCTCCGACAGTGCGGCGCTCCCTCAGTATTGCCCCTCCGACAGTGCAGCTCTCCCTCAGTACTGATCTTCCGACAGTGCAGCTCTCCCTCAGTACTGCCCCTCCGACAGTGCGGCGCTCCCTCAGTACTGCCCCTCCGACAGTGCAGCTCTCCCTCAGTACTGATCCTCCGACAGTGCAGCGCTCCCTCAGTATTGCCCCTCCGACAGTGCAGCTCTCCCTCAGTACTGATCTTCCGACAGTGCAGCTCTCCCTCAGTACTGATCCTCCGACAGTGCAGCGCTCCCTCAGTACTGCTCCTCCGACAGTGTAGCTTTCCCTCAGTACTGATCCTCCGACAGTGCAGCACTCCCTCAGTACTGCCCCTCCGACAGTGCAGCGCTCCCTCAGTACTGCCCCTCCGACAGTGCGGCGCTCCCTCAATACTGCCCCTCCGACAGTGCAGCGCTCCCTCAGTGCTGCCCCTCCGACAGTGCGGCGCTCCCTCAGTACTGCCCCTCCGACAGTGCGGCGCTCCCTCAGTACTGCCCCTCCGACAGTGCAGCGCTCCCTCAGTACTGCCCCTCCGACAGTGCAACACTCCCTCAGTACTGCACTGGGAGTGTCAGCCTGGATTTTGTGCTCAGGTCTCTGGAATGGGACTTGAGCCCACGACCTCCTGACTCAGAGGCCAGAAGGTTACTTCTCACCTGCCTCTGATCACACAGGATGGGGAAGGACAGGGAATCGCAACTACAACCTGGCGTAGGATATCGGAGTGCTATCAGATGTGTCAAAATACCGCCCACAGATTCAACTGTTGCAATAATTTAAAGTGCTCTCAACAACCCTGTTAGGCCCCAGTGGTGTGTCCACACTATCATCAGACGCACTGTACCACTGATATAAATCGAGGGTCTTTAGCAGCTCTCCTGCATTTGATATAGGGCACTGAAAACAGCTTCTGATCACTCCCTCCTGCCTCTTGTCCTTACTTTCCTCTCCCGCCTGAGGAGTTTCAATAAACGACAGACAGAATCCATTTTTCTATATTAGTTTTCAAACTTGATTCTTCCAAATGAGGCATAGACTACAAGAGCAGGGAGGTTATGCTTGAACTGTACAAAACACTAGTTAGGCCACAGCTAGAATACTGCGTGCAGTTCTGGTCACCACATTACAGGAAGGATGTGAGTGCACCAGAGAGGGTGCAGAGGAGATTTACGAGGATGTTGCCTGGGCTGTGGAATTTTAGCTATGAGGAAAGATTGGATAGGCTGGGGTTGTATTCTTTGGAACAGAGGAGGCTGAGGGGAGATTTAATTGAGGTGTATAAAATTATGAGGGCCCTAGATAGAGTGGATAGGAAGGACCTATTTCCCTTAGCAGAGAGGTCAGTAACCAGGGGGCATAGATTTAAAGTAATTGGTCGGAGGTTTAGAGGGGATTTGAGGAGAACATTTTTCACCCAGAGGGTGGTGGGGGTCTGGAACTCACTGCCTGAAAGGGTGGTAGAGGCAGAAACCCTCATCACATTTAAAAAGTACTTGGATATGCACTCGAAGTGCTGTAACCTACAGAGCTACGGACCAAGTGCTGGAAGGTGGGATTAGGCTGGATAGCTCTTTGTCGGCCGGCACGGACACGATGGGCCGAATGGCCTCCTTCTGTGCCGTAAATTTCTATGATTCTAAATATACCCAGGTTATCCTGCACGAGCAATCTGGCTGTAGTTATCACTTACAAAACAGAACAAAAGCCCCGTCTAATCTGAGCTTCCTAGATATTGCATGAAATGAATGACAACTTCGAGGGCTGATGCTTTTTGAAATGCTCACCTATAATTAATGTTATTCACATGGTGCACACAATTTTCACAACATGGCTGTTTACATTAAAAAAAAAGATAATGATGCTACCTGGATGGAAAACCAGATCTGAGGGAAGTTATTGTAAGTCATTATTGATTCCACTTCAACTTCAGTACCTACAGACTTCCTACGGGACCCTACAGCAACAACCTGCATTTATATAGCGCCTTTAACGTAGTGATACATCCCAAGGTGTTTCACAGGAGTGTGATCAAACAATAATTGACACTGAGCCAAGGAAGAAGATGTCAGGAAGGAGTGGCTAAAAGCTTGGTCAAAGAGGTAGGTTTTAAGGAGAGTCTTAAAGGAGGAGAGAGAGGTGGAGAGGTTTAGGGAGGGAATTATAGAGCTTTGGGCCCAGGCGGCTGAAGGCACGGCCGCCAATGGTGGAGCGAAGGGAGTGGGGGATGCGCAAGAGGCCAGAGTTGGGAAATGGGGGTCTTATCGGACAAGGGCATCCCAGAAGTGTGAGGGGGTCTACTGTACCAGTCAACTCGTTGCAAAATCAAGGTACAAGTTTCGATCCTCACTCTGTGCTGAGCTAATGGATCTCAGGTGGGTCGCCAATAGGGAACGACAATTGACCTGAGTAGGGAAATTAAGTCAGTCAGGATTCCGACTCCTGATCGCAGGCCTCTGCTGGAAAGTTCAGGTGTGTATAAATCAGGTGGGGGGATTGCCCTAGGGGGAGAGATTGAGTAGAATGGGCTTATACTCTCTGGAGTTTAGAAGAATGAGAGGTGATCTCATTGAAACATATGAGATTCTGAGGGGGATTGACAGGGTAGATGCTGAGAGGTTGTTTCCCCCTGGCTGGAGTGTCTAGAACTAGGGGACACAGTCTCAGGATAAGGGGTTGGCCATTTAGGACTGAGATGAGGAGAAATTTCTTCACTCAGAGGGTGGTGAATCTTTGGAATTCTCTACCCCAGAGGGCTGTGGATGCTCAGTCATTGAGTAGATTCAAGGCTGAGATCGATAGATTTTTGGACACTAAGGGAATCAAGAGATATGGGGATAGAGCAGGAAAGTGGAGTGGATATAGAAGATCAGCCATGATCATATTGAATGGTGGAGCAGGCTCGAGGAGCTGTAAGGCCTACTCCTGCTCCTATTTCTTATGTTCTTAGATATATATATCAATGGATTGTTTAAAGATTAAGATATACACCCCTGAGGAACAATGAAGCAGTCCATGCCCACATGCAGCAAGACCTGGATGACATTCAGGGTTGGGCTGATAAGTGGCAAGTAACATTCGCACCACACAAGTGCCAGGCAATGACTATCTCCAACAAGAGAGAGTCTAACCACCACCCCTTGACATTCAATGGCATTACCATCGCCGAATCCCCCACCATCAATATCCTAGGGGTCACCATTGACCAGAAATTTAACTGGACCAGCCACATAAATACTGTGGCTACAAGAGCAGGTCAGAGGCTGGGTATTCTGCAGCGAGTGTCTCACCTCCTGACTCCCCAAAGCTTTTCCACCATCTACAAGGCACAAGTAAGGAGTGTGATGGAATACTCTCCACTTGCCTGGATGAGTACAGCTCCAACAACACTCAAGAAGCTCGACACCATCCAGGACAAAGCAGCCCGCTTGATTGGCACCCCATCCACCACCTTAAACATTCACTCCCTCCACCACCGGCGTACCGTGGCTGCAGTGTGTACCATCTACAAGATGCACTGCAGCAACTCGCCAAGGTTTCTTCGGCAGCACCTCCCAAACCCGCGACCTCTTCCACCTACAAGGACAAGGGCAGCAGGCGCATGGGAAGAACACCACCTCCAAGTTCCCCTCCAAGTCACACACCATCCTGACTTAGAAATATATCGCCGATCCTTCATCGTCGCTGGGTCAAAATCCTGGACCTCCCTACCTAACAGCACTGTGGGAGCACCTTCACCATACGGACTGCAGCGGTTCAAGAAGGCAGCTCACCACCACCTTCTCAAGGGCAATTAGGGATGGGCAATAAATGCTGGCCTTGCCAGCGACACCCACAATCCCATGAACGAATAAAAAAAATGCATGAGGAATAATTGAATTCCAAAATACTTTCTTGCTGCTAAAAGTCTCCTCGAGGAAGAAGCAGGAACATCTGTTGGATGTGATCAGAAACTGTCTTGGGGAAAATTGTCCTCAGATCTTATTATGCCATAATGTGTTGACTCTCCAGAATGCGCGAATTATCTGTACGACATATTGTAACTGAACTGGCAAAATCTGCCAAGATGTTTCAGCCGAGGTCCCAACGGACATCGATATGAAACACAACAGGACACACAACTGAGAGCCGAGGAGTTGGGTAAATAAAGATTCCCTCTGGTTGATATTTATATTGAAATCAAAAACACATTCATGAAACACCAAGGGGTAGAAGCCTTCAGGAATGCAGTTTCAACATTCGCTAGAGTTTAGAAGAATGAGAGGGGATCTCATTGAAACTTATAAAATTCTAACAGGACTAGACAGACTAGATGCAGGAAGGATGTTCCCGATAGCGGGGGAGTCCAGAACCAGGGGTCACAGTCTAAGGATAAGGGTAAGCCATTTAGGACTGAGATGAGGAGGAATTTCTTCACCCAGAGAGTGGTGAACCTGTGGAATTCTCTACCACAGAAGGCAGTTGAGGCCAATTCATTAAATATATTCAAGAAGGAGTTAGATATATTTCTTAAGGCTAAAGGAATCAAGGTATATGGGGAGAAAGCAGGGACAGGGTACTGAATTTGGATGATCAGCCATGATCGCATTGAATGGTGGAGCAGGCTCAAGGGGCCAAATGGCCTACTCCTGCTCCTATCTTCTATGTTTCTATGCTTCTATTCCTACAATGAGCAAACTGTGGCAGATGGAGAACAATTCAGGGAAGTGTGAGGCCATCCACTCTGGATCCAAGCAAGACAAATTGGAATATTATCTAAATGGTGAGACACGAGGGACTGTGGAGGAGCAAAGGGATTTAGGTGACCCGGTGCACTAATCAGGAAAAACAAGTGCTCAGGAACAACAAGTAATTGAAAAGACGAATGGAATGTTGGCCTTTATCTCGAGGGTGGAATACAAAGGGGAGGAAGTAATGCTTCAGTTGTACTGAGCTCTGGTCCGACCCCAGTCTGGAGTCACTATGTTCAGTTCTGGGCCCCGCACCTCAGGAAGGATATATTGGCCTTGGAGGGGGAGCAGCGCAGATTCACCAGAATGATACCGGGGCTAAAAGGGTTCAATTATGAGGACCACGTTGCATAAACCCAAAGGGGGTGGAAATCTGGAACTCTCTGCCTAAAAGGTTGTGGATGCTGGGGGTCAATTGAAATTTTAAGACTGAGATTGACAGACTTTTGTTGGGCGAGGGTATCAAGGGATATGGATCAAAGGCGGGTAAATGGAATTGAGGCCACAGATCAGCCATGATCTGATTAAAACAGGCTCGAGGGGCTGCAAGGCCTCCTCTGGTTCCTCTGTTCTCCGAATGATTAATTCTGCAAAGTGATACCATAAGGATTAGAATGTGCGGGGAAACTGAAATTTCACAGTGGAAATTTCTCCTCGGAGATCAGAGTTTAAGGTAATTGGTAAAGAGGAAACAATCATTTCCTTTTATTGCTTTGAAAAATAAATGGTTTTCATTCACTAACTATTCAATACTTAAGGAAGTTTTATGGAAATGGGTTAAACGTAACCTATTATTCTTCCCTTCTTTTATTGAAAGCCATGGGTTGTTTCCATTGTAAATTATTCACTATGGATTGTTTGGTTAATGACTGAATTTAATTCCCCATTAAAAGCATATCATTGTAATTGAATACCATTTAAAGTCTTGTCATTATAAATATTTACAATTACATTGTGCCATTGTGAATGTGCCAGTCAATGCCCTGTGGCGGTTGCACACAGAGGGGGTCAGTATGGGCGATAGTGTAAAACGGGCGATACCGATTCTGCTGCCCGATATACATCTCTCCCCATTCACGTTTGCATTGTAGTCAATGGGCGGCTGCATCGCTATCACACGTTTTACACGGTCGCCTGAAGTCCCCTGGGAGTCAAGGACAGGTTAGTCTTCAGATGAAGTGCGGTCGGAGGGTGGGGGATTACTGGGTCTGGAGGTACTGACATGATTTAGTCACCATTTAAAAGGCACATATTCTGTCCTTAATTTTATATTTCCATTGTAAATTTCCGTGTCTAAATTTAACCAGGTAATTGTCTATGTAAACATGTCACACTGTAATTACACCCTCCTGCCAGTGGTGGCGCTACAGCCGAGGCGAGGGTGCAATTGCAGTGTGAGAGTGTGGCACTTTATATTATAAATGCAGACAAATATGTCCCTAAATTTCCTCAGACTTTCTGCTGTGCTGTAACTTTGTCGGATGTGTGACACAAACCCCCATCTACCCACTTTCAGGAAAGTTACGACAGCAGAGTGGAAGTAGCTATGAGGAATTTCCCGGCTTATAGTTATGCCACTGTGGAACAAATGATTGCCATTCCCCTTTGAAATTCCTTTGAAATTATTCCTCCTAAACTTCGCATTCTTCCCCCTCCTCTGCATCTTCACTGCATTGCAATCGAAGGGCAAAAACTCCAAGGCTCCACTGCTGCTGTGGAGACTGATTAGTTGTGAACACAGGACAGAAATAGGACTGCAACAGCCTAGTCTCAACTCTGTACCCCACGCTTGCATCTAGAGAGGCTCCACGCCAGCACTGGAGACTCATTGCATTGTCTCTTCCTCCAACTCTTTCTTTCTCAGGACTTCAATCTGGGGGCCTCCTCACCATCTGTAGGTCTTTCCTTCCCACTACACTGTGCAAGCTTTTAAAACCCAACCATGACATTGCCTAGTCACTCCTTCTTGATTTATCTTTGCAACCAACTTTTTCCGACCTTGAAGTGACCCTTAATAAAGGCCTTGGCCTTTCAATGGGTTTCTCAATGAAAAAGGATGTCAGACAGACTAACTGCAACTGAACTCTGGTAGCAGCTGATGTTCAAAGCCAGCCACTCTCTCTGGATAGGCTTGGTCAGTTGTCTGTAACATTACTGATTGGAGGTTCTATGGGTGATGGACCTCAGGGCAAAGAGGTATCAGCTACCGAAAAGCTTTTGCAAAGTGACTTTTATTTGGAACTCAGCAAGGAAAGTCAGTTGGCTCTTGATCAGAGAAAGTTAATCCTTAAAAGGAACAAAATCCAGGTTTGGTGCAAAGGCATAATCAGTGAGATAAGAAGGAGTTGAAAGACTTCATAGAATCACAGAATTATAGAAATTTACGGCACAGAAGGAGGCCATTCGGCCCATCATGTCTGTGCCGACCAAGCAAGAGCGATCCAGCCTAATCCCACTTTCCTGCTCTTGGTCCGTAGCCCTGTAGGTTACGGCACTTCGAGTGCATATCCAAGTACTTTTTAAATGTGATGAGGGTCTCTGCCTCTACCACCCTTTCAGGCAGTGAGTTCCAGACCCCCACCACCCTCTGGGTGAAACGTTCATCAGGGGATCATGTGGAGCGAAAGAGCAGAGAAACAGTGGTGTAGATCTTGACATTGTATGATGGTGTAAACCAGGTGATAGCGAGTCGGCAGCCTATTCTACATCTCTCCAGAGTTTTATTGAAGTCAAATACAATTGGGAGAGATGTAAAACGGACTGCCGATTTGCTAGCACCCGTTTTACGCTACCATACCAAGTCAAAATTACCCCCAATCAAGGAAGGGTTGGAGATGAAGGGAGAAACACAATTAAGTCATGTGTAACGATAGCAAAATACTGCGGATGCTGGAAAATTGAAACAACAACAGAAAACGCTGGAAAAACTCAGCAGGCCAGGCAACATCCGTGGAGAGAGAAACAGAGTTAACGTTTCAGGTCGAAGACCTTTTGTCAGAACTGAGAAAAAAGCAGGAAATGAAACAGATAAAAAAGCAAGGGGGAGGCTGGGGGGAGGAATAAAAGAACAAAAGGGGTGGTCTATGGTAAGTGGAGACACTAAGAGATACTCAGGGCAAGACGAGATGGTAATAGGACAGGTTAAGAAACAAAAGGTGGCTCAGAAGTGTGAAGTGTGAAATGCTGGCAGAATGAGAGACAGCTGCCGTGGGGGAGAGAGAGAAAAAAAGGGAAAAGGCACAAACCAAAAGGGTGGATGAAATGTATATATAATATATGTGGTAGGGGGCCGAGGTTATGATCTGAAATTGTTGAACTCGATATTGAGTCCGGAAGGCTGTAAAGTGCCTAATCGGAAGATGAAGTCATGTGTAACTTGCTTTAGATCAACTAATCAAAGGCTAGTTGGTAAATAGACAGTGATAGGAAAAGGTTAATAATCTTGTGTCTTGGGATCTAAGCTGTGAAGAAGGACATTGGCCTTGTTTTCTGTAGAAACGGAGGAACTTTGGAGATGATCTAGTGGACGGTTTCAAGATTGTGAAGGGGATTGACAAAGTTGATCCAAGTAAATTGTTTACTATGGTGAAGAGCTCAAATATCTGAAGCTCCAATTTAACATTGAGAAAGTT
Source organism: Squalus acanthias (assembly GCA_030390025.1). NCBI lineage: Eukaryota > Metazoa > Chordata > Chondrichthyes > Squaliformes > Squalidae > Squalus > Squalus acanthias. Next base: position 4,188,588 of record CM059435.1, on the reverse strand, counting down.
AGCAGTAAGAAGGGGAGTGGGGCAATAGAGTTATGGAATAAGGTACCAGATAAGACCATCTAAATGGGTTCAAGAAACAATAGGATGCCTTTCTGGAATGGTAAGGGCTATGGTGAAAAGGTTGATAGGAGAGGCTAACCTATTAAAGGCTTATTGAGCCTATTATTTTCAAAGAGTAATCGGCTTATTGAATAAGTTGCCAGGGAAGGCCATTGAAGCAGACAGTATAAATGGGTTGAGACAATTTGATGTACTTTTGGAGAGAGAGAGATACAATGCGAAGACATGCAGGTTGGGTTGAGCTCAATCAATTGTGCATAGGTGGTTGAGCCTCACACTGTTACTAAAAATGATATTCTCATCACTAAACAGTTTCTAAAAGTTGTAATAAAAAATAAAAAGAATTCCCAAAAAATTATAGAAATCTTGTGAATGGCAAACCATTCAAGAGATTCTGGGGGTGAAACTGGACATGGATGGAGACACAGAACAGGTGGGGTTGCATTGGCTGCCCATTATACCACACGCCCAATATCCAGTTCTATTGAATACATGGAACCGAGTATGGGGCGGGGCATTTAACGGGTGATCAATGTGACACTGCCTGTTTGCGTACCCCCACATCATGTCCAATATCACCCTCACTCTCTCAATTAGCCGTGTCAGTCGTGGCTCAGTGGGCAGCACTCTCACCTCGGAGTCAGAAGGTCATGGGTTCAAGTCCCACTCCAGAGACTCGAGCACAATAATCCAGGCTGACACTCCCAGTGCAGTACGGAAGGAGCGCTGCACTGTCAGCGGTGCTGTCTTTTGGATTACAACAGTGACTACACTTCAAAATAGTACTTCATTGGCTGTAAAGTGCTTTGGGATGTCCGGTGGTCGTGAAAGGAGCTAGAGAAATGCAAGTCTTTCTTTCTTGTCAGACTATGTTTGCTCTTGTGGGTAGATTCCTACAACATTGGACCCTTGTGCTGACCTGAATACAGGCTGGAGGTTCCTGGAAATGACCCCGATACCTTGTCTAGATGCGCCAGTTCTGCTGAACGATGTTGCATTCTGTATTTGCATTCCCATCTTATGTCCCATACTGTCAGCACATTCCAGGAAGGTTCTTGCTCTCCTGCATGCAATGAATCTCCTCCCCCCATTCACAAGCTCTCTATAATGGTGAACAATTTCAGACTGTAGAACTCGAGCCAGAAGTGGAGGACAAAAGTAATCAGTATTTTCTCCTCAAATGTTCTCCCCATTTCTCATGAGGTTCCGTGGGTGCTGGGTGTGGGAGCGAAGTTCTGCATTACCCGAGCACCTCAAATGTTCTTCCTGGGCTGTCTGTGAGACCAACTCATGATGAGTTAAAGCAGCTTTCTGCTGAGCATGGGTTGTGTCAGGGGATTTTAAAGCAAATGTATCTCAGATCAGAGGGCTGAGCTGTGAGACGATCAGGTCAGCAGTCAGGTCGCTTGTGTTTAGGGAAGTGCCCGGTTGTTTAGTTCATGTTGTTATTCTGTTGTTTATGTATACAAAAGCAACGAAGGGTCATCGACCTGAAACGTTAACTCTGTTTCTCTCTCTCCACTGATGCTGCCTGACCTGCTGAGTATTGCCAGCATTTTCTGTTTTTATGTCATTTTATGTATCTTTGATGTACGATGATTTATTGGTAGTATGCATGGAATGTAGTGATCAAAGGTGAGATTTGGGATAGAGATGTGAGTGAGCTACTGTTCAGCAGCTCATACTGGAATGGTGAAGTGTGGTGTCTCAGCTCTCACACTGGTTTTGTGAAGGATGGAGTTTCAGTAAAGACTGATGCTGCATTGCGACAACTGAGCGTGTGTGTAATCTGGCGCGTTTAAAGTAACGAGACGAAAAACAAGAAAGCAGTCCAACACTGGGTTCCCTCCAATACCAAACCCGATCTTCCTGGATGAGCCTCGGCAGTGAGTGTCAACAGGCTATTCAACTGTTAGGGGGGCTGAACCAGACCCTGCCCTCACTCCATGCACTCTTCCAGCAGGGGCTTACTGGATGCCAATTGGGAGGGGAGCCCTGGCTGGTTTTTCCTTTCCCTTGCCCGGGACGATCCAGGGCAATTGGAGCTCAATTGTCTCGGCGGAGATCAGCTGACTCCGTAATGATCAGAAATTAAGCTGGGATCTTCCTGGTCGTTATAATTCACGACCACTCACATTACTCACTGAGTCATCAGGAAACCCAAAATCGTTTTGTCTTGGACCTCGAAATATCTAGGGTTGGAGATGGTGGAAAGCAAGATTTGGGGTAGAACCTGGCTAAACCGGGGTTCCATCCGCTTTGTACTGGCCCTTTAAATTCAGCTTGGGGTGGGGGTGGGCGGGGGGGCGGGGTGAGTGCCCGGATCTTTGGCCTGTTCCTCACTAGGTCAAAGGGAGTTCCTGGACTTTCCTTAACAGGCGTCAACCGAACTCATGCCAGCTGAGAGCTGGTGTTAGCACTAGCGAGTCACCACAGAGGGCCCAGGAGAAACACTTTTTCTAAAACAAAGCTTGGCTCCCATCAGAAGAGATTCTTTTAACTATTATTTCTTTGGCCCTGGGATAGGTTTTGGGGGCCCCCGTAGCAGAGTGGCTTTGGGCTGCTCCATCTTCCAGTAGACGGCTCAGGGTGGGCAACCCCCTGAAGCCCCCTTTGCAAGCGCCATGTGCCCACCTCGCTACGTAATTGCCCCCACCCACAGGACTTGGGTTTGGGGTGTTTGGCTTGGGGCTAGGCTGCATGGCGGTTCTGCTCTGCTGCTCCTGTGCTGGGCCTTTGTGCGGGGAAGTGCCCCTGAACGGCCGAGTTACAATTTTGAGGTTGTGCCCCCATGCTCTGTGCTACCCGCCAGGAGAATTGGTTTCTCTCTGGCCCTGTCGAATCCTTTGGCCACCAGTTGGATCGCCCCTTGGTGTTCTGTACTCGGGGAGGTACAGGCCTGGTCTGTGCAACTTGCCCTCATGGATTGATCCTTTTGGCCCGGGTGTCATTCTGGCCCATTGCGGAGATCTGCTCCCAGATACCGATTAAAGATCGCTGCTATCATAGAGTTATTAAACAATATCTATTCACAGGACCATGCTTCTGTTTCCAAAGTAATTTTACAGCTGAGATGATTGCCATGGATGAGTAAATCTTCAGAATCTACACTCCAATGTAATGATCAAGTATTAGTCATCAGGAATCTACTGGTTAATCGCGAGGGAAATCCCTCCTGAAATTTGAAATTCCCTCCCTAAACCTCTCCGCCACTCTACTTCTCTCTAAACCTTTAAGATGTTCCTTTAACCTCTCTCTCTGACCCAGCTTTTGGTCACCTGTCCTAATGGCTCCTTCTCTGGCTTGGTGTCAATTTTCTGTCTGATTTACGCTCCTGTGAAGCGCCCTGGGACATCTTACTACATTAAAGGCGCTGTATAAATGCCAGTTGTTGTCGTCTTTGACATGGGTCAAGTAAATGAGATCTGATGGGTTGCTGAGGACAGGGTAAAGGTACATTCGCTAATTCTAGAAGTCAAGTTGCCACGGGATCCATATCATTACTGCACTCCATCCAAGATCACCACAGAGCTTGCGAGTGAGCCTTTAGCTCAGTGGTAGCATTCCTGCCTCTGCATCAGAAAGTGACAGAGGTTCAAACCCTGCTCTCAGACAGTCCTGGTGAGTGGAGACCACAGCTCCGTCTCTGCAATTCCAGTTTGACATCCAGGGGGATCCTCACGTGACTGCCACCAGCCCCCTACCCCTCCCCATCGTATGGGTGGTGGGAGCCCTTAATATGCCTTCCGCCCCTGTATAGGACTAACAGCTGGTACAACGATGGTCACAGCCATGGAAGGGGTGTTCACGATGCTGCCTGTCAGACTGTGAATCAGCACATGAATCCTTCCTCGACTCCACACCAAGGGAAGAGTGTGAAGATACAAAAAAAACAACCAGGGAGTTCAGCCCTGTTGACCTCGATCCTGTTCCTGGGATTTTCACTATTAATGGAATAAATGAAAGATTCCCATTCCCAATTTTGGCGGGGGCGGGGGCGGGGCGGGGTGGGGGGGGGAGCGGTGGGTAGTTGACCATGGGAATGGAGGCTGCAGGCTACAGAAATTTAAGAAAAAGCTGTTTTAGATTTGGAACAGTTATAATGGAATCTGTTCGAAGGAAAGGCCTCTCTGTGCCGTTCTTATTGCATTCTTCAATTGCCGACAAACAATGAATCCAATGGATTGTCCTTTCTGTCTGAATCACAGGCCGTTACCAATGAGCACTGTGAATTATAATCTGGCCAGGATTCTGCCGTTGCAAGTGGCAGTTCTGAGTTACTGACTACGAGAGCGCCACTTGTAATCGGCCCCTGGATCATGCTGGACTCGGTCATGTTTGCTGGGTTATTAGGCCTATAATGTATAAATATTCATGCAAAAATGGCTCTATTTTCATGGCAATACTAAAGGTAGCATTATCCGTACCAACGTCACGGCATCAGATTATAATGATAACGTTGTTCAAATCCCACATAAATCCCAGTCTGGGACCCTGTCTTTAATGAATTCCTTCTATGGGTCACAATACCCAAGTTCTCCAAAATAAACCTATTTACTTCCTAAAGATCCAGTAATTGGTTTCTCGTTTTACGCACTCGTTCAATTCTCTGAGGTCCCTGCCAGTTCTGCCCTATTGGACTGATCGCCCCCCGCCCCAGAACATTGTGTAACTGGTCTGGTAACCTCCTGAAGATGTAATCCTGATCTTTAAGTTCCTCTGGTCATGTAAGATTTCATTCTTCTATTTTAACAAAGTCATTTACTCGTTGCGAATAAACGGATGAATTAATAATGAGTTAAAATAGTACAGCGAGGAACTTTATACAAGGATATTAACTAGTGTGCAACCAGTGGAAATTAAACCCCAAATGGGATGACATCACACTGTGTGATATTAGGGACAACTTTTCATATGAATTCCGTCATCGGCCATTTTCCCACCCATGTTTGTATGAACCAGGTTGACACCTCTGTTAGAACAGCAGGCAATGGAATTTCACACGAACACACTGGTGCGATTTTAACTCCCTCCGCCTGGTGAAAATGGGCCGAGGGATGGGGTTAAAATCGCAGTGGGGGGAGGGGACTTACTGACCCGCCCCTGCTGGATTCCCGCTCGCCGCCATATTGCCTCTGGAGCTTTCATTGGCGGTCGAGGCACCGGCCTGATTCAGGTGGGAGGTTGGTGAATCCGTGCAAGTCGTGGGGCGGGGGAATTGGAGTGGGTCCTACGATGTATTTAGGGCAGTGCCACCCCTTCCCGAGGGGAATTATAACGGAATACTGGCCGGGTGATGCGCTGTTGTCTCTTGGCTCCGTAAAGCACTGCCGGCCAAGAGGCAGGAGCCCCGAGAGGTGAGTGCTCCTCCGGGCTGGGAGAATAATGTTCGATCGCGGCCCCACTCTCCCCGGCTCCAACCCTCCCCAGATCAACCTGTCTACCGCCCGAATTGGTCTCCGTGCTGACTGATAGTGCACCAGCCCGGGGCCGGCGAGCTTCAGCAGAACCTCCAGTTCGTGGCTGGTAGCTCACCCGATGAGGTCCTCCCCTAAAAATGGACCTGGTGTCCCAGGTCGCCCAGACGTTAAACTCCCCCCCACACCTCCCCCATCACCTCTATACAATAGCATAGCATGATCTCACCCCCAGGAGTCCATTTGGTAACAAACCCAGGGGCTACGCAACACGGCACAACCCTCGAGGGTTCAACATTACTCCACAGCGACTGAATCTATCGCCTCTTCGTCTCACAGGAAGCCCAGCCTTGCAGAAAGCAAGCTTGGGTCTAACTTTTGTTGTTGTTGTTGTCGCAGCGTACAATTCAGAGTCCAGACAGCAAACAGTCCAGTACAAATGGCAGATCGCTTGCGAGGAGCTGTAATTTGCGACAGCTCCCATGAAACGTACAAGAAATTGAATAATTGGGGCGTTACAGCATGCAGCCAACTGGCATGTTGGAAGTGCGTGCTGGGCTCTGGAGGGCTCACAGCTTCCCTTTGGCAAGACCAGCTCCCGAGCTCCGATCGCACGTAAGCCAAACGGATCGGCTTTGACATTGAGTGAAACCCAAATGAACAATGGGTTATCTCAGACCCGCCTTGTCCAATCAGGTAATCGGATTCTGCTTGTATTAAAGTTTGTCTTAACCTGTTCCTGAAGTACAAAGAGCAGGGCTCACATCTGCGACTCTCGGTTAATACTGGAGCCACCTTTAGGAGGCTTCACACGTTCTGACCATTCTCTTGGGGCATCTCCGTTCACCCAGTAGCACAGACGAGCTGTTACTGAGGTTTGGTGTGCAATAGCCATGCTTTTTTTTTTGGGCACTGGATGCCATGCTGCTGCTGCCAATGCAATGAGCGTTTCCACCGAGCAAACTCCAGCTAGTGCACATGCAGTGGGCTCACACCGATCTCCGGCGGGTTAGGAGGCGCTGGTTGAAGGCGTGGTATCCGAGAGAAGTGGAGCTGCCGGGGGAGGAGAAGACAAACTTCTCCCGTGCGCTCAGCGACATCTCGTCCACCTTGAAGGAGATGGAGTTGAAGTAGACTGGGTTGGTATGGGCGCTGAAGGAGCCATGGTGGAATCCAGCGGGACTTTCGCAGTCCTGAGATCTGTAGCACATACAGGAACAAAGAGATCCAACATCCGAGACAGGTTCTGGTAGACTCTCGCGCCTGATCTCCACCTCCCCCTCCATCAGGGGGATCAGATTGCTCCTACTCCGGCCCGCCTCCATCGGCAGTAGTACAGTGCTCCTGCTCTGCAGATCCTCTCCGATGGTCACAGCCACATGATCCCTATTCCGGGCAAGCTCCTCCGCGTCTCTCTTCTCATCTTCAGAGTTCATGGTGAGGAACCTCAACACCACCAGGTTCAGGAAGGCTCCAATCACGGTCAGTCCGACTAGAATGTACATAAAACTGAAGGCCACATAGGGAGGCCTCTTCTGCAGGGCTTCATTGGTTTGTAGGGCCACGAAATCCCCAAACCCAATGGTGGTAAGAGTTATAAAGCAGTAATAATATGCGTGGAAGAAGGTCCAGTCCTCAAAGTGCGCAAAAGCTGCGGCTCCAATGCACAGAGTTCCCAGGCACGAGAAGAAGCCAACCGTCACCATGTTCTCCATGGAGACCTCCGTCTTCTTCATTCCCAGGCATTTCTTTATTCTCTTCAGCAGGTATCTAACGAAGGTGTTCATGCGTTCTCCCAAACTTGGAACATAACCAGAGTCAGTGGGATCCCCAAAACTGCGTAAAACATACAGAAGGCTTTGCCAGCGTTGGTGCCTGGAGCGGCATGGCCATAACCTGTGTCAGAGCAAAGAGAAGAGGCCAGTGGTTAGCACACTTATATATTTATATACACGCACACACAGCAGCTCCTTCACTGGCTCAGCTAGTTAATGCGCTGTCTCTAAGCCATAAGGAACAGAATGATGCACTTGCTTAAAATCTGCTGCATCTCTAACTTTTTCCAGTTCTGATGAAAGGTCACCGACCTGAAACAACAACGAAGACTTGTATTTATATAGCGCCTTTAACGTAGTAAAATGTCCCAGGGCTCTGCACAGGAGAATTTTAAGACAAAAAATTTGACACCGAGCCACATAAGGAGAAATTAGGGCAGGTGACCAAAAGCTTGGTCAAGAGGTAGGTTTTAAGGAGCGTCTTACAGGAGGAGAGAGAGGTAGCGAGGCGGAGAGGTTTAGGGAGGGAATTCCAGAGCTTAGGGCCCAGGCAGCTGAAGGCACGGCCACCGATGGTTGAGCGATTATAATCAGGGATGCTCAAGAGGGCAGAATTGGAGGCGTGCAGAGATCTCTTGGCGGGGGGGGGGGGGGGGGGGGGGTTGTGGGGCCATGGAGGGATTTGAAAACAAGGATGAGAATTTTGAAATCGAGGCGCTGCTTAACTCTGTTTCTCTCTCCACAGATGCTGCCTGAACTGCTGAGTATTTCCAGCATTTTCTGTTTTTATTTCAGAACAGAACGATCCCCAGACTAGCTCACAGTTTGCATTAAGTTACCTGATCTCACAAAGAGTCGGCCTGGTGCCCTGAACAGAATCAGTCAGAATTCTAGCTCCTCGTCCCCATCTAATGAACGAGTGTGGAGTTGGGTGAGGATAGGATCATGGGGACAGGAGGAGGCCATTCAGCCCCTCGAGCCTGTTCTATCATTCAGTTAGACGATGGCTGATCTGCACCTCAACTTCATTTACCCGCCTTTGCTCCGATTCCCTCGATACCCTTACCCAACAAAAATCTAGCGATCTCAGTCTTGAAAGTTCCATTGACCCCCAGCATCCACAGCCATCTGGGGGAGAGTTCCAGATTTCCACTGCCCTTTGTGTGAAGAAGTGCTTCCAGACATCACCTCTGAACGGCCTGGCTCTAATTTTAAGGTTATGTCCCCTTGTTCTGGACTCTCCCACCAGAGGAAATAGTTTCTCTCTATCTACCCTATCGAATCCCTCTATCAACTTAAACACATCAGGCTAGGCTAGGAATGCCTAGAATCATAGAATAGTACAGCACAGAAGGAGGCTATTCGGCCCATCGAGTCTGTGCTGGCTCTTTCGAAGAGCAATCCAGTCAGTCCCACTCCCCCGCTCTTTCCCCATATCCCTGCAATTTTTTCTCCTTCAAGTATTTATCCAATTCCCTTTTGAAGGCTGCTATTGAATCTGTTCCCACCACCCTATCAGGCAGCGCATTCCAAATCCTAACCACTCGTTGCGTAAACATGTTTTTCCTCATGTTGCCTCTGGTTCTTTTGCCAATCACCTTAAATCTGTGCCCTTTGGTTATCGACCCTTCAGCCATTGGAAACAGTTTCTCTTTATTTACTCTGTCTAAACCCTTCATGATTTAAAACACCTCTATCAAATCTCCTCTTAGCCTTCTCTGCTCCAAGGCACCCCTCTCACCCCCACACCACATTTCCCATCTAGGCTGGCACTTGAAGCACAGCTGCACGTGGAACCGTATCGCAGATAGCAGCCAAGCTCTTTCAGAATATAGGAAAAAAATCACAAAGCACATCCTACCGAAAAGGGAGATTAATTTACAAATTGAGGTTTTCCATTTGCGAAAACACTGAATAAAACAACCCTAGATGTTTGAGTGAGTCGCTATGACAGACTCCCTGACACCTTGCTCATTATTGCGTATCGATTTTGTGAAATTAGTATATCTGTCTGAAGTGGAGATGAGGGTTATTTTAACACACTGAAGTAGAATGGAACCGGTGATTGTAACAAAACTATCACGGCAAGAAGAAAATACTGTTGAGAACTGCTGTAAACATTCACATAACTGCTTTACCAACTCTCCAGAGACAGAAATTCTGTTTAATAATTGTGAAAAGCTCCTCGAAACAGCATCTGCTTTAATATGCTCATAATATTTTTCATTTGTAAGCGAGTCCAAATTATTTGTTTCCACTTTCCTCCCAGTTGCTGCATTCCCTTCTTGAAGCCTTGTGCTAGGAATGGCTCCAAGTCGCTACATTGTCCAAGTCAGAATTCTCCACGTGGGCAGCGAGGGCTGCTGGCTGTTCCGCTGTGGGAGGCATCAGCGCTGAGCCCTGTCCTGTCCTCATCCCAGCAGGGGGTCACTGGTTGAATTTTTCCCCTCCCTCCGCCCAACCCCCCTGCTCCGAGCACTGAGGCCAAAGGCCAATTGTAGTCCCCTAACTGGTTCTCTAGCTGAGATCAGCAGACACAGCAGAGACTGTGACCCGGGGATTGGGGGTGGGTAAGGAGTGTCTGGACCACGACTCTATGGGACAACCTTAATGGGCGAGCTGACTTTTGCTGTCCAATGTTTTTTGCATGTTCGGAACTTCCCAGTCTGTGTGTGTGTCTCAGTTCCACCCCAGACATTTATCTACTAAAACCATCCTGGCAGCACTATCACATCTTTTAAGAGAGAAATAAAAATCTTCACAGGTACCAAAATACAGCCTGTAGTCAAAGGGGAGAAATTCGGTTGGTTAGCGCCTCCCGTTATCGCCTCCAGGGGGCGATAACGGGGCGCTAATGACTTACCGACCAGGCACGGCGAGATGAACGACTCCCGCTAACTTGGCCGAGAGCTTTGCGGTGGCGGTAACACTTTGTGCCACGATCTTCGGCGCCCGGAGATCATGCCGTCATCGCCATGCACATCGCCCCGGTAGCGCCACAGTCCCGAACTTCGGTTCCGCCCCCTGCAGTATCGGCGGGCGAAAACACCGACAGCTGCAGGAGACGTTGATCGGGAGGCCGGGCACTTCGGGGGCGCAAATAAAAGGGGATGTTGGCGCGGGTCGGAGAAAAATGTTAACAACGCTTCAAGTGATTTTTTTCGATTGCTCCTGGGCCACGATCGATCGGCCTGGCGCTCTGCTGGAGTACATGGGGCTGATCGAGCTAGATCATGGCCGCTGTCGGGGACCAGCTGACCGGTCTCAATGCAGACCCTGCAGTGATGGCCCTTCCCTTTAAAGGAGGGAATGAACCTCGGACCGCGGCAGCGCTGCACGGGACATTGTGCAGCGCTGCACCTCTACCACCCCTGCCTGCGTCCTTTAGCGCTCCAGGAAGGAAGTGGAGAGCTTGATTTAGCGCTCTACTTCCTTCCTGAAGCGTAAACACCGAATTTTGAAAAAGCTGGGACTCATTAGCATCTGGCGCTAAGTTTCCCAGCTTTCAAAAGTTAGCGCTCCAAATGGGGCGATACGGAGTTTCTCCCCCATTGACTTTACTCTGCGCTATTATACACCATTTCCTGGAGAGACGGATCAATCATCATGAGGAGCACAATCTGCTCTCAAGAAATAAGACAGACATTTATAATAGAAAGAATGAACGAACTTGCATTTATATAGCGCCCTTCACAAGCTCAGGATGTCCCACAGCGCTTCAGAGCCAGTGAAGTATTGTTTGAAGTGCAGTCACTTTTGTAATGTAGGAAACGAGGCAGTCAATTTGCGCACAGCAAACTCCCACAAACAGCAATGTGATAATGACCAGATAATCTGTTTTAGTGATGTTGGTTGAGGGATAAATATTGGCCGGGCACCGAGGATAACTCTCCTGCTCTTCTTCGAAATAGCACTGTGGGATTTTTTACATCCACCTGAGAGAGCAGACGGGGCCTTGGTTTAACGTCTCATCCGAAAGACGGCACCTCCGACAGTGCAGCGTTCCCTCAGTTCTGTCCCTCCGACAGTGCAGCGCTCCCTCAGTACTGCCCCTCCGACAGTGCAGTGCTCCCTCAGTACTGCCCCTCCGACAGTGCGGCGCTCCCTCAGTACTGCCCCTCCGACAGTGCAGCGCTCTCTCAGTACTGCCCCTCCGACAGTGCAGCACTCTCTCAGTACTGCCCCTCCGACAGTGCAGCACTCCCTCAGTACTGCCCCTCTGACAGTGCAGCACTCCCTCAGTACTGCCCCTCCGACAGTGCAGCGCTCCCTCAGTACTGCCCCTCCGACAGTGCAGCACTCCCTCAGTACTGCCCCTCCGACAGTGCAGCGCTCCCTCAGTACTGCACTGGGAGCGTCAGCCTAGCTTTATGTGCTCAACTCTCTGGAGTGGGACTGGAACCCACAACCTTCTGACTCAGAGGTGAGGGTGCTGCCCACTGAGCCACGGCTGAGAAGTAATGAGTGGGTGTTTGAGATGCATTCTGAAAGCTTTCTGTTTTCCTAGTTATAAAGGTACAGTTATACAGCCACGTTAAGCATCACTGTGACCCAGTACTGGAGGGAAGTGTGTGCGAACCAATGGAACAGACAGTCTCACACCAGTTGGGTTTGACATTGCACGGAATATAACTGCAGTGATGTGTCAAATCTGAAAGGTGCTCGTAGAATCTGTTACACAGAATGACATCGAATTTTACAGCACAGAAACAGGCCATTCGGCCCATCTGCTTCCGTGCCGGTGTTTCTGCTCCACACGAGCCTCCTCCCACCCCTCTTCATCTCACCCTATCAGCATATCCTTCTATTCCTTTCTCCCTCATGTGTTTATCCAGCTTCCCCTTAAATGTATCTATGTATTCACCTCAACCACTCCCTGTGGTAGCAAGTTCCACATTCTCACCACTCTCTGGGTAAAGAAGTTTCTCCTGAATTCCCCATTGGATTTATTAGTGACTATCTTATATTGATGGCCCCTAGTTTTGGACATCCCCCATAGGCAGAATCATCTCTACGTGTATCCCATTAAACCCTTTCATAACCATAAAGACCTCTATCAGGCCACCCCACAACCTTCTCTTTTCTAGAGCCCCGCCAGTTCAATCGTTCCTGACAGGTAGGACCTGTTGGATCTCTTGGATAACACAAGCTTGAGAGTTTGATAAAAATTGTCTTTTATTTCTGAGAAAAGGGGACACTCCCACTTGTGCTCTCAACACATTCGAAATTTAGTGGCTGAACAAAGGCCTTTAAGCATGTGTATAACCAAGTGTGCAAAGAACGCTTCCCTAACTGTGATAACTTGACCCGGAGCCTGGATTGAATAAACAAGGAACAAAAACAGAAAATGCTGGAGACACTCAGCAGGTCAGGCAGCTTCTGTGGAGAGAGAAACAGAGTTAACATTTCAGGTCGATGACCTTTCGTCAGAACTGGAAAAAGTTAGAGATGTAACAGGTTTTAAGCGAGTGCAGAGTCTGGGAAAGGGTTATGATCGTAACCTCTGCCCCATTTTTTCGGACAGCAGCTGTTGATGATTCTGCTATTCCCATTCACACCTCCTCTAGACCCATCTTTTGTTTCTTTACTTGTCCCATTACCATCTCCTTTTGCCTCGCACCATCATCCCTTTTGTCATTTAATCTCTCCTGCCTTCCATCCTATCACAGACCTTCCCTTTTGTTCTTTCCTCCCCTCCCCCCTTTCCCTGCCCCTACACTTGCTTAAAAACCTGTTACATCTCTAACTTTTTCCAGTTCTGACGAAGGGTCATCGACCTGAAACGTGAACTCTGTTTCTCTCACCACAGATGCTGTCTGACCTGCTGAGTGTTTCCAGCATTTCCTGTTTATATTTCAGATTTGCAGCATCTGCAGTATTTTGACACGAGTTCCTGCTTGACTGGAACCAATAATGAGATGATTAGCTCCAATGTCAACCCTTAAAAAAAACACTAATGATCACAAACTTGTACAAATACAACATTCTATTATGCGGCAACCTAATTTGAGCAAATGTCATCTGCATGGACCTCAATACGAATTAGTTTAAATCCTTTAGCGAGTTTGGAGTTCTAAGAGTAACCCCTGGCTGACTTGAAATGTGGACTTTGAACCTTTCAAATGTTTACTCCTTCTGCCTCTGAAGAATAAAGAAATGACCTGCATTGTGGATATATTCAAGACGGAGACCGATAGATTTTTGGATATTAAGGGAATCAAGGTGATATGGGGATATTGCGGGAAGCTGGTGTTGAGGTAGAAGATCAGCCAGGATTTCACTCCTAAATGGCCTGGCTCTAATTTTAAGGTTCTGCCCCCTTTGTACTGGACTCCCCCCACCAGAGGAAATAGTTTCTCTCTCTCTCTACCCTATCGAATCCTTTTAACATCTTAAACACCTCGATCAGATCAGCCCTTAATCCTCTACACCCGTGGGAATACAAGCCTGGTCTGTGCAACCTGGCCTCATAATTTAACCCTTCTAGCCCCGGGTATCATTCTGGTGAATCTGCGCTGCTCCCCCTCCAAGGCCAGTATATCCTTCCTGAGGTGCGGGGCCCAGAACTGAATGCAGTCACACCAGATGGGGTCTAACCAGAGCTCTGTACAGCTGAAGCATCCCTTCCTTCCCTTTGTAATCCAGCTCCCTCGAGATAAAGGTCAACATTCCATTTGCCTTTTTGATTGTGTTTTGTACCTGTGCACTGGCTTTTAATGATTTGTGTACTTGGATTTCCAAATCCCTTTGGCAAATTCCAAATTCCTGGGTCACGTACGACTCTCATCTCTCAACCAGCGCCTTTCATGTCTGAAAGGATACGTTTCTTCATTCTTTCCCTTATACCTCTGCCTCATGGCTCCTTTCTCAACTGCCTCCAGTGTTTGAATGTCTCAAGCTGAAAGATGTGATTGCACGAGAGAGGGTACTGAGGAGATTTACCAGGATGTTGCCAGGACTGGAGAATTTTAGCTATGAGGAAAGATTGGATAGGCTGGGTTAGTTTTATTTGGAACAGAGGAGGCTGAGGGGAGACTTGATTGAGGTGTATAAAATTATGAGGAGCCTAGATAGAGTGGATAGGAAGGACCTATTTCCCTTAGCAGAGAGGTCAATAATCAGGGGGCATAGATTTAAAGTAATTGGTCGGAGTTTAGAGGGGAGTTGAGGAGGTTTTTTCACCCAGAGAGTGGTGGGGGTCTGGAACTCACTGCCTGAAAGGGTGGTAGAGGCAGAAACCCTCATCACATTTAAAAAGTACTTGGATATGCACTTGAAGTGCCATAACCTACAGGGCTACGGACCAAGAGCTGGAAAGTGGGATTGGGCTGGAGAGCTCTTTGTCAGCCGGCAGACACGATGGGCCGAATGGCCTCCTTCTGTGCCGTAAATTTCTATGACTCTATGGGGTAGAAATTAGGTCGCGCCCCATTTGGGGCGCAAATATCGTCTGGACGCAAATATTAGCGCCTGGCGCTAATTATCGGCACTGACTGGAAACTTCACTTTTACCGCCCCGGGAGGTGAGTGGAGCGCTAAATCAGGCGCTGCACAACTGTCTTAAGGTGCAAAGGCCAAGGAGTGAGGCGCTAACTCAGAGCGCTGGCGAAGCTCATGTAATGTCAGTCAGCAATGGAACACACACACAATGGCACGGGCCAGTTCTTAAAGGGGATGGTTAATCTTGCTTTCCATCCACATCCTGTTCATTGCAGCCTTGAATCTCGGCCTGGAGAGATTTGCACATCAAATGTGCTGGAAAGAACAATGGAGAGTACCAGGCAAAGAGCTCAGAGTGCAGCTCCCACAGTCTCTGCTAAATCGATACAAGGAATAGTAAATCAAAATGAACCTGCAAAGTGCTGCTCAGTACCCAAAACTCCTTCACACAACGTTGAATCTCTCCAGAAGTCTCTCCCTCTCTCTCTCAGAATGCGTAGTTCAAAAATGCCATGAACAATAAAAGACAGGAAGAGGCCCCCTTTAAATAGCGCCCCCACCAGCCCCACAGCGATTGATAGCGTTCCAGTCTTCTGGTCGTTCGATGCGCCAGGCGGTAAGGCAGGGGGCGCCACTCAATTTCCGCTCCGGGGCGCCACAAGGGCGTTGCACCATGGAATGACATCACAATCTGCGCGTGCAGGTGGTCGCAGCGGTAAGTTTTAGCGCCGCCGCACAATCTCAAGTTAAGTTCTCGAGCGGCGCAAACATCGCTGCGCCCGGGCGTTAGCGGCTTTGCGCCCCATTAGCGTCCTCTTAAGGCGCTAACGGGAGGCGCAACCAACTGAATTTTTACCCCTATGTCTCCCTTGTGTCCAAGTGACCACAACTAGACACAAAGGGTGTTCAGAACACTATCCAGTTTGAGCATGGCCTCCTCCACCGTGTAGTCCAGCGCTCTGCTTGATTTGTTAGTCGCTGCTCTCTCGTAGCATTTTGAATTCCAAGTCTACTTAAACTCTCAGATCTCCTTCAACTTCACTGCAAGTTATTTTGACATAATTCATGCAGTATTTATATTTCCCATTTCTCTTTCTGTGTTCAGTAAATTAAACTTCTCAATATTAAATTCCATCTGTCATTTTCCCACCATTTACATATCGTTCCTGTGCTGCCCTGTCTAATTTGTGAATTTGGCCAGGTCACATTGACCTTCTGGTCCAAGTCACTAATGTGAATTAGAAACAGTGGGGTTCCCAACACCGATCCTTGGGGTAACCCATTCGTCACGCCAGCTCTTCCTGATATGACTCCTCTAGCCAGTACCAACTGGTTTCTCCCTTTCACCCCATCCACCTCCTTAAACATTCACTCCCTCCACCACCGGCGCACCGTGGCTGCAGTGTGTACCATCTACAAGATGCACTGCAGCAACTCACCAAGGCTTCTTCGGCAGAACCTCCCAAACCCACGACCTCTTCCACCTAGAAGGACAAGGGCAGCAAATACATGTGAACACCACCAGCTCTAAGATTCCCTCCAAGTCACACACCATCCTGACTTAGAAATAGATCGCCGATCCTTCATCGTCGCTGGGTCAAAATCCTGGAACTCCCTCCCTAACAGCACTGTGGGAGTACCATCACCACACGGACTGCAGCGGTTCAAGAAGGCGGCTCAAGAAGGCGGCTCACCACCACCTTCTCAAGGGCAACTAGGGATGGGCAATAAATGCTGACCTTGCCAGCGACGCCCATGAACGAATAATAAAAAAACAATTTCTTATTTGTTTGTAGGTTTTACTCTAAAATCTCTACTGTGTTAAACTCAACTGGTAGTCTTTGGTCGTGGAACTATGTTAAATGTTTTTAGAAGTCAAGGTATACCACATCGGAGGGTTTTCCGCATTTTACTCGGACTGTAATTTCCTCAAAAAAGGCAGAGATTTGATCAGAAAGGATCTGCCCCTTCCCAATCCACATTGTCTACTGTTTACTAGATAGTCCTCAGGTTTGCCCCTTGGTGTCAGCTGTGACTCAGTGGGTAGCACCCTTGCCTCTGAGTCAGATGATTGTGAGTTCAAATCCCACTCCAGAAACTTGAGCACAAAATACTAGGCTGTACTGAGTGAGCGCCGCACTGTCGGAGGGGCTGCACTGAGGGAATGCTGCCCTGTCAGAGGGGCAGTACTGAGGGAACGCTGCACTGTCAGAGGGGCAGTACTGAGGGAGTGCCGCACTGTCGGAGGGGCAGTACTGAGGGAGCGCTGCACTGTTGGAGGGGCAGTACTGAGGGAGCGCTGCACTGTTGGAGGGGCAGTACTGAGGGAGAGCTGCACTGTCGGAGGGGCAGTACTGAGGGAGCGCTGCACTGTCGGAGGGGCAGTACTGAGGGAGAGCTGCACTGTCGGAGGGGCAGTACTGAGGGAGCGCCGCACTGTCGGAGGGGCAGTACTGAGGGAGCGCCGCACTGTCGGAGGGGCAGTGCTGAGGGAACGCTGCACTATCGGAGGGGCAGTACTGAGGGAGCGCCGCACTGTCGGAGGGGCAGTACTGAGGGAGTGCCGCACTGTCGGAGGGGCAGTATTGAGGGAGCACCGCACTGTCAGAGGGGCAGTACTGAGGGAGCGTTGCACTGTCGGAGGGGCAGTACTGAGGGAGCGCTGCACTGTCGGAGGGGCAGTACTGAGGGAGCGCTGCACTGTCGGAGGGGCAGTACTGTGGGAGCACCGCACTGTCAGAGGTGCCGTATTTCAGTTGAGATGTTAAACCGAGGCCCCGTCTGCTCTCTCAGGTGGACTTAAAAGATCCCACGGCACGATTTCGAAGAAGAGCAGGAGAGTTCTCCCCGGTGTCCTGCCCAATATTTATCTCTCAATCAACATCACTGAAATACAGATGATCTGGTCATTATCACATTGCTGTTTGTGGGATCTTGCTGTGCGCAAATTGGCTGCCGCGTTTCCTATATTACAACAGTGACTACACTTCAAAAGTACTCCATTGGCTGTGAAACGCTTTGGGACGTCCGGTGGTTGTGAAAGGCGCTATAGAAATACAAGTCTTTCTTTCTTATAGTCAATTCCATTATTTTACCCAATACTCATGCACCGTTTCCCGTTTACACTGGGCACGTTATAACTCGAGGTGGGTGTGATACAGCATTAATAAAAATTAGCGACATGCAGAGTGGCGATCTGGGTGTCAAGCTGATCACACATGGCAGGGACAGAGGTTACCACTCTCGCACCAATAGCTGCAGTATAACTGCGATCAAAGTGACAGAAGGGCCCAGCAAATTATTTCAGTGCCAATTTGAAATTAATTCTGCAGGTGTAAATTTTCCCCTCCAAATCTCTCTCTCTCTCTCTCTCTCTCGAAGAGTGGCCAGAAACGATTGCTTGGGTTAATCACATTTTGTGTGTAAGAATCAGCCTTGTTCAAGTAAATCTATTTCCAGAAGATTAATGGTGTCTATTAAGTGAGCAGCGATTGCACTTTGTGGTTTATTAACAGCCTCCCTTGTGCCATACCTGTTAGTGCGGTAATCACAAGGTCCAGCAGTAAAACATCACAGATTATTATTTCTCCTCAGTCCAAAGAGATCAAACAGATTCTAACCGAGACCAGGGCGAGGAATGGGCACAAATCTAGTTTCCTACATTTGTCCTCAGACTTGGAGCGATCGGTGCAGCACACAGCAATTCAGAACGACAGGGTTTCTGCACACGACTATTCCACTTCTTCAAACACCAGTTGGACCATATAGTGTAGATATCTGTGTCCCTGCAGGAACCCAGGCTGGTGAACAGGGTATGATTTACTCCACGCTCAACGCCATGCGGCGCCACATGAACACTCTCGACATCTCTCTTCAGCAGCACCGACGCACTCTATCTCAAAGCTGTCCGGGTCCACATTTCCATTTCATCCTTAGACTCATCCGACGCTGCAACAAAAAACTTTTCTTCTTCCTTTCCGATGTCAAGGATCGCAAGCTTCAACAACTCTTGGACACTAACGCCCCTCCGGAACCTTCTTCCCCTTCACTTTCCTCTGACCCCCCTTCTCCCAATCTCACCCCCTGCCGCGTTTTCACTATCCCCTCTGACCTTCCCCTCTCTGACTCCGAAAGATCAGTCCTCAGCAAAGGCCTGAGCTTCATCCCCTTACGCCCCCATCTCAATGAATTTCGAGCTCGGCACGATGCTGAGCTCTTTTTCCGCCGCCTCCGTCTCCGTGCCCACTTCTCTGGCCAGGAGTCTTCCCCCCGCACGGCTGACCCTTTCTCCCGCTTTCAGAATTCTCGTTCCACCTGGACCCCTCCCTCTGGCCTCTTACCCTCTCTAGATCTTTTCATTGCTAACTGCCGCCGTGACATCGGCCAGCTCAATTTCTCTGCTCCCCTCACTCACTCCAACCTACCTCCCTCTGAACTTGCAGCACTCCATTCTCTCTGATCCAACCCTGACATTGTCACTAAACCTGCTGACAAGGGTGGTGCTGTTGTTGTTTGGCGAACCGACCTCTACCGTGTGGAGGCTGAACAGCAACTCTCCGACACCTCCTCCTACCTCCACCTGGACCATGACCCCACTACCGAACATCAAGCCACCGTGTCCAAGACTGTCACTGACCTCATCTCCTCTGGAGATCTTCCCCCCATGGCCGCCAACCTCATAGTTCCCCAACCCCGCACAGCCCGCTTCTACCTCCTTCCCAAGATCCACAAACAGGACTGCCCTGGTAGACCCATCGTTTCAGCCTGTTCTTGCCCCACGGAACTTATCTCTTCCTATCTCGACTCTATTTTTTCTCCCCTTGTCCAGTCTCTTCCCACCTACATCCGCGACTCTTCCGATGCCCTCCGCCATTTTAACAGTTTCCAGTTTCCTGGCTCCAACTGTCTCCTCTTCACTATGGACGTACAATCCCTCTACACCTCCATTCCCCACCAGGATGGCCTGAGGGCGCTCCGCTTCTTCCTTGAACAGAGGCCCAACCAGTTCCCATCCACCACCACCCTCCTCCGCCTGGCTGAACTTGTTCTCACATTGAAAAATTCTCCTTTGACTCTACCCATTTCCTCCAAATTAAAGGTGTTGCTATGGGTACCCGCATGGGTCCTAGCTATGCCTGCCTTTTCGTGGGATATGTGGAACACTCTTTGTTCCAGTCCTACTCGGGTCCCCTCCCTCACCTCTTTTTCCGGTACATTGATGACTGTATCGGTGCCGTCTCCTGCTCTCGCCCTGAACTAGAACATTTCATTCACTATGCTTCCAATTTCCACCGTTCCCTCACCTTCACATGGTCCATCTCCGACTCTTCCCTTCCCTTCCTCGACTTCTCCATCTCCATCTCTGGGGATAGGTTATTGACTAACATTCACTACAAGCCCACTGACTCCCACAGCTACCTGGACTACACTTCCTCCCACCCCGCCTCCTGTAAGGACTCTATTCCATTCTCCCAGTTTCTCCGTCTCCGCCGCATCTGCTCTGATGATGCCACCTTCCATACCAGTGCTTCCGACATGTCTTCCTTTTTCCTCAACCGAGGATTCCCCTCTACCGTGGTCGACACGGCCCTCGACCATGCCCGTTCTATCTCCCGCACTTCTGCCCTCACCCCTGCCCCTCCCTCCCGGAACCACGATAGGGTTCCCCTTGTCCTCACCTTTCACCCCACCAGCCTCCACATTCAACGGATCATCCTCCGCCATTTCCGCCACCTCCAGCGTGATCCCACCACCAAACGCATCTTCCCCTCACCTCCCCTTTCAGCATTCCGCAGGGACCGCTCCCTCCGCGACACCCTAGTCCACTCCTCTACCACCCCCAGCACCCCTTCCCCTTCGCCCGGCACCTTCCCGTGCAAGCGCAGGAGATGCAACACATGCCCTTATACCTCCCCTCTTCCCACTGTCCAGGGCCCCAAACACCCCTTCCAGGTGAAACAGCGATTTACTTGTACTTCCTGCAATTTAGTATACTGTATTCGCTGCTCACGATGTGGTCTCCTCTACATTGGGGAGACCAAACGCAGATTGGGTGACCGCTTTGCGGAACACCTCCGTTCAGTCCGTAAGGGGGACCCTGAGCTCCCGGTCGCCTGTCACTTTAATTCTCCGCTCCACTCCCACTCTGACCTCACCGTCCTCGGCCTATTACACTGTTCCACGGAAGCGCAGCGTAAGCTCGAGGAACAGCACCTCATCTTTCGTTTAGGCACGCTACAGCCCTCTGGACTCAATATCGAGTTCAACAATTTTAGATCATAACCTCAGCTCCAATCACGTTTATATTTTATTTTTTCATCCACCCTTTTATTTGCCCCCCCCCACCTTTTTTTTCCCTTCTAGAAGCTGGCAGCTGTCCTTCATTCTGCCAGTGGATTTCACACTTCTTTCAGCCTTAACCTGTCACATTAACACCACCTCTTGCCTTGCATATCTCTTAATGTCTCTTAATGTCTCTTATCTCCCCTTTTGTTCCTTTAGCCCCTCCCCCTTTTCCCAGCTTTATCCTGGCCTTAAATCTATTTGATTTCTGGCTCTTTCCAGTTCTGACGAAAGGTCATCGACCTGAAACGTTAACTCTCTTTCTCTCTCCACGGATGTTGTCTGGCCTGCTGAGTTTTTCCAGCGTTTTCTGTTGTTATTTATGATTTACACCAACCTCACAGTGTGATTTACACCAATCTCACAGTGTGATTTACACCAATCTCACAGTGTGATTTACACCAATCTCACAGTGTGGTTTACACCAATCTCACAGTGTGATTTACACTAATGTCAGTGTGATTTACACCAATCTCACAGTGTGATTTACACCAATCTCACAGTGTGATTTACACCAATGTCACAGTGTGATTTACACCAATGTTAGAAAGATTCACAACCCTCTGACTGAAGAAATTCCTCCTCATCTCAGTCTTAAATGGCCTACCCCTTATCCTGAGACTATGCCTCCTAGTTCTAGACTCTCCAGCCAGGGGAAACAACCTCTCAGCATCTACCCTGTCAAACCGTCCTCGGCCTAATACACTGCTCCACGGAAGCTCAGCGTAAGCTCGAGGAACAGCACCTCATCTTTCGTTTAGGCACGCTACAGCCCTCTGGACTCAATATCGAGTTCAACAATTTTAGATCATAACCTCAGCTCCAATCACATTTATATTTTATTTTATCCACCCTTTTATTTGTCCCCCCCACCTTTTTTTTCCTCCTAGAAGCTGGCAGCTGTCCTTCATTCTGCCAGTAGATTTCACACTTCATTCAGCCTTAATCTGTCACATTAACACCACCTCTAGCCTTGCATATCTCTTAATGTCTCTTAATGTCTCTTCATCTCCTCCTTTGTTCCTTTATCCCCTCCCCCTTTTCCCAGCTTTACCCTGGCCTTAAATCTATTTGATTTCCAGCTCTTCCCAGTTCTGATGAAAGGTCATCGACCTGAAACGTCAACTCTCTTTCTCTCTCCACGGATGCTGCCTGGCCTGCTGAGTTTTTCCAGCGTTTTCTGTTGTTACCTCAGAATCTTGTATGTTTCAATGAGATCACCTCTCATTCTTCTAAACTCCAGAGAGTATAGGCCCAATCTACTCAATCTCTCATCATAGGACAGCCCTCTCATCCCAGGAATCAATCTAGTGAACCTTCATTACACCGCCTCCAAGGCAAGTATATCCTTCCTTAGAGAAGGAGACCAAAACTGTGCACAGTACTCCAGATGTGGTCTCACCAAGGCCCTGTACAATTGTAGCATGACTTCCTTACTCTTATACTCCAACTCCCTTGCAATAAAGGCCAACATGCCATTTGCCTTCCTTATTGCTTCCTGTACCTGCTTGCTAGCTTTCTATGTTTCTTGCACGAGGACACCCAAATCTCGCTGAACACCAACATTTGAAAGTTTCTCACCATTTAAAAAATATTCTGTTTTTCTATTCTTCCTACCAAAGTGAATAACTTCACATTTCCCTACATTATACTCCATCTGCCACCTTACTGCCCACTCACTCAGTCTATCTATATCCCTTTGCCGACTCTTTGTGTTCTCCTCACAGCTTACTGTCCCACCTAGCTTTGCATCATCATCAAACTTGGATACATTACACTCGGTCCCTTCATTTACATCATTAATATAGATTGTAAATAGCTGAGGCCCAAGCACTGATCCTTGCGGCACCCCATTAGTTATAGCCTGCCAACCTGAAAAAGATCCGTTTATCCCTACTCTCTGTTTTCTGTCTGTTAACTAATCCTCTCTCCATGCTACTATATTACCCCCAAACCCATGAGCCCTAATCTTGTGTAATAACCTTTTATGTGGCACCTTATCGAATGCCTTTTGGAAATCCAAATATACTACATCCACTGGTTCCCCTTTATCTACCCTACTAGTTGCTTCCTCAAAACACTCTAATAAATTTGTCAAACACGATTTCCCTTTCATAAAACCATGTTGACTCTGCCTAATCATGTTATGATTTTCTAAGTGCCCTGATACCACTTCCTTAACAATGGATTGCAGCATTTTCCCGACGACTGATGTCAGGCTAACTGGCCTGTAGTTTCCTGTTTTTTCTCTCCCTCCTTTCTTGAATAGCGGTGTTACATTTGCGACCTTCCAATCCAGAATCTAGGGAATTTTGGAAGATCAAAACCAAGGCATCCACTATCTCTTCAGCCACCTCTTTTAGAACCCTAGGATTTAGGCCGTCAGGTCCAGGGGATTTGTCGGCTTTTAGTCCCATTAGTTTCTCTAGTACTTTTTCTCTACTTATATTAATTACATTAAGTTCCTCACCCTCATTAGACCCTTGGTTCCCCACCATTTTTGGTTTGCTTTTTGTGTCTTCTATTGTGAAGACAGATACAAAATATTTGTTTAACGTTTCAGCCATTTTCTTATTCCCCATAATTTCTCCTGTCATAGAGTCATAGAGTTATACAGCACGGATAGAGGCCCTTCGGCCCATCGTGTCCGCGCCGGCCATCAAGCCCTGTCTAATCTAATCCCATATTCCAGCATTTGGTCCATAGCCTTGTATGCCATGGCGTTTCAAGTGCTCATCCAAATGCTTCTTGAATGTTGTGAGGGTTCCTGCCTCCACAACCCTTTCAGGCAGTGAGTTCCAGACTCCAACCACCCTCTGGGTGAAAAAGTTCTTTCTCAAATCCCTTCTAAACCTCCCGTCCTTTACCTTGAATCTATGCCCCCTTGTTATAGACCCCTCTACTAAGGGAAAAAGCTCCTTAGTATCCATCCTATCTATGCCCCTCATAATTTTGTACACCTCAATCATGTCCCCCCTCAGCCTCCTCTGCTCCAAGGAAAACAAACCCAATCTGCCCAGTCTCTCTTCATAGCTGAAGCACTCCAGCCCGGGTAACATTCTGGTGAATCTCCTCTGCACCCTCTCCAAAGCGATCACATCCTTCCTGTAGTGTGGCGACCAGAACTGCACACAGTATTCCAGATGTGGCCTAACCAGTGTTTTATACAGCTCCATCATAACCTCCTTGCTCTTATATTCTATGCCTCAGCTAATGAATGCAAGTATCCCATATGCCTTTTTTACCACCTTATCCACCTGTTCCGCCGCCTTCAGGGATCTGTGTACTTGCACACCAAGATCCCTCTGACCCTCCGTCTTGCCTAGGGTCTTACCATTCATTGTGTATTCCCTTGCCTTGTTAGTCCCTCCAAAGTGCATCACCTCGCACTTTTCCAGATTAAATTCCATTTGCCACTGTTCCGCCCATCTGACCAACCCATCTATATCGTCCTGCAGACTGAGGCTACCCTCCTCGCTATTTACCACCCTACCAATTTTTGTATCATCCGCGAACTTACTGATCATACCTTTTACATTCATATCCAAGTCATTAATGTAGACCACAAACAGCAAGGGACCCAGCACCGATCCCTGTGGTACCCCACTGGCCACAGGCTTCCAGTCACAAAAACAACCTTCGACCATCATCCTCTGCCTTCTGCCACTGAGCCAGTTTTGTATCCAATGTGCCAAGGCACCCTGGATTCCATGGGTTCTTACCTTCTTGACCAGTCTCCTGTGCGGGACTTTATCGAAGGCCTTACTGAAATCCATGTATACCACATCCACTGCATTACGCTCATCCACACACCTAGTCACCCCCTCAAAAAATTCAATCAAATTAGTCAGACATGATCTTCCCTTGACAAAGCCATGTTGGCTAACCCTGATTAATCCTTGCCTCTCCAAGTGGAGACTAATTTTGTCCCTCAGAATTTTTTCCAATAATTTTCCTACTACTGATGTTAGGCTCACTGGCCTGTAGTTCCCCGGTTTTTCCCTACTCCCTTTCTTGAATAATGGTACTACATTAGCGGTTCTCCAGTCCTCTGGCACATCCCCTGTGGCCAGAGAGGTTCTGAATATATGTGTTAGAGCCCCCACAATCTCCTCCTTTGCCTCACACAGCAGCCTGGGATACATTTCGTCCGGACCTGGGGATTTATCCATTTTTAGACCTGCTAAAACCGCCAATACCCCCTCCCTCTCGATGTTAAAATGTTCGAGTATATCACAGTCCCCCTGCCCTAATTTTATGTCTGCATCGTCCTTCTCCATAGTGAAAACAGATGCAAAAAATTCATTTAGAACCCCACCTACATCTGTCTCAGCCTCTAAGTGACCAACGTTTACTTTTGCTACTCTCTTCCTTTTTACATACTTGTAGAAGCTCTTACAATCTGCTTTTATAATTCTTGCTAGTTTTCTCTCATATTCTATTTTTTCCCTTCTTATCAATTTTTTGGTCAACCTTTGCTGGTTTCTGAAACGCTCCCAGTCCTCAGGCTTACTATTATTCTTTGCAACATTATAAACTTCTTCATTCAATCTAATGCTATCCTTAACTTCTTTAGTTAGCCACAGTTGGATCACTTTCCCCGTGGAGTTTTTGTTTCTCAATGGAATGTATTTTTGTTGAGAATTATGAAATATTTCTTTAAATGCTAGCCACTGCTTATCTACCGCCATACCTTTTAATCTATTTTTCCAATCTACCTTAGCCAACTAGCCCCTCATTTTATTTAAGTTTAAGACTCTAGTTTCGGACTTAGGTAAGTCACTCTCAAAATTAATGTGAAATTCTATCATATTATGATCACGCTGCTCCAGAGGATACTTTACTATGAGATTGCTAATTAACCCTATCTCATTATACAGTACAAGATCTAAAATAGCCTGTTCTCTGGTTGGTTCCATGACATATTGTTCTAGGAAACTGTCCCGAATGCATTCCATGAACTCGTCCCCAAGACTACCTTTGCCAATTTGCACCAATCTCAGAGTGTGATTTACACTAATCTCACAGTGTGATTTACACCAATCTCAGTGTGATTCAGAACAATCTCACAGTGTGATTTACACAAATCTCAGTGTAATTTACACTAATCTCTCAGTGTGATTTACACCAATCTCAGTGTGATTTACACCAATCTCACAGTGTGATTTACACTAATCACACAGTGTGATTTACAATAATGCAATGGTGTGATTTACTCTAATCTCACAGTGTGATTTACACCAATCTCAGCGTGATTTACACTAATATCTCAGTGTGATTTAAAACAATCTCACAGTGTGATTTACACCAATATCACAGTGTGATTTGCACTAATCTCTCAGTGTGATTTACACCAATCTCAGTGTGATTTACACTAACCTTACAGTGTGATTTACACCAATCTAACAGTGTGATTTGCACCAATCTCACAGTGTGATTTACATTAACCTTACAGTGTGATTTACCCCAATCTCAGTGTGTGATTTACACCAATCTCACAGTGTGATTTACACCAATCTGACAGTGTGATTTACATTAATCTCACAGTGTGATTTACACCAATATCACTGTGTGATTTGCACTAATCTCACAGTGTGATTTACTCCAATCTCAAAATGTGATTTACACCAATCTTTGTGTAATTTACACAAATCTTAGTGTGATTTGCACCAATCTCACATTGTGATTTACACTAATCTCACAGTATGATTTATACCAATCACACAGAGTGATTTACACTAATGCCACAGTGTGATTTACACTAATCACACAGTTTGATTTACACTAATCCCACCGTGTGATTTACAGCAATCTCTGTGTGATTGACCATATTCTCACAGTGTGAGTTACACCAATCTCTCAGTGTGATTTACACTAATCTCAGCGTAATTTACACGAACATCTCAGTGTGATTTAGAACAATCTCACAGTGTGATTTGCACTAATCTCTCAGTGTGATTTATACCAATCTCAGTGTGATTTACACTAATCTCAGTGTGATTTACACTAATCTCTCAGTGTGATTTACACCAATCTCACAGTGTGATTTACACCAATCTCAGTGTGATTTACACCAATCTCTCAGTGCGATTTACACCAATCTCAGTGTGATTTACACCAATCTCACAGTATGATTTACACTAATCTCACAGTGTAATTTACACTAATGCAATGGTGTGATTTACTCTAATCTCACAGTGTGATTTACACCAATCTCAGCGTGATTTACACTAATATCTCAGTGTGATTTAGAACAATCTCACAGTGTGATTTACACCAATATCACAGTGTGATTTGCACTAATCTCTCAGTGTGATTTACACCAATCTCAGTGTGATTTACACTAACCTTACAGTGTGATTTACACCAATCTAACAGTGTGATTTGCACCAATCTCACAGTGTGATTTACATTAACCTTACAGTGTGATTTACTCCAATCTCAGTGTGTGATTTACACCAATCTCACAGTGTGATTTACACCAATCTGACAGTGTGATTTACATTAATCTCACAGTATGATTTATACCAATCACACAGAGTGATTTACACTAATGCCACATTGTGATTTACACTAATCACACAGTTTGATTTACACTAATCCCACCGTGTGATTTACAGCAATCTCTGTGTGATTGACACAATGCTCACAGTGTGAGTTACACCAATCTCTCAGTGTGATTTACACTAATCTCAGCGTAATTTACACTAACATCTCAGTGTGATTTAGAACAATCTCACAGTGTGATTTGCACTAATCTCTCAGTGTGATTTACACCAATCTCAATGTGATTTACACTAATCTCAGTGTGATTTACACTAATCTCAGTGTGATTTACACCAATCTCACAGTGTGATTTACACTAATCTCACAGTGTGATTTACACCAATCTTAGTGTAATTTACGCTAATGTTAGTATGATTTACACCAATCTCACAGTGTGATTTACTCTAACCTCACAGTGTGATTTACACTAATCTGAGTGTGATTTACACCAATCTCACAGTGTGATTTACTCTAACCTCACAGTGTGATTTACACTAATCTCAGCGTGATTTACGCTAATCTCACTGTGTGATTTCCGCTAACCTCACAGTGTGATTTACACCAATGACAGTGTGATTTACACCAATCTCACAGTGTGATTTTCACTAATCTCTCAGTGTGATTACACCAATCTCACAGTGAGAGTTACACTAATCTCAACGTGATTTACACTAATATCTCAGCATGATTTACAACAATCTCACAGTGTGATTTACACCAATCTCTGTGTCATTTACTCTAATCTCACAATGTGATTTACACCAATCTCACATTGTGATTTACACCAAACTCGGTGTGATTTACACTAATCTCACCGTGTGATTTACACTTATCCCACAGTGTGATTTACACCAATCTCACAGTGTGATTTACACTAATCTCAGTGTGATTTACACAAAACTCCGTGTGATTTACACTAATCTCTCAGTGTGAATTACACCAATCTCAGTGTGATTTACACCAAACTCCGTGTGATTTACACTAATCTCTCAGTGTGATTTACACCAATCTCAGTGTGATTTACACCACACCGTGTGATTTACAGTAATCTCTCAGTGTGATTTACACCAAACTCCGTGTGATTTACACTAATCTCAGAGTATGATTCACACCAACCTCACAGTGTGATTCACACCAACCTCACATTGTGAGTTACACCAATCCCACAGTGTGATTTACATCAATCTCATTTACACCATTCTCACAGTGTGATTTACACTAATCTCAGCGTAATTTACACTAACATCTCAGTGTGATTTAGAACAATCTCACAATGTGATTTGCACTAATCTCTCAGTGTGATTTACACCAATCTCAGTGTGATTTACACAAATCTCTCAGTGTAATTTACACCAATCTGACAGTGTGATTTACACTAATCTCAGTGTGATTTACACCAATCTCACAGTGTGATTTACACTAATCTCGGTGTGATTTACTCCAATCTCACAGTGTGATTTACACTAATCTCGGTGTGATTTACACCAATCTCAGTGTGATTTACACCAAACTCACAGTATGATTTACACTAATCTCACAGTGTGATTTACACCAATCTCAGCGTGATTTAGAACAATCTCACAGTGTGATTTACACTAATCTCAGTGTGATTTACACCAATCTCTCAGTGTGATTTACACCAATATCAGTGTGATTTACACCAATCTCACAGTATGATTTACACTAATCTCACAGTGTGATTTACACTAATGCAATGGTGTGATTTACTCTAATCTCACAGTGTGATTTACACCAATCTCAGTGTGATTTACACCAATCTCACAGTGTGATTTACACCAATCTCAGTGTGATTTACACTAATATCTCAGTGATTTAGAACAATCTCACAGTGTGATTTACACCAATATCACAGTGTGATTTTCACTAATCTCTCAGTGTGATTTACACCAATCTCAGTGTGATTTACACTAACCTTACAGTGTGATTTACACCAATCTAACAGTGTGATTTGCACCAATTTCACAGTGTGATTTACATTAACCTTACAGTGTGATTTACCCCAATCTCAGTGTGTGATTTACACCAATCTCACAGTGTGATTTACACCAATCTGACAGTGTGATTTACATTAATCTCACAGTGTGATTTACACCAATATCACTGTGTGATTTGCACTAATCTCACAGTGTGATTTACTCCAATCTCAAAATGTGATTTACACCAATCTTTGTGTAATTTACACAAATCTTAGTGTGATTTGCACCAATCTCACATTGTGATTTACACTAATCTCACAGTATGATTTATACCAATCACACAGAGTGATTTACACTAATGCCACAGTGTGATTTACACTAATCACACAGTTTGATTTACACTAATCCCACCGTGTGATTTACAGCAATCTCTGTGATTGACCATATTCTCACAGTGTGAGTTACACCAATCTCTCAGTGTGATTTACACTAATCTCAGCGTAATTTACACGAACATCTCAGTGTGATTTAGAACAATCTCTCAGTGTGATTTACACCAATCTCAGTGTGATTTACACTAACCTTACAGTGTGATTTACACCAATCTAACAGTGTGATTTACACCAATCTCTCAGTGTGATTTTCACCAATATCAGTGTGATTTACACCAATCTCACAGTATGATTTACACTAATCTCACAGTGTGATTTACACTAATACAATGGTGTGATTTACTCTAATCTCAGTGTGATTTACACCAATCTCAGCGTGATTTACACTAATATCCCAGTGTGATTTAGAACAATCTCACAGTGTGATTTGCACGAATCTCTCAGTGTGATTTACACCAATCTCAGTGTGATTTACACTAACCTTACAGTGTGATTTACACCAATCTAACAGTGTGATTTGCACCAATCTCACATTGTGATTTACACTAATCTCACAGTATGATTTATACCAATCACACAGAGTGATTTACACTAATGCCACAGTGTGATTTACACTAATCACACAGTTTGATTTACACTAATCCCACCGTGTGATTTACAGCAATCTCTGTGATTGACCATATTCTCACAGTGTGAGTTACACCAATCTCTCAGTGTGATTTACACTAATCTCAGCGTAATTTACACGAACATCTCAGTGTGATTTAGAACAATCTCTCAGTGTGATTTACACCAATCTCAGTGTGATTTACACTAACCTTACAGTGTGATTTACACCAATCTAACAGTGTGATTTACACCAATCTCTCAGTGTGATTTTCACCAATCTCAGTGTGATTTACACCAATCTCACAGTATGATTTACACTAATCTCACAGTGTGATTTACACTAATACAATGGTGTGATTTACTCTAATCTCACAGTGTGATTTACACCAATCTCAGTGTGATTTACACTAATATCCCAGTGTGATTTAGAACAATCTCACAGTGTGATTTGCACTAATCTCTCAGTGTGATTTACACCAATCTCAGTGTGATTTACACTAACCTTACAGTGTGATTTACACCAATCTAACAGTGTGATTTGCACCAATCTCACAGTGTGATTTACATTAACCTTACAGTGTGATTTACTCCAATCTCAGTGTGTGATTTACACCAATCTCACAGTGTGATTTACACCAATCTGACAGTGTGATTTACATTAATCTCACAGTGTGATTTACACCAATATCACAGTGTGATTTGCACTAATCTCACAGTGTGATTTACTCCAATCTCAAAATGTGATTTACACCAATCTTTGTGTAATTTACACAAATCTTAGTGTGATTTGCACCAATCTCACATTGTGATTTACACTAATCTCACAGTATGATTTACACCAATCACACAGCATGATTTACACTAATGCCACAGTGTGATTTACACTAATCACACAGTTTGATTTACACTAATCCCACCGTGTGATTTACAGTAATCTCTGTGTGATTGACACAATGCTCACAGTGTGAGTTACACCAATCTCTCAGTGTGATTTACACTAATCTCAGCGTAATTTACACTAACATCTCAGTGTGATTTAGAACAATCTCACAGTGTGATTTGCACTAATCTCTCAGTGTGATTTACACCAATCTCAATGTGATTTACACTAATCTCAGTGTGATTTACACTAATCTCAGTGTGATTTACACCAATCTCACAGTGTGATTTACACTAATCTCACAGTGTGATTTACACCAATCTTAGTGTAATTTACGCTAATGTTAGTATGATTTACACCAATCTCACAGTGTGATTTACTCTAACCTCACAGTGTGATTTACACTAATCTGAGTGTGATTTACACCAATCTCACAGTGTGATTTACTCTAACCTCACAGTGTGATTTACACTAATCTCAGCGTGATTTACGCTAATCTCACTGTGTGATTTCCGCTAACCTCACAGTGTGATTTACACCAATGACAGTGTGATTTACACCAATCTCACAGTGTGATTTTCACTAATCTCTCAGTGTGATTACACCAATCTCACAGTGAGAGTTACACTAATCTCAACGTGATTTACACTAATATCTCAGCATGATTTACAACAATCTCACAGTGTGATTTACACCAATCTCTGTGTCATTTACTCTAATCTCACAATGTGATTTACACCAATCTCACATTGTGATTTACACCAAACTCGGTGTGATTTACACTAATCTCACCGTGTGATTTACACTTATCCCACAGTGTGATTTACACCAATCTCACAGTGTGATTTACACTAATCTCAGTGTGATTTACACAAAACTCCGTGTGATTTACACTAATCTCTCAGTGTGAATTACACCAATCTCAGTGTGATTTACACCAAACTCCGTGTGATTTACACTAATCTCTCAGTGTGATTTACACCAATCTCAGTGTGATTTACACCACACCGTGTGATTTACAGTAATCTCTCAGTGTGATTTACACCAAACTCCGTGTGATTTACACTAATCTCAGAGTATGATTCACACCAACCTCACAGTGTGATTCACACCAACCTCACATTGTGAGTTACACCAATCCCACAGTGTGATTTACATCAATCTCATTTACACCATTCTCACAGTGTGATTTACACTAATCCCACAGTGTGATTTGGACTAATCTCACAGTGTGATTTACACCATTCTCACAGTGTGATTTTCATTAATCCCACAGTGTGATTTAGGCTAATCTCACAGTGTGATTTTCACCAATCTCACAGTGTGATTTACACCATTCTCACAGTGTGATTTACACCAATCTCACAGTGTGATTTACACCATTCTCACAGGGTGATTTACACTAATCTTAGTGTGATTTACACCATTCTCACAGTGTGATTTACACGAATCCTACAGTGTGATTTGGACTAATCTCACAGTGTGATATACACCATTCTCACATGTGATTTACAGTAATCCAACAGTGTGATTTACACTAATCTCTCAGTGTGATTTACACCATTCTCACAGTGTGATTTTCATTAATCCCACAGTGTGATTTAGTCGAATCTCACAGTGTGATTTACACCAATCGAGATGTGTGATTTACACTAATCTCACGGTGTGATTTACACCAATCTCACAGTGAGATTTACACCAAACTCTGTGTGATTTAAACTAATATCTCAGTGTGATTTACACCAATCTCACAGTGTGATTTACACTAATCTCAGAGTGTGATTTACACCAATCTCACACTGTGATTTACACGAATCTCAGTTTGATTTACACTAATCCCAGCATCTGATTTACACTAATCTCTCAGTGTGATCACACCAATCTTGCAGTGTGATTTACACTGATCTCACAGAGTGATTTACACCAATCTCCGCATGATTTATACTAATATCTCAGTGTGATTTACACAAATCTCACAGTGTGATTTACACCAATCTCAGTGTGATTTACACGAATCTCTCAGTGTCATTTACACTAATTTCACAGTGTGATTTACACCAATCTCTGTGTGATTTACACTAATCTCACAATGTGATTTACACCAATCTCACATTGTGATTTACACCAATCTCAGTGTGATTTACACTAATCTCACAGTGTGATTTACACCAATCTCACAGGTGATTTACACTAATCTTTCAGTGTCATTTACACCAATCTCAGTGTGATTTACACTAATCTCCCAGTGTGATTTACACCAATCTTAGTGTAATTTACACCATCTCACAGTGTGATTTACACTAATCTCACAGTGTGATTTACACCAATCCCATAACGTGATTTACACTAATCTCAGAGTTTGATTCACACCAACCTCACATTGTAATTTACACCAATCTCACAGTGTGATTTACACCAATCTCACAGTGTGATTTACACCATTCTCACAGGGTGATTTACACTAATCCTACAGTGTGATTTGGACTGATCTCACAGTGTGATTTACACCATTCTCACATGTGATTTACAGTAATCCCACAATGTGATTTACACTAATCTCTCAGTGTGATTTACAGCATTCTCACAGTGTGTTTTACATTAATCCCACAGTATGATTTAGGCTAATCTTACAGTGTGATTTACACCAATCGCAGTGTGATTTACACTAATATCTCAGTGTGATTTACACTAATCCCAGCATCTGATTGACACTAATCTCTCAGTGTGATCACACCAATCTTGCAGTGTGATTTACACTGATCTCACAGAGTGATTTACACCAATCTCCGCATGATTTATACTAATATCTCAGTGTGATTTACACAAATCTCACAGTGTGATTTACACCAATCTCAGTGTGATTTACACAAATCTCT
The DNA here is from genome assembly GCA_030390025.1 of Squalus acanthias. NCBI lineage: Eukaryota > Metazoa > Chordata > Chondrichthyes > Squaliformes > Squalidae > Squalus > Squalus acanthias. The sequence continues at coordinate 4,154,314 of CM059435.1, read as the reverse complement.
CAGTGTGATTTACACTAATTTCACAGTGTGATTTACACCAATCTCACAGGTGATTTACACTAATCTTTCAGTGTGATTTACACCAATCTCAGTGTGATTTACACGAATCTCCCAGTGTGATTTACACCAATCTTAGTGTAATTTACACCATCTCACAGTGTGATTTACACTAATTTCACAGAGTGATTTGCACCAATCTCTGTGTGATTTACACTAATCTCACAATGTGATTTACACCAATCTCACAGGTGATTTACACTAATCTTTCAGTGTCATTTACACCAATCTCAGTGTGATTTACACTAATCTCCCAGTGTGATTTACACCAATCTTAGTGTAATTTACACCATCTCACAGTGTAATTTACACCAATCTCACAGTGTGATTTACACCAATCTCACAGTGTGATTTACACCATTCTCACAGGGTGATTTACACTAATCCTACAGTGTGATTTGGACTGATCTCACAGTGTGATTTACACCATTCTCACATGTGATTTACAGTAATCCCACAATGTGATTTACACTAATCTCTCCGTGTGATTTACAGCATTCTCACAGTGTGTTTTTCATTAATCCCACAGTGTGATTTAGGCTAATCTTACAGTGTGATTTACACCAATCGCAGTGTGATTTACACTAATATCTCAGTGTGATTTACACTAATCCCAGCATCTGATTTACACTAATCTCTCAGTGTGATCACACCAATCTTGCAGTGTGATTTACACTGATCTCACAGAGTGATTTACACCAATCTCCGCATGATTTATACTAATATCTCAGTGTGATTTACACAAATCTCACAGTGTGATTTACACCAATCTCAGTGTGATTTACACAAATCTCTCAGTGTGATTTACACTAATTTCACAGTGTGATTTACACCAATCTCACAGGTGATTTACACTAATCTTTCAGTGCGATTTACACCAATCTCAGTGTGATTTACACTAATCTCCCAGTGTGATTTACACCAATCTTAGTGTAATTTACACCATCTCACAGTGTGATTTACACTAATCTCACAGTGTGATTTACACCAATCCCATAACGTGATTTACACTAATCTCAGAGTTTGATTCACACCAACCTCACATTGTAATTTACACCAATCTCACAGTGTGATTTACACCAATCTCACAGTGTGATTTACACCATTCTCACAGGGTGATTTACACTAATCTCACAGTGTGATTTACACCATGCTCACAGTGTGATTTACACTAATCCTACAGTGTGATTTGGACTGATCTCACAGTGTGATTTACATCATTCTCACATGTGATTTACAGTAATCCCACAATGTGATTTACACTAATCTCTCAGTGTGATTTACAGCATTCTCACAGTGTGTTTTTCATTAATCCCACAGTGTGATTTAGGCTAATCTTACAGTGTGATTTACACCAATCGCAGTGTGATTTACACTAATATCTCAGTGTGATTTACACCAATCTCAGTGTGATTTACACTAATCTGTCAGTGTGATTTATTCCAATCTCAGTGTGATTTACACTAATCTCAGTGTGATTTACACTAATTTCCCAGTGTGATTTACACCAATCTTAGTGTAATTTACACCAATCTTAGTGTTAGTTACACCAATCTCACAGTGTGATTTACACTAATTTCACAGTGTGATTTACACTAATCTCTCAGTGTGATTTACACTAATTTCACAGTGTGATTTACACTAATCTCTCAGTGTGATTTACACTAATTTCACAGAGTGATTTGCACCAATCTCTGTGTGATTTACACTAATCTCACAATGTGATTTACACCAATCTCACATTGTGATTTACACCAATCTGTGTGATTTACACTAATCCCACAGTGTGATTTACACCAATCTCAGTGTGATTTACACGAATCTCTCAGTGTGATCACACCAATCTTGCAGTGTAATTTACATTGATCACACAGTGTGATTTACACCAATCTCAGGGTGATTTACACTAATATCTCAGTGTGATTTACACCAATCTCAGTGTGATTTACACGAATCTCTCAGTGTGATTTACACCAATCTCAGTGTGATTTACACCAATCTCAGTGTGATTTACTCCAATCTCAGTGTGATTTACACTAATCTCAGCGTAATTTACACTAATCTCCCAGTGTGATTTACACCAATCTTAGTGTAATTTACACCAATCTTAGTGTTATTTACACCAACCTCACGGTGTGATTTACACTAATCTCACAATGTGATTTACACTAATCTCACAATGTGACTTACACTAATCCTTCAGTGTGATTTACACCATGCTCACAGTGTGATTTACATTAATCTCAGAGTGTGATTTACACCAATCTCACACTGTGATTTACACTAATCCTACAGTGTGATTTGGACTGATCCCACAGTGTGATTTACACCATTCTCACATGTGATTTACAGTAATCCCACAATGTGATTTACACCAATCTCACAGTGTGATTTACACCATTCTCACAGTGTGATTTTCATTAATCCCACAGTGTGATTTAGGCTAATCTCACAGTGTGATTTACACCAATCGCAGTGTGATTTACACTAATCTCTCAGTGTGATCACACCAATCTTGCAGTGTGATTTACACTGATCTCACAGTGTGATTTACACCAATCTCAGCATGATTTACACTAATATCTCAGTGTGATTTACACCAATCTCTGTGTGATTTACACTAATCTGTCAGTGTGATTTACACCAATCTCAGTGTGATTTACACTAATCTCAGTGTGATTTACACAAATCTCCCAGTGCGATTTACACCTATCTTAGTGTAATTTACACCAATCTTAGTGTTATTTACACCAATCTCACAGTGTGATTGACACTAATCTCAGAGTTTGATTCACACCAACCTCACAGTGTGATTTACACTAATCTCACAATGTGACATACTCTAATCCCACAGTGTGATTTACACCATGCTCACAGTGTGATTTACACTAATCTCAGAGTGTGATTTACACCAATCTCACACTGTGCTTTACACTAATCTCAGAGTGATTCATACCAACCACACAGTGGACTAATCTCACAGTGTGATTTACAGTAATCCCATAGTGTGATTTACACCACTCTCACAGTGTGATTTTCACCAAATCTCACAGTGTGATTTACACCATTCTCACAGTGTGATTTACACCAATCTCACAGTGTGATTTACACCATTCTCACAGGGTGATTTACACTAATCCCACAGTGTGATTTACACCAATCTCACAGTGTGATTTACACCATTCTCACAAGGTGATTTACACTAATCTCAGTGTGATTTACACCATTCTCACAGTGTGATTTACACGAATCCTACAGTGTGATTTGGACTAATCTCACAGTGTGATTTACACCATTCTCACATGTGATTTACAGTAATCCAACAGTGTGATTTACACTAATCTCTCAGTGTGATTTACACCATTCTCACAGTGTGATTTTCATTAATCCCACAGTGTGATTTAGGCGAATCTCACAGTGTGATTTACACTAATATCTCAGCATGATTTACACCAATCTCAGTGTGATTTACACTAATCTGTCAGTGTGATTTATTCCAATCTCAGTGTGATTTACACTAATCTCAGTGTGATTTACACTAATCTCCCAGTGTGATTTACACCAATCTTAGTGTAATTTACACCAATCTTAGTGTTAGTTACACCAATCTCACAGTGTGATTTACACTAATTTCACAGTGTGATTTACACTAATCTCTCAGTGTGATTTACACTAATTTCACAGTGTGATTTACACTAATCTCTCAGTGTGATTTACACTAATTTCACAGAGTGATTTGCACCAATCTCTGTGTGATTTACACTAATCTCACAATGTGATTTACACCAATCTCACATTGTGATTTACACCAATCTGTGTGATTTACACTAATCCCACAGTGTGATTTACACCAATCTCAGTGTGATTTACACGAATCTCTCAGTGTGATCACACCAATCTTGCAGTGTAATTTACATTGATCACACAGTGTGATTTACACCAATCTCAGGGTGATTTACACTAATATCTCAGTGTGATTTACACCAATCTCAGTGTGATTTACACTAATCTCTCAGTGTGATTTACACCAATCTCAGTGTGATTTACTCCAATCTCAGTGTGATTTACACCAATCTCAGTGTGATTTACTCCAATCTCACAATGTGATTTACACTAATCTCACAATGTGACTTACACTAATCCTTCAGTGTGATTTACACCATGCTCACAGTGTGATTTACATTAATCTCAGAGTGTGATTTACACCAATCTCACACTGTGATTTACACTAATCCTACAGTGTGATTTGGACTGATCCCACAGTGTGATTTACACCATTCTCACATGTGATTTACAGTAATCCCACAATGTGATTTACACCAATCTCACAGTGTGATTTACACCATTCTCACAGTGTGATTTTCATTAATCCCACAGTGTGATTTAGGCTAATCTCACAGTGTGATTTACACCAATCGCAGTGTGATTTACACTCATCTCTCAGTGTGATCACACCAATCTTGCAGTGTGATTTACACTGATCTCACAGTGTGATTTACACCAATCTCAGCATGATTTACACTAATATCTCAGTGTGATTTACACCAATCTCTGTGTGATTTACACTAATCTGTCAGTGTGATTTACACCAATCTCAGTGTGATTTACACTAATCTCAGTGTGATTTACACAAATCTCCCAGTGCTATTTACACCTATCTTAGTGTAATTTACACCAATCTTAGTGTTATTTACACCAATCTCACAGTGTGATTGACACTAATCTCAGAGTTTGATTCACACCAACCTCACAGTGTGATTTACACTAATCTCACAATGTGACTTACACTAATCCCACAGTGTGATTTACACCATGCTCACAGTGTGATTTACACTAATCTCAGAGTGTGATTTACACCAATCTCACACTGTGCTTTACACTAATCTCAGAGTGATTCATACCAACCTCACAGTGGACTAATCTCACAGTGTGATTTACAGTAATCCCACAGTGTGATTTACACCATTCTCACAGTGTGATTTTCACCAATCTCACAGTGTGATTTACACCATTCTCACAGTGTGATTTACACCAATCTCACAGTGTGATTTACACCATTCTCACAGGGTGATTTACACTAATCCCACAGTGTGATTTACACCAATCTCACAGTGTGATTTACACCATTCTCACAAGGTGATTTACACTAATCTCAGTGTGATTTACACCATTCTCACAGTGTGATTTACACGAATCCTACAGTGTGATTTGGATTAATCTCACAGTGTGATTTACACCATTCTCACATGTGATTTACAGTAATCCAACAGTGTGATTTACACTAATCTCTCAGTGTGATTTACACCATTCTCACAGTGTGATTTTCATTAATCCCACAGTGTGATTTAGGCGAATCTCACAGTGTGATTTACACTAATATCTCAGCATGATTTACACCAATCTCAGTGTGATTTACACTAATCTGTCAGTGTGATTTATTCCAATCTCAGTGTGATTTACACTAATCTCAGTGTGATTTACACGAATCTCCCAGTGTGATTTACACCAATCTTAGTGTAATTTACACCAATCTTAGTGTTAGTTACACCAATCTCACAGTGTGATTTGCACTAATTTCACAGTGTGATTTACACTAATCTCTCAGTGTGATTTACACTAATTTCACAGTGTGATTTACACTAATCTCTCAGTGTGATTTACACTAATTTCACAGAGTGATTTGCACCAATCTCTGTGTGATTTACACTAATCTCACAATGTGATTTACACCAATCTCACATTGTGATTTACACCAATCTGTGTGATTTACACTAATCTCACAGTGTGATTTACACCAATCTCAGTGTGATTTACACGAATCTCTCAGTGTGATCACACCAATCTTGCAGTGTAATTTACATTGATCACACAGTGTGATTTACACCAATCTCAGGGTGATTTACACTAATATCTCAGTGTGATTTACACCAATCTCAGTGTGATTTACACTAATCTCTCAGTGTGATTTACACCAATCTCAGTGTGATTTACACCAATCTCAGTGTGATTTACTCCAATCTCAGTGTGATTTACACTAATCTCAGTGTAATTTACACTAATCTCCCAGTGTGATTTACACCAATCTTAGTGTAATTTACACCAATCTTAGTGTTATTTACACCAACCTCACAGTGTGATTTATACTAATCTCACAATGTGATTTACACTAATCTCACAATGTGACTTACACTAATCCTTCAGTGTGATTTACACCATGCTCACAGTGTGATTTTCATTAATCCCACAGTGTGATTTAGGCTAATCTCACAGTGTGATTTACACCAATCGCAGTGTGATTTACACTGATCTCACAGTGTGATTTACACCAATCTCAGCATGATTTACACTAATATCTCAGTGTGATTTACACCAATCTCTGTGTGATTTACACTAATCTGTCAGTGTGATTTACACCAATCTCAGTGTGATTTACACTAATCTCAGTGTGATTTACACAAATCTCCCAGTGCTATTTACACCTATCTAGTGTAATTTACACCAATCTTAGTGTTATTTACACCAATCTCACAGTGTGATTGACACTAATCTCAGAGTTTGATTTACACCAACCTCACAGTGTGATTTACACTAATCTCACAATGTGACTTACACTAATCCCACAGTGTGATTTACACCATGCTCACAGTGTGATTTACACTAATCTCAGAGTGTGATTTACACCAATCTCACACTGTGCTTTACACTAATCTCAGAGTGATTCATACCAACCTCACAGTGGACTAATCTCACAGTGTGATTTACAGTAATCCCATAGTGTGATTTACACCATTCTCACAGTGTGATTTTCACCAATCTCACAGTGTGATTTACACCATTCTCACAGTGTGATTTACACCAATCTCACAGTGTGATTTACACCATTCTCACAGGGTGATTTACACTAATCCCACAGTGTGATTTACACCAATCTCACAGTGTGATTTACACCATTCTCACAAGGTGATTTACACGAATCTCAGTGTGATTTACACCATTCTCATAGTGTGATTTACACAAATCCTACAGTGTGATTTGGACTAATCTCACAGTGTGATTTACACCATTCTCACATGTGATTTACAGTAATCCAACAGTGTGATTTACACTAATCTCTCAGTGTGATTTACACCATTCTCACAGTGTGATTTTCATTAATCCCACAGTGTGATTTAGGCGAATCTCACAGTGTGATTTACACTAATATCTCAGCATGATTTACACCAATCTCAGTGTGATTTACACTAATCTGTCAGTGTGATTTATTCCAATCTCAGTGTGATTTACACTAATCTCAGTGTGATTTACACGAATCTCCCAGTGTGATTTACACCAATCTTAGTGTAATTTACACCAATCTTAGTGTTAGTTACACCAATCTCACAGTGTGATTTACACTAATTTCACAGTGTGATTTACACTAATCTCTCAGTGTGATTTACACTAATTTCACAGTGTGATTTACACTAATCTCTCAGTGTGATTTACACTAATTTCACAGAGTGATTTGCACCAATCTCTGTGTGATTTACACTAATCTCACAATGTGATTTACACCAATCTCACATTGTGATTTACACCAATCTGTGTGATTTACACTAATCTCACAGTGTGATTTACACCAATCTCAGTGTGATTTACACGAATCTCTCAGTGTGATCACACCAATCTTGCAGTGTAATTTACATTGATCACACAGTGTGATTTACACCAATCTCAGGGTGATTTACACTAATATCTCAGTGTGATTTACACCAATCTCAGTGTGATTTACACTAATCTCTCAGTGTGATTTACACCAATCTCAGTGTGATTTACTCCAATCTCAGTGTGATTTACACTAATCTCAGTGTAATTTACACTAATCTCCCAGTGTGATTTACACCAATCTTAGTGTAATTTACACCAATCTTAGTGTTATTTACACCAACCTCACAGTGTGATTTATACTAATCTCACAATGTGATTTACACTAATCTCACAATGTGACTTACACTAATCCTTCAGTGTGATTTACACCATGCTCACAGTGTGATTTACATTAATCTCAGAGTGTGATTTACACCAATCTCACACTGTGATTTACACTAATCCTACAGTGTGATTTGGACTGATCCCACAGTGTGATTTACACCATTCTCACATGTGATTTACAGTAATCCCACAATGTGATTTACACCAATCTCACAGTGTGATTTACACCATTCTCACAGTGTGATTTTCATTAATCCCACAGTGTGATTTAGGCTAATCTCACAGTGTGATTTACACCAATCGCAGTGTGATGTACACTCATCTCTCAGTGTGATCACACCAATCTTGCAGTGTGATTTACACTGATCTCACAGTGTGATTTACACCAATCTCAGCATGATTTACACTAATATCTCAGTGTGATTTACACCAATCTCTGTGTGATTTACACTAATCTGTCAGTGTGATTTACACCAATCTCAGTGTGATTTACACTAATCTCAGTGTGATTTACACAAATCTCCCAGTGCTATTTACACCTATCTTAGTGTAATTTACACCAATCTTAGTGTTATTTACACCAATCTCACAGTGTGATTGACACTAATCTCAGAGTTTGATTCACACCAACCTCACAGTGTGATTTACACTAATCTCACAATGTGACTTACACTAATCCCACAGTGTGATTTACACCATGCTCACAGTGTGATTTACACTAATCTCAGAGTGTGATTTACACCAATCTCACACTGTGCTTTACACTAATCTCAGAGTGATTCATACCAACCTCACAGTGGACTAATCTCACAGTGTGATTTACAGTAATCCCACAGTGTGATTTACACCATTCTCACAGTGTGATTTTCACCAATCTCACAGTGTGATTTACACCATTCTCACAGTGTGATTTACACCAATCTCACAGTGTGATTTACACCATTCTCACAGGGTGATTTACACCATTCTCACAGGGTGATTTACACTAATCCCACAGTGTGATTTACACCAATCTCACAGTGTGATTTACACCATTCTCACAAGGTGATTTACACTAATCTCAGTGTGATTTACACCATTCTCACAGTGTGATTTACACGAATCCTACAGTGTGATTTGGACTAATCTCACAGTGTGATTTACACCATTCTCACATGTGATTTACAGTAATCCAACAGTGTGATTTACACTAATCTCTCAGTGTGATTTACACCATTCTCACAGTGTGATTTTCATTAATCCCACAGTGTGATTTAGGCGAATCTCACAGTGTGATTTACACTAATATCTCAGCATGATTTACACCAATCTCAGTGTGATTTACACTAATCTGTCAGTGTGATTTATTCCAATCTCAGTGTGATTTACACTAATCTCAGTGTGATTTACACGAATCTCCCAGTGTGATTTACACCAATCTTAGTGTAATTTACACCAATCTTAGTGTTAGTTACACCAATCTCACAGTGTGATTTACACTAATTTCACAGTGTAATTTACACCATCTCACAGTGTGATTTACACTAATCTCACAGTGTGATTTACACCAATCCCATAACGTGATTTACACTAATCTCAGAGTTTGATTCACACCAACCTCACATTGTAATTTACACCAATCTCACAGTGTGATTTACAGTAATCCCACAGTGTGATTTACACCATTCTCACAGTGTGATTTTCACCAATCTCACAGTGTGATTTACACCATTCTCACAGTGTGATTTACACCAATCTCACAGTGTGATTTACACCATTCTCACAGGGTGATTTACACTAATCCCACAGTGTGATTTACACCAATCTCACAGTGTGATTTACACCATTCTCACAAGGTGATTTACACTAATCTCAGTGTGATTTACACCATTCTCACATGTGATTTACAGTAATCCAACAGTGTGATTTACACTAATCTCTCAGTGTGATTTACACATATTCTCACAGTGTGATTTTCATTAATCCCACAGTGTGATTTAGGCGAATCTCACAGTGTGATTTACACTAATATCTCAGCATGATTTACACCAATCTCAGTGTGATTTACACTAATCTGTCAGTGTGATTTATTCCAATCTCAGTGTGATTTACACTAATCTCAGTGTGATTTACACGAATCTCCCAGTGTGATTTACACCAATCTTAGTGTAATTTACACCAATCTTAGTGTTAGTTACACCAATCTCACAGTGTGATTTACACTAATTTCACTGTGTGATTTACACTAATCTCTCAGTGTGATTTACACTAATTTCACAGTGTGATTTACACTAATCTCTCAGTGTGATTTACACTAATTTCACAGAGTGGTTTGCACCAATCTCTGTGTGATTTACACTAATCTCACAATGTGATTTACACCAATCCCACAGTGTGATTTACACCAATCTCAGTGTGATTTGCACGAATCTCTCAGTGTGATCACACCAATCTTGCAGTGTAATTTACATTGATCACACAGTGTGATTTACACCAATCTCAGGGTGATTTACACTAATATCTCAGTGTGATTTACACCAATCTCAGTGTGATTTACACTAATCTCTCAGTGTGATTTACACCAATCTCAGTGTGATTTACTCCAATCTCAGTGTGATTTACACCAATCTCAGTGTGATTTACTCCAATCTCAGTGTGATTTACACTAATCTCAGTGTAATTTACACTAATCTCCCAGTGTGATTTACACCAATCTTAGTGTAATTTACACCAATCTTAGTGTTATTTACACCAACCTCACAGTGTGATTTACACTAATCTCACAATGTGATTTACACTAATCTCACAATGTGACTTACACTAATCCTTCAGTGTGATTTACACCATGCTCACAGTGTGATTTACATTAATCTCAGAGTGTGATTTACACCAATCTCACACTGTGATTTACACTAATCCTACAGTGTGATTTGGACTGATCCCACAGTGTGATTTACACCATTCTCACATGTGATTTACAGTAATCCCACAATGTGATTTACACCAATCTCACAGTGTGATTTACACCATTCTCACAGTGTGATTTTCATTAATCCCACAGTGTGATTTAGGCTAATCTCACAGTGTGATTTACACCAATCGCAGTGTGATGTACACTCATCTCTCAGTGTGATCACACCAATCTTGCAGTGTGATTTACACTGATCTCACAGTGTGATTTACACCAATCTCAGCATGATTTACACTAATATCTCAGTGTGATTTACACCAATCTCTGTGTGATTTACACTAATCTGTCAGTGTGATTTACACCAATCTCAGTGTGATTTACACTAATCTCAGTGTGATTTACACAAATCTCCCAGTGCTATTTACACCTATCTTAGTGTAATTTACACCAATCTTAGTGTTATTTACACCAATCTCACAGTGTGATTGACACTAATCTCAGAGTTTGATTCACACCAACCTCACAGTGTGATTTACACTAATCTCACAATGTGACTTACACTAATCCCACAGTGTGATTTACACCATGCTCACAGTGTGATTTACACTAATCTCAGAGTGTGATTTACACCAATCTCACACTGTGCTTTACACTAATCTCAGAGTGATTCATACCAACCTCACAGTGGACTAATCTCACAGTGTGATTTACAGTAATCCCACAGTGTGATTTACACCATTCTCACAGTGTGATTTTCACCAATCTCACAGTGTGATTTACACCATTCTCACAGTGTGATTTACACCAATCTCACAGTGTGATTTACACCATTCTCACAGGGTGATTTACACCATTCTCACAGGGTGATTTACACTAATCCCACAGTGTGATTTACACCAATCTCACAGTGTGATTTACACCATTCTCACAAGGTGATTTACACTAATCTCAGTGTGATTTACACCATTCTCACAGTGTGATTTACACGAATCCTACAGTGTGATTTGGACTAATCTCACAGTGTGATTTACACCATTCTCACATGTGATTTACAGTAATCCAACAGTGTGATTTACACTAATCTCTCAGTGTGATTTACACCATTCTCACAGTGTGATTTTCATTAATCCCACAGTGTGATTTAGGCGAATCTCACAGTGTGATTTACACTAATATCTCAGCATGATTTACACCAATCTCAGTGTGATTTACACTAATCTGTCAGTGTGATTTATTCCAATCTCAGTGTGATTTACACTAATCTCAGTGTGATTTACACGAATCTCCCAGTGTGATTTACACCAATCTTAGTGTAATTTACACCAATCTTAGTGTTAGTTACACCAATCTCACAGTGTGATTTACACTAATTTCACAGTGTAATTTACACCATCTCACAGTGTGATTTACACTAATCTCACAGTGTGATTTACACCAATCCCATAACGTGATTTACACTAATCTCAGAGTTTGATTCACACCAACCTCACATTGTAATTTACACCAATCTCACAGTGTGATTTACAGTAATCCCACAGTGTGATTTACACCATTCTCACAGTGTGATTTTCACCAATCTCACAGTGTGATTTACACCATTCTCACAGTGTGATTTACACCAATCTCACAGTGTGATTTACACCATTCTCACAGGGTGATTTACACTAATCCCACAGTGTGATTTACACCAATCTCACAGTGTGATTTACACCATTCTCACAAGGTGATTTACACTAATCTCAGTGTGATTTACACCATTCTCACATGTGATTTACAGTAATCCAACAGTGTGATTTACACTAATCTCTCAGTGTGATTTACACATATTCTCACAGTGTGATTTTCATTAATCCCACAGTGTGATTTAGGCGAATCTCACAGTGTGATTTACACTAATATCTCAGCATGATTTACACCAATCTCAGTGTGATTTACACTAATCTGTCAGTGTGATTTATTCCAATCTCAGTGTGATTTACACTAATCTCAGTGTGATTTACACGAATCTCCCAGTGTGATTTACACCAATCTTAGTGTAATTTACACCAATCTTAGTGTTAGTTACACCAATCTCACAGTGTGATTTACACTAATTTCACTGTGTGATTTACACTAATCTCTCAGTGTGATTTACACTAATTTCACAGTGTGATTTACACTAATCTCTCAGTGTGATTTACACTAATTTCACAGAGTGGTTTGCACCAATCTCTGTGTGATTTACACTAATCTCACAATGTGATTTACACCAATCCCACAGTGTGATTTACACCAATCTCAGTGTGATTTGCACGAATCTCTCAGTGTGATCACACCAATCTTGCAGTGTAATTTACATTGATCACACAGTGTGATTTACACCAATCTCAGGGTGATTTACACTAATATCTCAGTGTGATTTACACCAATCTCAGTGTGATTTACACTAATCTCTCAGTGTGATTTACACCAATCTCAGTGTGATTTACTCCAATCTCAGTGTGATTTACACCAATCTCAGTGTGATTTACTCCAATCTCAGTGTGATTTACACTAATCTCAGTGTAATTTACACTAATCTCCCAGTGTGATTTACACCAATCTTAGTGTAATTTACACCAATCTTAGTGTTATTTACACCAACCTCACAGTGTGATTTACACTAATCTCACAATGTGATTTACACTAATCTCACAATGTGACTTACACTAATCCTTCAGTGTGATTTACACCATGCTCACAGTGTGATTTACATTAATCTCAGAGTGTGATTTACACCAATCTCACACTGTGATTTACACTAATCCTACAGTGTGATTTGGACTGATCCCACAGTGTGATTTACACCATTCTCACATGTGATTTACAGTAATCCCACAATGTGATTTACACCAATCTCACAGTGTGATTTACACCATTCTCACAGTGTGATTTTCATTAATCCCACAGTGTGATTTAGGCTAATCTCACAGTGTGATTTACACCAATCGCAGTGTGATTTACACTCATCTCTCAGTGTGATCACACCAATCTTGCAGTGTGATTTACACTGATCTCACAGTGTGATTTACACCAATCTCAGCATGATTTACACTAATATCTCAGTGTGATTTACACCAATCTCTGTGTGATTTACACTAATCTGTCAGTGTGATTTACACCAATCTCAGTGTGATTTACACTAATCTCAGTGTGATTTACACAAATCTCCCAGTGCTATTTACACCTATCTTAGTGTAATTTACACCAATCTTAGTGTTATTTACACCAATCTCACAGTGTGATTGACACTAATCTCAGAGTTTGATTCACACCAACCTCGCAGTGTGATTTACACTAATCTCACAATGTGACTTACACTAATCCCACAGTGTGATTTACACCATGCTCACAGTGTGATTTACACTAATCTCAGAGTGTGATTTACACCAATCTCACACTGTGCTTTACACTAATCTCAGAGTGATTCATACCAACCTCACAGTGGACTAATCTCACAGTGTGATTTACAGTAATCCCACAGTGTGATTTACACCATTCTCACAGTGTGATTTTCACCAATCTCACAGTGTGATTTACACCATTCTCACAGTGTGATTTACACCAATCTCACAGTGTGATTTACACCATTCTCACAGGGTGATTTACACTAATCCCACAGTGTGATTTACACCAATCTCACAGTGTGATTTACACCATTCTCACAAGGTGATTTACACTAATCTCAGTGTGATTTACACCATTCTCACATGTGATTTACAGTAATCCAACAGTGTGATTTACACTAATCTCTCAGTGTGATTTACACATATTCTCACAGTGTGATTTTCATTAATCCCACAGTGTGATTTAGGCGAATCTCACAGTGTGATTTACACTAATATCTCAGCATGATTTACACCAATCTCAGTGTGATTTACACTAATCTGTCAGTGTGATTTATTCCAATCTCAGTGTGATTTACACTAATCTCAGTGTGATTTACACGAATCTCCCAGTGTGATTTACACCAATCTTAGTGTAATTTACACCAATCTTAGTGTTAGTTACACCAATCTCACAGTGTGATTTACACTAATTTCACTGTGTGGTTTACACTAATCTCTCAGTGTGATTTACACTAATTTCACAGTGTGATTTACACTAATCTCAGTGTGATTTACACTAATTTCACAGAGTGGTTTGCACCAATCTCTGTGTGATTTACACTAATCTCACAATGTGATTTACACCAATCCCACAGTGTGATTTACACCAATCTCAGTGTGATTTGCACGAATCTCTCAGTGTGATCACACCAATCTTGCAGTGTAATTTACATTGATCACACAGTGTGATTTACACCAATCTCAGGGTGATTTACACTAATATCTCAGTGTGATTTACACCAATCTCAGTGTGATTTACACTAATCTCTCAGTGTGATTTACACCAATCTCAGTGTGATTTACTCCAATCTCAGTGTGATTTACACCAATCTCAGTGTGATTTACTCCAATCTCAGTGTGATTTACACTAATCTCAGTGTAATTTACACTAATCTCCCAGTGTGATTTACACCAATCTTAGTGTAATTTACACCAATCTTAGTGTTATTTACACCAACCTCACAGTGTGATTTACACTAATCTCACAATGTGATTTACACTAATCTCACAATGTGACTTACACTAATCCTTCAGTGTGATTTACACCATGCTCACAGTGTGATTTACATTAATCTCAGAGTGTGATTTACACCAATCTCACACTGTGATTTACACTAATCCTACAGTGTGATTTGGACTGATCCCACAGTGTGATTTACACCATTCTCACATGTGATTTACAGTAATCCCACAATGTGATTTACACCAATCTCACAGTGTGATTTACACCATTCTCACAGTGTGATTTTCATTAATCCCACAGTGTGATTTAGGCTAATCTCACAGTGTGATTTACACCAATCGCAGTGTGATTTACACTCATCTCTCAGTGTGATCACACCAATCTTGCAGTGTGATTTACACTGATCTCACAGTGTGATTTACACCAATCTCAGCATGATTTACACTAATATCTCAGTGTGATTTACACCAATCTCTGTGTGATTTACACTAATCTGTCAGTGTGATTTACACCAATCTCAGTGTGATTTACACTAATCTCAGTGTGATTTACACAAATCTCCCAGTGCTATTTACACCTATCTTAGTGTAATTTACACCAATCTTAGTGTTATTTACACCAATCTCACAGTGTGATTGACACTAATCTCAGAGTTTGATTCACACCAACCTCGCAGTGTGATTTACACTAATCTCACAATGTGACTTACACTAATCCCACAGTGTGATTTACACCATGCTCACAGTGTGATTTACACTAATCTCAGAGTGTGATTTACACCAATCTCACACTGTGCTTTACACTAATCTCAGAGTGATTCATACCAACCTCACAGTGGACTAATCTCACAGTGTGATTTACAGTAATCCCACAGTGTGATTTACACCATTCTCACAGTGTGATTTTCACCAATCTCACAGTGTGATTTACACCATTCTCACAGTGTGATTTACACCAATCTCACAGTGTGATTTACACCATTCTCACAGGGTGATTTACACTAATCCCACAGTGTGATTTACACCAATCTCACAGTGTGATTTACACCATTCTCACAAGGTGATTTACACTAATCTCAGTGTGATTTACACCATTCTCACATGTGATTTACAGTAATCCAACAGTGTGATTTACACTAATCTCTCAGTGTGATTTACACATATTCTCACAGTGTGATTTTCATTAATCCCACAGTGTGATTTAGGCGAATCTCACAGTGTGATTTACACTAATATCTCAGCATGATTTACACCAATCTCAGTGTGATTTACACTAATCTGTCAGTGTGATTTATTCCAATCTCAGTGTGATTTACACTAATCTCAGTGTGATTTACACGAATCTCCCAGTGTGATTTACACCAATCTTAGTGTAATTTACACCAATCTTAGTGTTAGTTACACCAATCTCACAGTGTGATTTACACTAATTTCACTGTGTGATTTACACTAATCTCTCAGTGTGATTTACACTAATTTCACAGTGTGATTAACACTAATCTCTCAGTGTGATTTACACTAATTTCACAGAGTGATTTGCACCAATCTCTGTGTGATTTACACTAATCTCACAATGTGATTTACACCAATCCCACAGTGTGATTTACACCAATCTCAGTGTGATTTACACGAATCTCTCAGTGTGATCACACCAATCTTGCAGTGTAATTTACATTGATCACACAGTGTGATTTACACCAATCTCAGGGTGATTTACACTAATATCTCAGTGTGATTTACACCAATCTCAGTGTGATTTACACTAATCTCTCAGTGTGATTTACACCAATCTCAGTGTGATTTACTCCAATCTCAGTGTGATTTACACCAATCTCAGTGTGATTTACTCCAATCTCAGTGTGATTTACACTAATCTCCCAGTGTGATTTACACCAATCTTAGTGTAATTTACACCAATCTTAGTGTTAGTTACACCAATCTCACAGTGTGATTTACACTAATTTCACAGTGTGATTTACACTAATCTCTCAGTGTGATTTACACTAATTTCACAGTGTGATTTACACTAATCTCTCAGTGTGATTTACACTAATTTCACAGAGTGATTTGCACCAATCTCTGTGTGATTTACACTAATCTCACAATGTGATTTACACCAATCTCACATTGTGATTTACACCAATCTGTGTGATTTACACTAATCCCACAGTGTGATTTACACCAATCTCAGTGTGATTTACACGAATCTCTCAGTGTGATCACACCAATCTTGCAGTGTAATTTACATTGATCACACAGTGTGATTTACACCAATCTCAGGGTGATTTACACTAATATCTCAGTGTGATTTACACCAATCTCAGTGTGATTTACACTAATCTCTCAGTGTGATTTACACCAATCTCAGTGTGATTTACTCCAATCTCAGTGTGATTTACACCAATCTCAGTGTGATTTACTCCAATCTCACAATGTGATTTACACTAATCTCACAATGTGACTTACACTAATCCTTCAGTGTGATTTACACCATGCTCACAGTGTGATTTACATTAATCTCAGAGTGTGATTTACACCAATCTCACACTGTGATTTACACTAATCCTACAGTGTGATTTGGACTGATCCCACAGTGTGATTTACACCATTCTCACATGTGATTTACAGTAATCCCACAATGTGATTTACACCAATCTCACAGTGTGATTTACACCATTCTCACAGTGTGATTTTCATTAATCCCACAGTGTGATTTAGGCTAATCTCACAGTGTGATTTACACCAATCGCAGTGTGATTTACACTCATCTCTCAGTGTGATCACACCAATCTTGCAGTGTGATTTACACTGATCTCACAGTGTGATTTACACCAATCTCAGCATGATTTACACTAATATCTCAGTGTGATTTACACCAATCTCTGTGTGATTTACACTAATCTGTCAGTGTGATTTACACCAATCTCAGTGTGATTTACACTAATCTCAGTGTGATTTACACAAATCTCCCAGTGCTATTTACACCTATCTTAGTGTAATTTACACCAATCTTAGTGTTATTTACACCAATCTCACAGTGTGATTGACACTAATCTCAGAGTTTGATTCACACCAACCTCACAGTGTGATTTACACTAATCTCACAATGTGACTTACACTAATCCCACAGTGTGATTTACACCATGCTCACAGTGTGATTTACACTAATCTCAGAGTGTGATTTACACCAATCTCACACTGTGCTTTACACTAATCTCAGAGTGATTCATACCAACCTCACAGTGGACTAATCTCACAGTGTGATTTACAGTAATCCCACAGTGTGATTTACACCATTCTCACAGTGTGATTTTCACCAATCTCACAGTGTGATTTACACCATTCTCACAGTGTGATTTACACCAATCTCACAGTGTGATTTACACCATTCTCACAGGGTGATTTACACTAATCCCACAGTGTGATTTACACCAATCTCACAGTGTGATTTACACCATTCTCACAAGGTGATTTACACTAATCTCAGTGTGATTTACACCATTCTCACATGTGATTTACAGTAATCCAACAGTGTGATTTACACTAATCTCTCAGTGTGATTTACACATATTCTCACAGTGTGATTTTCATTAATCCCACAGTGTGATTTAGGCGAATCTCACAGTGTGATTTACACTAATATCTCAGCATGATTTACACCAATCTCAGTGTGATTTACACTAATCTGTCAGTGTGATTTATTCCAATCTCAGTGTGATTTACACTAATCTCAGTGTGATTTACACGAATCTCCCAGTGTGATTTACACCAATCTTAGTGTAATTTACACCAATCTTAGTGTTAGTTACACCAATCTCACAGTGTGATTTACACTAATTTGACTGTGTGATTTACACTAATCTCTCAGTGTGATTTACACTAATTTCACAGTGTGATTTACACTAATCTCTCAGTGTGATTTACACTAATTTCACAGAGTGATTTGCACCAATCTCTGTGTGATTTACACTAATCTCACAATGTGATTTACACCAATCTCACATTGTGATTTACACCAATCTGTGTGATTTACACTAATCTCACAGTGTGATTTACACCAATCTCAGTGTGATTTACACGAATCTCTCAGTGTGATCACACCAATCTTGCAGTGTAATTTACATTGATCACACAGTGTGATTTACACCAATCTCAGGGTGATTTACACTAATATCTCAGTGTGATTTACACCAATCTCAGTGTGATTTACACTAATCTCTCAGTGTGATTTACACCAATCTCAGTGTGATTTACTCCAATCTCAGTGTGATTTACACTAATCTCAGTGTAATTTACACTAATCTCCCAGTGTGATTTACACCAATCTTAGTGTAATTTACACCAATCTTAGTGTTATTTACACCAACCTCACAGTGTGATTTATACTAATCTCACAATGTGATTTACACTAATCTCACAATGTGACTTACACTAATCCTTCAGTGTGATTTACACCATGCTCACAGTGTGATTTACATTAATCTCAGAGTGTGATTTACACCAATCTCACACAGTGATTTACACTAATCCTACAGTGTGATTTGGACTGATCCCACAGTGTGATTTACACCATTCTCACATATGATTTACAGTAATCCCACAATGTGATTTACACCAATCTCACAGTGTGATTTACACCATTCTCACAGTGTGATTTTCATTAATCCCACAGTGTGATTTAGGCTAATCTCACAGTGTGATTTACACCAATCGCAGTGTGATTTACACTCATCTCTCAGTGTGATCACACCAATCTTGCAGTGTGATTTACACTGATCTCACAGTGTGATTTACACCAATCTCAGCATGATTTACACTAATATCTCAGTGTGATTTACACCAATCTCTGTGTGATTTATACTAATCTGTCAGTGTGATTTACACCAATCTCAGTGTGATTTACACTAATCTCAGTGTGATTTACACAAATCTCCCAGTGCGATTTACACCTATCTTAGTGTAATTTACACCAATCTTAGTGTTATTTACACCAATCTCACAGTGTGATTGACACTAATCTCAGAGTTTGATTCACACCAACCTCACAGTGTGATTTACACTAATCTCACAATGTGATTTACACTAATCCCACAGTGTGATTTACACCATGCTCACAGTGTGATTTACACTAATCTCAGAGTGTGATTTACACCAATCTCACACTGTGCTTTACACTAATCTCAGAGTGATTCATACCAACCTCACAGTGGACTAATCTCACAGTGTGATTTACAGTAATCCCACAGTGTGATTTACACCATTCTCACAGTGTGATTTTCACCAATCTCACAGTGTGATTTACACCATTCTCACAGTGTGATTTACACCAATCTCACAGTGTGATTTACACCATTCTCACAGGGTGATTTACACTAATCCCACAGTGTGATTTACACCATTCTCACAGTGTGATTTACACGAATCCTACAGTGTGATTTGGACTAATCTCACAGTGTGATTTACACCATTCTCACATGTGATTTATAGCAATCCCTCAGTGTGATTTACACTAATCTCTCAGTGTGATTTACACCATTCTCACAGTGTGATTTACACGAATCTCAGAGTGATTCATACCAACCTCACAGTGGACTAATCTCACAGTGTGATTTACACCATTCTCACAGTGTGATTTTCATTAATCCTACAGTGTGATTTAGGCTAATCTCACAGTGTGATTATCACCAATCTCACAGTGTGATTTACACCATTCTCACAGTGTGATTTACACCAATCTCACAGTGTGATTTACACCATTCTCACAAGGTGATTTACACTAATCTCAGTGTGATTTACACCATTCTCACAGTGTGATTTACACGAATCCTACAGTGTGATTTGGACTAATCTCACAGTGTGATTTACACCATTCTCACATGTGATTTACAGTAATCCAACAGTGTGATTTACACTAATTTCTCAGTGTGATTTACACCATTCTCACAGTGTGATTTTCATTAATCCCACAGTGTGATTTAGGCGAATCTCACAGTGTGATTTACACCAATCGAGATGTGTGATTTACACTAATCTCACGGTGTGATTTACACCAATCTCACAGTGAGATTTACACCAAACTCTGTGTGATTTACACTAATATCTCAGTGTGATTTACACCAATCTCAGTGTGATTTACACTAATCTCTCAGTGTGATTTACACCAAACCAGTGTGATTTACACCAATCTCAGTGTGATTTACTCCAATCTCAGTGTGATTTACTCCAATCTCAGTGTGATTTACACTAATCTCAGTATAATTTATACCAATCTTAGTGTTATTTACACCAATCTCACAGTGTGATTTACACGAATCTCACTGTGTGATTTACACCAATCCCATAGCGTGATTTACACTAATCTCAGAGTTTGATTCACACCAACCTCACAGTGTGATTTACACTAATCTCACAATGTGACTTACACTAATTTCACAAAGTGACTTACACTAATCCCAGTGTGATTTACACCATGCTCACAGTGTGATTTACACTAATCTCAGAGTGTGATTTACACCAATCTCACACGGTGATTTACACGAATCTCAGTGCGATTCACACTAATCCCACCATCTGATTTACACTAATCTCTCAGTGTGTTCACACCAATCTTGCAGTGTGATTTACACTGATCTCACAGAGTGATTTACACCAATCTCAGCGTTATTTATACTAATATCTCAGTGTGATTTACACAAATCTCATGGTGTGATTTACACTAATCTCAGTGTGATTTACACAAATCTCTCAGTGTGATTTACACTAATTTCACAGTGTGATTTACACCAATCTCACATTGTGATTTACACCAATCTCAGTGTGATTTACACTGATCTGTCAGTGTGATTTACACCAATCTCAGTGTGATTTACACCAATCTCAGCATGATTTATACTAATATCTCAGTGTGATTTACACAAATCTCACGGTTTGATTTACACCAATCTCAGTGTGATTTACATGAATCTCTCAGTGTGATTTACACTAATTTCACAGTGTGATTTACACTAATCTCACAGTGTGATTTACACTAATCTCACAATGTGATTTACACCAATCTCACATTGTGATTTACACCAATCTCAGTGTGATTTACACTAATCTCACAGTGTGATTTACAGCAATCTCACAGGTAATTTACACCAATCTCACAGTGTGATTTACACTAATTTCACAGTGTGATTTACACTAATCTCACAATGTGATTTACACGAATCTCACAATGTGACTTACACTAATCCCAGTGTGATTTACAGCATGCTCACAGTGTGATTTACATTAATCTCAGAGTGTGATTAACACCAATCTCACACTGTGATTTACACTAATCTCAGTGTGATTTACACTAATCCCACCATCTGATTTACACTAATCTCTCAGTGTGTTCACACCAATCTTGCAGTGTGATTTACACTGATCTCACAGTGTGATTTACACGAATCTCACGGTGTGATTTACACTAATCCCTCAGTGTGGTTTACACTAATCTCTCAGTGTGATTTACACTAATCAATCAGTGTGATTTACACCAATCTCACATTGTGATTTACACCAATCTCAGTGTGATTTACACTAATCTCACAGTGTGATTTACACCAATCTCAGTGTGATTTACACTATTCCCACTGTGGGATTTACAGTAATCTCACAGTGTGATTTACACCAATCTCAGTGTGATTTACACTAATTTCCCAGTGTGATTTACACCAATCTTAGTGTAATTTACACCAATCTTAGTGTTATTTACACCAATCTCATAGTTTGATTTACACCAATCCCATAACGTGATTTACACTAATTTCAGAGTTTGATTCACACCAACCTCACATTGTAATTATACCAATCTCACAGTGTGATTTACACCATTCTCACAGGGTGATTTACACTAATCTCACAGTGTGATTTACACTATGCTCACAGTGTGATTTACACTAATCCTACAGTGTGATTTGGACTGATCTCACAGTGTGATTTACACCATTCTCATATGTGATTTACAGTAATCCCACAATGTGATTTACACTAATCTGTCAGTGTGATTTACACCATTCTCACAGTGTGATTTACACCAATCTCACAGTGTGATTTACACCATTCTCTCAGGGTGATTTACACTAATCTCACAGTGTGATTTACACTATGCTCACAATGTGATTTACACTAATCCTACAGTGTGATTTGGACTGATCTCACAGTGTGATTTACACCATTCTCACATGTGATTTACAGTAATCCCACAATGTGATTTACACCATTCTCACAGTGTGATTTTCATTAATCCCACAGTGTGATTTAGGCTAATCTCACAGTGTGATTTACACCAATCGCATTGTGATTTACACTCATCTCTCAGTGTGATCACACCAATCTTGCAGTGTGATTTACACTGATCTCACAGTGTGATTTACACCAATCTCAGCATGATTTACACTAATATCTCAGTGTGATTTACACCAATCTCAGCGTGATTTACACTAATATGTCAGTGTGATTTACACCAATCTCAGTGTGATTTACACTAATCTCAGTGTGATTTACACAAATCTCCCAGTGTGATTTACACCTATCTTAGTGTAATTTACACCAATCTTAGTGTTATTTACACCACTCTCACAGTGTGATTGACACTAATCTCACAGTGTGATTTACACCAATCCCATAGCGTGATTTACACTAATCTCAGAGTTTGATTCACACCAACCTCACAGTGTGATTTACACTAATCTCACAATGTGATTTACACTAATCCCACAGTGTGATTTACACCATGCTCACAGTGTGATTTACACTAATCTCAGAGTGTGATTTACACCAATCTCACACTGTGCTTTACACTAATCTCAGAGTGATTCATACCAACCTCATAGTGGACTAATCTCACAGTGTGATTTACAGTAATCCCACAGTGTGATTTACACCATTCGCACAGTGTGATTTACACTAATCTCACAATGTGATTTACACTAATCTCAGAGTGTGATTAACACCAATCTCACACTGTGATTTACACTAATCTCAGTGTGATTTACACTAATCCCTCCATCTGATTTACACTAATCTCTCAGTGTGATTTACAGCAATCTCACAGGTAATTTACACCAATCTCACAGTGTGATTTACACTAATTTCACAGTGTGATTTACACTAATCTCACAATGTGATTTACACGAATCTCACAATGTGACTTACACTAATCCCAGTGTGATTTACAGCATGCTCACAGTGTGATTTACATTAATCTCAGAGTGTGATTAACACCAATCTCACACTGTGATTTACACTAATCTCAGTGTGATTTACACTAATCCCACCATCTGATTTACACTAATCTCTCAGTGTGTTCACACCAATCTTGCAGTGTGATTTACACTGATCTCACAGTGTGATTTACACGAATCTCACGGTGTGATTTACACTAATCCCTCAGTGTGGTTTACACTAATCTCTCAGTGTGATTTACACTAATCAATCAGTGTGATTTACACCAATCTCACATTGTGATTTACACCAATCTCAGTGTGATTTACACTAATCTCACAGTGTGATTTACACCAATCTCAGTGTGATTTACACTATTCCCACTGTGGGATTTACAGTAATCTCACAGTGTGATTTACACCAATCTCAGTGTGATTTACACTAATTTCCCAGTGTGATTTACACCAATCTTAGTGTAATTTACACCAATCTTAGTGTTATTTACACCAATCTCATAGTTTGATTTACACCAATCCCATAACGTGATTTACACTAATTTCAGAGTTTGATTCACACCAACCTCACATTGTAATTATACCAATCTCACAGTGTGATTTACACCATTCTCACAGGGTGATTTACACTAATCTCACAGTGTGATTTACACTATGCTCACAGTGTGATTTACACTAATCCTACAGTGTGATTTGGACTGATCTCACAGTGTGATTTACACCATTCTCATATGTGATTTACAGTAATCCCACAATGTGATTTACACTAATCTGTCAGTGTGATTTACACCATTCTCACAGTGTGATTTACACCAATCTCACAGTGTGATTTACACCATTCTCTCAGGGTGATTTACACTAATCTCACAGTGTGATTTACACTATGCTCACAATGTGATTTACACTAATCCTACAGTGTGATTTGGACTGATCTCACAGTGTGATTTACACCATTCTCACATGTGATTTACAGTAATCCCACAATGTGATTTACACCATTCTCACAGTGTGATTTTCATTAATCCCACAGTGTGATTTAGGCTAATCTCACAGTGTGATTTACACCAATCGCATTGTGATTTACACTCATCTCTCAGTGTGATCACACCAATCTTGCAGTGTGATTTACACTGATCTCACAGTGTGATTTACACCAATCTCAGCATGATTTACACTAATATCTCAGTGTGATTTACACCAATCTCAGCGTGATTTACACTAATATGTCAGTGTGATTTACACCAATCTCAGTGTGATTTACACTAATCTCAGTGTGATTTACACAAATCTCCCAGTGTGATTTACACCTATCTTAGTGTAATTTACACCAATCTTAGTGTTATTTACACCACTCTCACAGTGTGATTGACACTAATCTCACAGTGTGATTTACACCAATCCCATAGCGTGATTTACACTAATCTCAGAGTTTGATTCACACCAACCTCACAGTGTGATTTACACTAATCTCACAATGTGATTTACACTAATCCCACAGTGTGATTTACACCATGCTCACAGTGTGATTTACACTAATCTCAGAGTGTGATTTACACCAATCTCACACTGTGCTTTACACTAATCTCAGAGTGATTCATACCAACCTCATAGTGGACTAATCTCACAGTGTGATTTACAGTAATCCCACAGTGTGATTTACACCATTCGCACAGTGTGATTTACACTAATCTCACAATGTGATTTACACTAATCTCAGAGTGTGATTAACACCAATCTCACACTGTGATTTACACTAATCTCAGTGTGATTTACACTAATCCCTCCATCTGATTTACACTAATCTCTCAGTGTGTTCACACCAATCTTGCAGTGTGATTTACACTGATCTCACAGTGTGATTTACACCAATCTCAGCGTGATTTACACTAATATCTCAGTGTGATTTACACGAATCTCACGGTGTGATTTACACTAATCTCAGTGTGATTTACACTAATCCCTCAGTGTGGTTTACACTAATCTCTCAGTGTGATTTACACTAATTTCACAATGTGATTTACACCAATCTCTGTGTGATTTACACTAATCTCACAGTGTGATTTACACCAATCTCAGTGTGATTTACACTATTCCCACTGTGGGATTTACAGTAATCTCACAGTGTGATTTACACCAATCTTAGTGTAATTTACACCAATCTTAGTGTTATTTACACCAATCTCATAGTGTGATTTACACCAATCCCATAACGTGATTTACACTAATTTCAGAGTTTGATTCACACCAACCTCACATTGTAATTTTCACCAATCTCTCAGTGTGATTTACACCAATCTCACAGTGTGATTTACACCATTCTCACAGGGTGATTTACACTAATCTCACAGTGTGATTTACACTATGCTCACAGTGTGATTTACACTAACCCTACAGTGTGATTTGGACTGATCTCACAGTGTGATTTACACCATTCTCATATGTGATTTACAGTAATCCCACAATGTGATTTACACTAATCTCTCAGTGTGATTTACACCATTCTCACAGTGTGATTTACACCAATATCACAGTGTGATTTACACCATTCTCACAGTGTGATTTACACTATGCTCACAGTGTGATTTACACTAATCCTACAGTGTGATTTGGACTGATCTCACAGTGTGATTTACACCATTCTCACATGTGATTTACAGTAATCCCACAATGTGATTTACACCAATCACACAGTGTGATTTACACCATTCTCACAGTGTGATTTTCATTAATCCCACAGTGTGATTTAGGCTAATCTCACAGTGTGATTTACACCAATCGCAGTGTGATTTACACTCATCTCTCAGTGTGATCACACCAATCTTGCAGTGTGATTTACACTGATCTCACAGTGTGATTTACAACAATCTCAGCGTGATTTACACTAATCTCAGTGTGATTTACACCAATCTCAGTGTGATTTACACTAATCTCCCAGTGTGATTTACACCTATCTTAGTGTAATTTATACCAATCTTAGTGTTATTTACACCAATCTCACAGTGTGATTGACACTAATCTCACAGTGTGATTTACACCAATCCCATAGCGTGATTTACACTAATCTCAGAGTTTGATTCACACCAATCTCAGTGTGATTTACACTAATCTCAGTGTGATTTACACTAATCTCCCAGTGTGATTTACACCAATCTTAGTGTAATTTATACCAATCTTAGTGTTATTTACACCAATCTCACAGTGTGATTTACACTAATCTCACAGTGTGATTTACACCAATCCCATAGCGTGATTTACACTAATCTCAAAGTTTGATTCACAGCAACCTCACAGTGTGATTTACACTAATCTCACAATGTGATTTACACTAATCTCACAATGTGACATACACTAATCCCACAGTGTGATTTACACCATGCTCACAGTGTAATTTACATTAATCTCTGAGTGTGATTTACACCAATCTCAGTGTGATTTACACTAATCTCCCAGTGTGATTTACACCAATCTTAGTGTAATTTACACCAATCTTAGTGTTATTTACACCAATCTCACAGTGTGATTTACACCAATCCCATAACGTGATTTACACCAATTCCACAGTGTGATTTACACCATTCTCACAGTGTGATTTACACCAATCTCACAGTGTGATTTACACCAATCTCACAGTGTGATTTACACCAATCTCACAGTGTGATTTACACCAATCTCACAGTGTGATTTACACCATTCTCACAGGGTGATTTACACTAATCTCAGTGTGATTTACACCAATCTCGCAGTGTGATTTACACTCATCTCACAGTGTGATTTACACCAAACCCTGTGTGATTTACACTAATCTCACAGTGTGAGTTACACCAAACCCTGTGTGATTTACACTAATCTCACAGTGTGAGTTACACCAATCTCAGCGTGAATTACACTAATGTCTCAGTGTGATTTTCATTAATCCCACAGTGTGATTTAGGCTAATCTCACAGTGTGATTTACACCAATCGCAGTGTGATTTACACTAATCCCACAGTGTGATTTACACCAATCTCACAGTGAGATTTACACCAAACCCTGTGTGATTTACACTAATCTCACAGTGTGAGTTACACCAATCTCAGCGTGATTTTCACTAATATCGCAGTGTGATTTACACTAATCTCACGGTGTGATTTACACCAATCTCAGAGTGATTTACAAAAATCCCTCAGTGTGGTTTACACCAATCTCAGTGTGATTTACACTAATCTCTCAGTGTGATTTACACTAATTTCACAGTGTGATTACACCAATCTGTGTGATTTACACTAATCTCACAATGTGAT
The DNA here is from genome assembly GCA_030390025.1 of Squalus acanthias. Lineage (NCBI taxonomy): Eukaryota > Metazoa > Chordata > Chondrichthyes > Squaliformes > Squalidae > Squalus > Squalus acanthias. The sequence goes on along the minus strand of CM059435.1, from coordinate 4,125,318 downwards.
TTACACCAATCTCACATTGTGATTTACACCAATCTCAGTGTGATTTACACTAATCTCACAGTGTGATTTACACCAATCTCAGTGTGATTTACACTATTCCCACTGTGGGATTTACAGTAATCTCACAGTGTGATTTACACTAATCTCACAGTGTGATTTAGAACAATCTCAGTGCGATTTACATTAATCTCTCAGTATGATTTACCCCAATCTCACAGTGTGAGTTACACTCATCTCACAATGTGATTTACACTCATCTCTCAGTGTGATTTACACCATTCTCACAGTGTGAGTTTCATTAATCCCACAGTGTGATTTAGGCTAATCTCATCGTGTGATTTACACCAATCGCAGTGTGATTTACACTAATCCCACAGTGTGATTTACACCAATCTCACAGTGAGATTTACACCAAACTCTGTGTGAGTTACACTAATCTCACAGTGTGAGTTACACCAATCTTACACTGTGATTTACACTAATCTCAGTGTGATTTACACTATTCTCTCGGTGTGATCACACCAATCTTGCAGTGTGATTTACACTGATCCCACAGTGTGATTTACACCAATCTCAGCGTGATTTACACTAATATCTCAGTGTGATTTACACTAATCTCACGGTGTGATTTACACCAATCTCAGTGTGATTTACACTAATCCCTCAGTGTGGTTTACACTAATTTCACAGTGTGATTTACACCAATCTGTGTGATTTACACTAATCTCACAATGTGATTTACACCAATCTCACATTGTGATTTACACTAATCTCACAGTGTGATTTACACCAATCTCAGTGTGATTTACACTATTCCCACTGTGGGATTTACAGTAATCTCACAGTGTGATTTACACTAATCTCTCAGTATGATTTACTCCAATCTCACATTGTGATTTACACTCATCTCACAATGTGATTTACACCAATCTCAGTGTGATTTACACTAATCCCTCAGTGTGGTTTACACTAATTTCACAGTGTGATTTACACCAATCTGTGTGATTTACACTAATCTCACAATGTGATTTACACCAATCTCACATTGTGATTTACACCAATCTCAGCGTGATTTACACTAATCTCACAGTGTGATTTACACCAATCTCAGTGTGATTTACACTATTCCCACTGTGGGATTTACAGTAATCTCACAGTGTGATTTACACTAATCTCACAGTGTGATTTAGAACAATCTCAGTGCGATTTACACTAATCTCTCAGTATGATTTACTCCAATCTCACAGTGTGATTTACACTCATCTCACAATGTGATTTACACCAATCTCAGTGTGATTTACACTAATCCCATCATCTGATTTACACTAATCTCTCAATGTGATCACACCAATCTTGCAGTGTGATTTACACTGATCACACAGTGTGATTTACACCAATCTCAGTGTGATTTACAGTAATCTCATAGTGTGATTTACACCAATTTCAGTATGATTTACACTATTCCCACTGTGGGATTTACAGTAATCTCATAGTGTGATTTACACCAACCTCACAGGTGATTTACGCTAATCTCACAGTGTGATTTACACTAATCTTACAGTGTGATTTACAACAATCTCAGTGTGATTTACACTAATCTCACAGATGATTTACGCTAATCTCACAGTGTGATTTACACTAATCTTACAGTGTGATTTACAACAATCTCAGTGTGATTTACACTAATCTCTCAGTATGATTTACACCAATCTCGCAGTGTGATTTACACTCATCTCACAGTGTGATTTACACCAATCTCAGTGTGATTTACACTGATCCCACCATCTGATTTACAGTAATCTCACAGTGTGATTTACACCAATCTCACAGTGTGTTTTACACTATTCTCACAGTGTGATTTACACTAATCTCAGTGTGATTTACACTAGTCTCTCAGTGTGATTTACACCAATCTCACAGTGTGATTCACACCAATCTCACAGTGTGATTTACAACAATCTCGGCTTGATTTACATTAATCTCACAGTGTGGTTTACAGCAATCTTAGTGTGATTTACACCAATCTGAGCATGATTTACACTAATCTCACATTATGATTTACACTAATCTCAGTGTGATTTTCACCAATCTCAGAGTGTGATTTATAGAATCTCACAGTGTGAGTTACACCAATCTCAGTGTGATTTACACCAATCTCATAGTGTGATTTACATTAATCGCAGTGTGATTTACACCAATCTCAGTGTGATTTACACTAATCTCACAGTGTGATTTACATTAATCGCAGTGTGATTTACACCAATCTCAGTGTGATTTACACTAATCTCACAGTGTGATTTACACGAATCTCACAATGTGGTTTACACCAATCTTGGTGTGATTTACACCAATTGGACAGTGTGATTTACAGCATTCTGAGCATGATTTACAATAATCTCACATTATGATTTACATTAATCTCACATTGTGATTTACACCAGTCTCACATTATGATTTGCACTAATCTCACAGTGATATTTACACCAATCCCACAGTGTGATTTACACTAATGCAATGGAGCATTTTACACAAATCTCTGTGTGATTTACACTAATCTCGCAGTGTGATTTACACCAATCTCACAGTGTGATTTACTCCAATCTCAGTGAGATTTACACTTATCTCTCAGTGTGATTTACACCAATCTCACAGTGTGATTTACACTAATCTCATGGTGTGATTTACACCAATCTCACAGTGAGATTTACACTAATCTCACAATGTGATTTACACCAATCTCACATTGTGATTTACACCAATCTCAGTGTGGTTTACACCAATCTTAGTGGGATTTACACCAATCTGAGCATGATTTACACTAATCTCATGTTATGATTTACACTAATATCAGTGTGATTTACACCACTCTCAGAGTGTGATTTATAGAATCTCACAGTGTGAGTTACACTAATATCACAGTGAGATTTACATCAATCATAGTGTAATTACACCAATCTTAGAGTGATTTACACTAATCGCACAGTGTGATTTACACTAATCTCTCAGTGTGATTTATACCAATCTCAGTGTGATTTACACTAATCTCACAATGTGATTTACACTAATCCCACAGTGTGATTTACACCATGCTCACAGTGTGATTTACACTAGTCTCTCAGTGTGATTTACACCATTCTCACAGTGTGCTTTTCATTAATCCCACAGTGTGATTTAGGCTAATCTCACAGTGTGATTTACACCAATCGCAGTGTTATTTACACTAATCCCACAGTCTGATTTACACCAATCTCACAGTGTGATTTACACCAATCTCAGTGTGATTTACACTATTCTCTCAGTGTGATTTACACCAATCTCAGTGTGATTTACACTAATCTTTCAGTGTGATCACATCAATCTTGCAGTGTGATTTACACTGATCTCACAGTGTGATTTACACCAATCTCAGTGTGATTTACACTAATATCTCAGTGTGATTTACACTAATCTCATGGTGTGATTTACACCAATCTCAGTGTGATTTACACGAATCCCTCAGTGTGGTTTACACCAATCTCAGTGTGATTTACACTAATTTCTCAGTGTGATTTACACTAATTTCACAGTGTGATTTACACCAATATCTGTGTGATTTACACTAATCTCACAATGTGATTTACACCAATCTCACATTGTAATTTACACCAATCTCAGTGTGATTTACACTAATCTCATAGTGTGATTTACACCAATCTCAGTATGATTTACACTATTCCCACTGTGGGATTTACAGTAATCTCATAGTGTGATTTACACCAATCTCACAGGTGATTTACGCTAATCTCACAGTGTGATTTACACTAATCTTACAGTGTGATTTACAACAATCTCAGTGTGAGTTACACTAATCTCTCAGTATGATTTACACCAATCTCACAGTGTGATTTACACTCATCTCACAGTGTGATTTACACCAATCTCAGTGTGATTTACACTGATCCCACCATCTGATTTACAGTAATCTCACAGTGCGATTTACACCAATCTCACAGTGTGTTTTACACTATTCTCACAGTGTGATTTACACTAATCTCAGTGTGATTTACACTAGTCTCTCAGTGTGATTTACACCAATCTCACAGTGTGATTCACACCAATCTCACAGTGTGATTTACAACAATCTCGGCTTGATTTACACTAATCTCGCAGTGTGGTTTACAGCAATCTTAGTGTGATTTACACCAATCTGAGCATGATTTACACTAATGTCACATTATGATTTACACTAATCTCAGTGTGATTTTCACCAATCTCAGAGTGTGATTTATAGAATCTCACAGTGTGAGTTACACCAATCTCAGTGTGATTTACACCAATCTCATAGTGTGATTTACATTAATCGCAGTGTGATTTACACCAATCTCAGTGTGATTTACACTAATCTCACAGTGTGATTTACATTAATTGCAGTGTGATTTACACCAATCTCAGTGTGATTTACACGAATCTCACAGTGTGATTTACACGAATCTCACAATGTGGTTTACATCAATCTTGGTGTGATTTACACCAATTGGACAGTGTGATTTATAGCATTCTGAGCATGATTTACAATAATCTCACATTATGATTTACATTAATCTCACATTGTGATTTACACCAGTCTCACATTATGATTTGCACTAATCTCACAGTGATATTTACACCAATCCCACAGTGTGATTTACATGAATGCAATGGAGCATTTTACACAAATCTCTGTGTGATTTACACTAATCTCGCAGTGTGATTTACACCAATCTCACAGTGTGATTTACTCCAATCTCAGTGAGATTTACACTTATCTCTCAGTGTGATTTACACCAATCTCACAGTGTGATTTACACTAATCTCATGGTGTGATTTACACCAATCTCACAGTGAGATTTACACTAATCTCACATTGTGATTTACACCAATCTCAGTGTGGTTTACACCAATCTTAGTGGGATTTACACCAATCTGAGCATGATTTACACTAATCTCATATTATGATTTACACTAATATCAGTGTGATTTCCACCACTCTCAGAGTGTGATTTATAGAATCTCACAGTGTGAGTTACACTAATATCACAGTGAGATTTACATCAATCATAGTGTAATTACACCAATCTTAGAGTGATTTACACTAATCGCACAGTGTGATTTACACTAATCTCTCAGTGTGATTTACACCAATCTCGGTGTGATTTACACTAATCTCACAGTGTGATTTACACCAATCTCACAGTGTGATTTACACCAATCTCACAGTGTGATTTACACTAATCTCACAGTGTGGTTTACACCAATTTTAGCGTGATTTACACCAATCTGAGCATGAATTACACTAATTTCACATTATGATTTACACTAATCTCACAGTGTGATTTGCACCAATCTCAGTGCGGTTTACACCAATCTTAGTGGGATTTACACCAATCTGAGCATGATTTACACTAATCTCACATTATGATTTACACTAATATCAGTGTGATTTACACCAATCTCAGAGTGTGGTTGACACCGATCTCGCAGTGTGATTTACACCAATGTCAGTGTGATTTACACCAATCTCACAGTGTGATTTATACCAATCTCACAGTGTGATTTACACTAATCTCACAGTGTGGATTGCACCAATCTTACCATGATTTACACCAATCTGAGCATGAATTACACTAATTTCACATTATGATTTACACTAATCTCACAGTGTGATTTACACTAATCTCACAGTGTGATTTACAGCAATCTCAGTGCGATTTACATTAAACTCTCAGTGTGATTTACAACAATCTAACAGTGTGATTTACACCAATCTCAGTGTGATTTACACTAATCTCATGGTGTGATTTACACCAATCTCAAAGTGTGATTTACACTAATCTCACAATGTGATTTACACCAATCTCACATTGTGATTTACACCAATCTCACTGTGGTTTACACCAATCTTAGTGGGATTTACACCAATCTGAGCATGATTTACATTAATCACAATGTGATTTACACCAATCTCACATTGTGATTTACACCAATATCACAGTGTGATTTACACCAATCATAGTGTAATTACACCAATCTTAGAGTGATTTACACTAATCTCACAGTCTGATGTACACTAATCTCACAGTGTGATTTACACTAGTCTCACAGTGTGATTTATACTAATCTCACATTGTGATTTACACCAATCTCAGTGTGATTTACACTAATCTCCCAGTGTGATTTACACGAATCTCACATTGTGAATTACACCAATCTCACATTGTGAATTACACCAATCTCAGTGCAATTTACACTAATCTCACAGTGTGATTTAGACCAATCTCACAGTGTGATTTCCACTAATTGCTGTGTGATTTACACCAATCTCAGTGTGATTCACACCAATCTCAGTGTGATTTACACTAATGTCACAGTGTGATTTACACCAATCTTAGCGTGAATTACACCAGTCTCAGCATGATTTACACAAATCTCAAGTGTGATTTACACCAATCTCAGTGTGATTTACACCAATCTCACAGTGCGATTATGACCAATCCCACTGTGTGATTTACACTAATCGCTGTGTGATTTACACCAATCTCAGTGTGATTCACACCAATCTCAGTGTGATTTACAATAATTTCACAGTGTGATTTACACCAATCTTAGTGTGATTTACACCAATCTCAGCATGATTTACACAAATCTCAAGTGTGATTTACACCATTCTCACAGTGTGATTTACACCAATCTCAGTGTGATTTACACCAATCTCACAGTGTGATTTACATTAATCTCACAGTGTGATTTATACTAATCTCACATTGTGATTGACACCAAACTCAGTGTGATTGACACTAAGTTCACAGCGTGATTTACACCAATCTTAGTGTGATTTATACTAATCTCACAGTGTGATTTACACCAATCTCAGTGTGATTTACACCAATCTCAATGTGATTTACACCAACATCAGTGTGATTTACACTAATCTCACAGTGTGATTTACACCAATCTGTGTGATTTACATGAATCCCACAGTGTGATTTACACTAATCTCAGTGTGATTTACACCAATCTCAATGTGATTTACACCAACGTCGGTGTGATTTACACCAATCTCAGTGTGATTTACACCAATCTCACAGTGTGATTTACACTAATCTCACAGTGTGATTTATACTAATCTCACATTGTGATTGACACCAAACTCAGTGTGATTGACACTAATTTCACAGCGTGATTTACACCAATCTCAGTGTGATTTATACTAATCTCACAGTGTGATTTACACCAATCTCAGTGTGATTTACACCAATCTCAATGTGATTTACACCAACGTCAGTGTGATTTACACTAATCTCACAGTGTGATTTACACCAATCTGTGTGATTTACATGAATCCCACAGTGTGATTTACACTAATCTCACATTGTGATTTACACTAATAGAAACATATAAACATAGAAGATAGCAGCAGGATTAGGCCATTCGGCCCCTCGAGCCTGCTCCGCCATTCAATGAGATCATGGCTGATCATCCAAATTCAGTACCCTGTCCCTGCCTTTTCCCCATATCCCTTGATCCCTTTAACCTTAAGAAATATATCTAGCTCCTTCTTGAATATATTTAATGAATTGGCCTCTACTGCCTTCTGTGGTCGAGAATTCCATAGGTTCACCACTCTCTGGGTGAAGAAATTCCTCCTCATCTCTGTCCTAAATGGCTTACCCCTTATCCTTAGACTGTGGCCCCTGGTTCTGGACTCCCCGACCATCGGGAACATCCTTCCTGCATCTAGTCTGTCTAGTCCTGTTAGAATTTTATAAGTTTCAATGAGATCCCCTCTCATTCTTCTAAACTCCAGCGAGTATAAGCCCAATCGATCCAATCTCTCCTCATACGTCATTCCTGCCATCCCAGGTATTAGCCTGGTGAATCTTCGCTGCACTCCCTCCATGGCAAGAACATCCTTCCTCAGATAAGGCGACCAAAACTGCACACAATACTCAAGGTGTGGTCTCACCAAGGCCCTGTACAACTGCAGCAAGACATCCTTGTTCCTGTATTCGAATCCTCTCGCTACGAAGGCCAACATACTATTTGCCTTCTTAACCGCCTGCTGCACCTGCATGCTTACCTTCAGCGACTGGTGCACAAGGACACCAGGTCTCGTTGCACTTCCCCTTCTCCCAATCTATTGCCATTCAGATAATAATCTGCCTTCCCATTTTTGACACCAAATAATGCATCTGCCATGATTCTGCCCAATCACCCAACCTGTCCAAATCATACTGGAGTTTTTCGGCATCCTCCTCACAGCACACACGCCCACCCAGCTTTGTGTCATCTGCAAACTTGGAGATATTACATCTAGTTCCCTCGTCTAGATCATTAATATATATTGTGAATAGCTGGGGTCCTAGGACCAATCCCTGCGGTACCCCACTAGTCACTGCCTGCCACTCGGAAAAAGACCCGTTTATTCCAACTCTTTGCCTTCTGTCTGCCAACCAGTTCTCTATCCAAGTCAATACCTTGCCCCCAATCCCATGTGCCTTAACTTTACATGCTAATCTCTTATGCGGGACCTTATCGAAAGCCTTCTGAAAGTCAAAATACACCACATCCACTGGTTCTCCCTTATCTATTTTATCAGTTACATCTTCAAAAAATTCCAGCAGATTAGTCAAGCATGATTTACCTTTTGCAAATCCATGTTGATTTTGTCCGATCCTGTCACTGTTTTCCAAGTGCGTTTTACACCAATCTCAAAGTGTGATTTATACTAATCTCACACTGTGATTTACACCAATCTTAGCATGATTTACACCAATCTCAGCGTGATTTACACTAATCTCAAGTGTGATTTACACTAATCTCACATTGCATTTTACACCAATCTCAAAGTGTGATTTATACTAAACTCACAGTGTGATTTACACCAATCTCAGTTTGATTTACACTAATGTCACGGTGTGATTTACACCAATCTCACAGTGTGATTTACACTAATTTCAGTGTGATTTACACCAATCTCACAGTGTGGTTTACACCAATCTCAGCATGATTTACACTAATCTCAAGTGTGATTTACACTAATCTCACAGTGTGATTTATACTAATCTCACATTGTGATTGACACCAAACTCAGTGTGATTGACACTAATTTCACAGCGTGATTTACACCAATCTCGTTCTGTTTTACACTAATCTCACAGTGTGATTTACACCAATCTCACAGCGTGATTTACACAAATCCCACAGTGTGATTTACACTAATCTCACAGTTTGATTTACGCAAATGTAACAGTGTGATTTACACCAATCTCAGTGTGATTTACACTAATCTCACATTGTGATTTACACTAATCTCACAGTGTGATTTACACCAATCTTATTGTGATTTACACCAATCTCAGTGTGATTTACACTAATCTCAAAGTGTGATTTACACTAATCTCACAGTGTGATTCACACCAATCTCAGTGTGATTTACACTAATCTTACCGTGTGATTTGCACTAATCTCACAGTGTGATTTACACCAATCTCAGTGTCATTTACACCAATCTCTCAGTGTGATTTACACCAATCCCACAGTGTGAATTACACTAATGTCACAGTGTGATTTACACTATTGTCACAGTGTGATTTACACCAATATCAGTGTCATTTACACCAATCTCTCTGTGTGATTTACACCAATCCCACAGTGTGATTTACACCAATCCCACAGTGTGATTTACACTAATGTCACAGTGTGATTTACACCAATCTCACAGTGTGCTTTACACTGATCGCAGTGAGATTTACACTAATTTCACAGTGTGCTTTACACCAATCTGAGCGTGATTTACACCAATCTCACTGTGCGATTGACACTAATCTCACAGTGTGCTTTACACCAATCTGAGCGTGATTTACACTAATCTCACAGTGTAATTTACACCAATCTCACAGTGTGCTTTACACCAATCTGAGCGTGATTTACACTAATCTCAGTGTGATTTAAACCAATCTCACATTGTGATTTACACAAATCTCAGTGTGATTTACACTAATCTCACAGTGTGATTTACACCAATCTCAGTGTGATTTACACCAATCTCAGTGTGATTTACACTAATCTCACAGTGTGATTTACACCAATCTCAGTGTGATTTACACTAATCTCACAGTGTGATTTACACCAATCTCAGTGTGATTTACACTAATCTCACAGTGTGATTTACACCAATCATATTGTGATTTACACCAATCTCAGTGTGATTTACACGAATCTGAGTGTGATTTACATTTTCGTGTTGCACTATTGTCCCCCTCTCCTGCCTGTTTTGCACAACTCCTTGAGGTTTTGAACGGAACAGGATGTATTAATAAATGCTGATTCCAGTAACTGGGATATGATATTTGAGCAGAGAGTAGCAATAGTTAAAGGGTTGTGAGCCTGGGCACCCAGCTGCCCCAGCACCGAGAGTCGGCCAGTTTCCGTGCGGGTTGCTGCACTCCCTGAGCCCCCAGACTGTTCAATGATGTCTGGTTAATCAGCTCACTAAAACACTGAAATGATATTTTAAAAAGCTGAATCTCAATGTCAGCACTTCAATTCCAGCCCCTTGCTGTTAAAAGTTTGTTACCATTTGGAGAATGTGTTGCTGTTGAACCCACGGGTCTCCCGTCTCCCGAGCACTGTTGGACTAGCTAGTGGCCAAAAGTGGCAATGATGCGAACATGTTCTTTTAGGGTTCGTATTCCTACTGGGAAAGACTGGAACCGCGCGGGATGTTTTCCGAAACCTCTTCAGAGGTAAAGCGATGAACCTTTTGGCAGTGGATTTTTTAGTCATTGGAACATAGGAATCGCTGGACAGTAACAGACCAGGGTCCATCTCGTTCCCCTTCTACCATCCCTGCAATCGCACGATACAGCGATAATGCAATTGTTCGCTAATCATAGCAATCAATCTCTAGCAACTAGACTCCAACAGACTCCAACCAGACTTTAGTTTTCTTAAGTCCCATTTTTACCAAACTTTATCTCTCCTCCACCTTTCCCTCTCCCAGTTGGAGCTCCGGATCCCTCTCGAACTTCCCCCAGACTCACCGCCAGTCCTGTGAGTGCAGCTCACTTTAAAAAGCCTTGACCCTCGCTCACCTATGGTGGTGATCACGGTGATGGCAAAGTAGAAGGAGCCGGCGAATTTCCACTGGTGCCCAGCCCGGTGCGGCTCGGCTTGTAGGACCACCCACTCCAGCTCCTTGTAGTCCTCCTCGCTCATGCCGTACTTGCTCTTTAGTTCCATCCGCTTGGAGTTGAGCAGCCGCTTGCGGGAGGTCTCGAAGTCAGACTCGAGCGCGTCGAAGACGGCGGCGCCCACCAGCAGGTAGGTGAACATGCAGAGGATCAGGGAGAGAGTCCGCACGTTCTGCCGCTTCATGGCCACCAGAGCCCGGCTCCAGCGCGCCGCATCCCCGCCTCCCCCGCCCACAGCACCCCGGGCACTCCGGCCGCGGGGACGCGCAGGACCGCGCTTCTCGGAGACGTGCACGCGCCTTCCAATAATTAATCCATGAAATAATTAATTGTGCGACCGGAGAATCCCTCTATCCGGGAGCACGGCTGCGGGAGGGTAACCCGCGGTTGGGCTGAGTTGAGTTGGGTTAGTTTGGTTTGGGCTAGTTTGGGTGGGTTTGGGTTAGTTGGGGTTGGGTTTGGGTTAGTTTGGGTGGGTTTGGGTTAGTTTGGGTGGGTTTGGGTTAGCTGGGGTTGGGTTGGGTTGGTTTGGGTTAACTGGGGTTAGGTTGGTTTAGGCTAGTTTGGGTGGGTTTGGGTTAGCTGGGGTTAGGTTGGTTTGGGCTAGTTTGGGTTGGTTTGGTTTAGCTGGAGTTAGGTTGGTTTGGGTTAGTTTGGGTGGGTTTGGGTTAGCTGGGGTTGGGTTGGTTTCGGTTAGTTGGGGTTGGGTTAGGTTAGGTTGGTTTGGGTTAGTTTGGGTGGGTTTGGGTGGGTTTGGGTTAGCTGGGGTTGGGTTGGGTTGGTTTGGGTTAGCTGGGGTTAGGTTGGGTTGGTTTGGGTTAGCTGGGGTTAGGTTGGTTTGGGTTAGTTTGGGTTGGTTTGGGTTAGCTGGGGTTGGGTTGGTTTCGGTTAGTTGGGGTTGGGTTAGGTTAGGTTGGTTTGGGTTAGTTTGGGTGGGTTTGGGTGGGTTTGGGTTAGCTGGAGTTAGGTTGGTTTGGGCTAGTTTGGGTGGGGTTGGGTTAGCTGGGGTTAGGTTGGTTTGGGCTAGTTTGGGTTGGTTTGGTTTAGCTGGGGTTAGGTTGGTTTAGGTTAGTTTGGGTGGGTTTGGGTTAGCTGGGGTTGGGTTGGTTTCGGTTAGTTGGGGTTGGGTTAGGTTAGGTTGGTTTGGGTTAGTTTGGGTGGGTTTGGGTTGGTTTGGTTTAGCTGGGGTTGGTTTGGGTTAGGTTGAGTTAGTTGGGGTTGGGTTTGGGTTAGTTTGGGTTGGTTTGGGTTAGGTTGTCACTGGTTAGATCACTTTGGCTTGGGTTAGCACCGATTGGGTCGTGTTGGCTTCTGTCCAGGTCGGGTCAGTTAACCTCCCCTCCCCCCAACTAGGTCCAGGTGGGCTCCGATCCCAGTTGCTGATCCTGGGCCTTGGTTAGTTCAGTAATGGTCCAGATAAACCCAACCTCCCAAAAAAACCCAACCCCCCCAAACCTGCTCCAATAAACTGTCTCCCAGGGCAGCGCCTATCCCAGCTCCCCCGGCCGGTCTCCTCCGTCTAACTTTCTGTCTGTAGGTTTATCCTGAGACTGTGGATGGCCCGTTAGCTCCTGGCGCCGGATCGGTTGACCCGGGTTAAGATGCGATGCTCGCAGCTGTTCTTTCCCGGTTTAAGGTCTGTCCGTCCAGGCGGCTCCCTTCACCCGAGTGTTGGAGAGTCCTCAGGGGCTGAACATTCCGGTCCACAAGCGCTGTGCTCCCGGTGGGATCCAGGTGACCCTCGGTGTCCTGGATGGAGCCGGTGCCTCGCCTTCCCTTCGCAGTTGCCCTGATAAAATCCAATTTCTCATTCTGTCTCCTCCCGGTCTGCGAGGCTCCGAGCTGCCGAGATCCAGCGGGGCAGAGCCCCTGAGCCGAGATCCTCCGGGCGGGCGGGCGAGGCGATCAGCCGGAGCCCACACACCCGAGCTCTCTGCCTGCCTCGCCTCCCCGCATCTCCCCGAGTGCCGGAGCTCAGACGCTCCACAGCCCCGGCCGGCCGGCTCCGAGCCACAAGTGTCCCCGAGTCACCAGCCGAGTTTGCTCAAAGAGTTAACCGGGCGCCTCGGCGGACCTCACTCTGCGGAACACAAGCTCAAAAACAACAGGGGCTGAGCGCAGAGCAGCCGGCAGATCAAAACCTCCGGATCTGGAGTCAGGCACCCGCTCCTCCAGCCTGGCTCACAGATTCACGTTCAGTGAATGCACAGGGCGTTATGTGCACAGGTAGACACTCACACCCACCCACACCCACTCACACACCCTCACACACACACTGACACACACACACACTCACACTCACACTGACACACACACACTGACACACTCACACTGACACACCCTCACACAGACACACTGACACACACACACACCCACTCACACTGACACACACACACTGACACACACACACACACACACTCACACTGACACACCCTCACACCCACACTGACACACACACACACACACTCACACTGACACACACTCACACACACACACACCCACACTGACACACACACACACTCACACTGGCACGCCCTCACACACACACCCACACTGACACACACACACACACTCACACTGACACACCCGCACACCCACACACCCACACTGACACACACACACACACTCACACTGACACACCCTCACACACACACACTGACACACACACACACCCACACTGACACACACACCCACTCACACTGACACACCCTCACACACACACACTGACACACACACACACCCACTCACACTGACACACACACACACCCACACTGACACACTGACACACCCCCCCACACTCACTCACCCTCATTCACAATCACACACCCACCCACACACCCACTCACACTCACACACTCACACACACATCAACACACTCATACCCACACACACACCCACACCCACACACAAACACACACACTCACACAATCACACCCACACACTCACACACACTCACTCACACACACACTCACACACTCACTCACACATACACACACGCACACTCACACACACACACACACACTCACACACACACTCACACACACTCACGCACACACACACACACACACTCACTCACACATACACACACGTGCACTCACACTCATACACACACTCACACACACACATTCACACACTCACGCACACACTCACACACACACATACACACTCACACCCACACACTCACACACCCACACACACACAAACTCACCCACACACACACACTCACCCACACACACACACACACTCACACACCCACCCACACTCACACACACACTCACACACCCACACACCCACACACTCACACTAATACTCACACACACAGACACTCACTCACACCCATAGACACACTCACCCTCACTCCCACTCACACACTCACACACACACACACTCACACTCACACACTCACACTCACAACCCTCACACACACTCACACACCCTCACACCCACACACACACAGCCACACACACACAGCCACATACCCACACACACACACTCACACCCACACACACAATCACACTCACACACACAATCACACTCACACACCCACACTCACACTCACACTCACACTCTCACACTCACACCCACACACACCCACACACACTCACACACACCCTCACACGCACTCACACACACACACTCACACTCACACACTCACACTCACACTCACACACACCCGAACACACACACAAACACACACACTCACACCCAAACACACACACTCACACACACACACTCACACACACACACTCACACACACACACACACACTCACACCCAAACACACACACTCACACCCAAACACACACACTCACACCCAAACACACACACACACTCACACACACTCACACTCACACTCTCACACTCACACACTCACACTCACACTCACACACACTCACACACACTCACACACACACACACACACTCACATTCACACACTCACACACACACACTCACACCCACACACACCCATGCACACACACTCACACACACTCACACACACATACCCAACCACACACACAATCTCTCACACACCCAATCATAGATTCTCATCTAGACACACCATCCATCATAAGCACTGATCCACATCCGGTCATACGCACCCATCTACGTACAGTCCAAACACCTGCTCACAAACTCTGACACAATATCATACACATCTACACATTACACCCATCCATACAGTATTTTATACATACAATGACACCCAAACACACTTACACCCATACACACAATATCACACACTAACTGACACCCATGCACACACCACACACAGATACAGACACACACACAGACAGATACAGTCACACACACAAGGACATACACTCACTCATGTGTACCAACCCAAGTATCGCTCGCTCAATCTGGCAGTGAATGCCCAGTGCAGTTTATTCAAAGTGATATCCTTTACCTTATGGTTAGAACTGATTGTTTTGGACCTGATCAGCATCTCTCATTGAATCAATGAGTCATAGAAATTTACGGCGCAGAAGGAGGCCATTCGGCCCATCGTGTCCGTGCCGGCCGACAAAGAGCTATCCAGCCTAATCCCACTTTCCAGCACTTGGTCCGTAGCCCTGTAGGTTACAGCACTTCGAGTACATATCCAAGTACTTTTTAAATGTGATGAGGGTTTCTGCCTCTACCACCCTTTCAGGCAGTGAGTTCCAGACCCCACCACCCTCTGGGTGAAAAAAATTCACCTCAAATCCCCTCTAAACCTTCTACCAATTACTTTAAATCTCTGCCCCCTGGTTATTGACCTCTCTGCTAAGGGAAATAGGTTCTTCCTATCCACTCTATCCAGGCCCCTCATCATTTTATACACCTCAATTAAATCTCCCCTCAGCCTCCTCTGTTCCAAATAAAACAACCCCAGCCTCTCCAATCTTTCCTCATAGCTAAAATTCCACAGCCCAGGCAACATCTCGTAAATCTCCTCTGCACCCCCTCAAGTGCAATCACATCCTTCCTGTAATGTGGTGACCAGAACTGCACGCAGTATTCTAGCTGTGGCCTAACTAATGTTTTATACAGTTCTAGCATAACCTCCCAGCTCTTATATTCTATGCCTCCGCTAATAAAGGCAAGTATCCCGTATGTCTTCTTAACCACCCCTCCGCTCAATAATAGAAAGCCATGGCATTCCTAGCACTTTTTCTAGTTTTCAGACAGCAGGTAGTGGAGGGAGTGCGAGATATCACCTTGTACGCGGTACTCAGTCATGCTTTGATTATTTCCCAAGGTTTGTAAGTCGGCGCTGATATATTTTGTTGTTGTTGTTGAATAAAGATGCTCCGATAAATGGCAGGCTTCATTTGCACCTTAGGCGCCCACGCTAATAGCTTTTAACAGAGCTCTAAATATTAATTAGACATCAGAGAGGGTGTGAACACGCGCCTGTATTTTGGGGCTAATTTTGCCTGAATCCGGGCTGGATTGGGAAACTGGTTCTGCAGAATAAGCCTGCATTCGGCGTGTAGTGTAAACTATTTGATACGCTGCTTTCAACAGACAGAAGTGACAAAAAGGAATTGAATATCCGACAATCTTAAATGAGGCATTCGCACCTCCAAAATATTTCACAACACACGAGAGGACAGACTGGAATCGGTTTTATTTTCCTCCGTCCATTCGCACCTTTCAGTTTCTAATTTTAATTATTTGCTAACGCTGAATTTACTTTGCACGGCGGGGTCCTAAAAATAGGCTTTTCTGGCGAGATCAGAAGGTATAACAAAAAAACCCCAGCATCGTTGAGAAAAGAGCTGTCCGCGGTGCTGAAAGGCAGGCCAGACTCCAGAGTCCCGGGCGAAACCCTTCAGCACCAGAGACAGCGACCGCCGCAGTGCTCGGCATCCATCCCGAGAAACCTGCCTCGGACTATTCAACGAAGGAGAATTCCCACTGCAAACAGTCACCGAGCCCCTCCCGCAGGTTCAGTCAGGCCCTGGATTTCAGCCCCCAATTAATGCGGCATAAACACTTGTCAAGCAAAGACAACACAAGCAACCGCGGAGACCCTGGACTGCAAAGGAAAGCAACCTGGAGCCCTCCCCTTGATCGTTGCCAACCACTTGACAATGGGTGGGTGTGAGCTGAGGATAGGAGAGCTGTTATAATCACTACCGTGGAATAGCCGGTACACACTCCCTGTCTAGGCTCGCACATGGAATGGGGTGCTTGGAGTTCTTCCAGTGCCGCTTCCAAGTCAGAATCAGGCTTCTTCGGCAGCACCTCCAAAACCCGCGACCTCTACCACCTAGAAGGACGAGGGCAGCAGGCGCACAGGAACACCACCACCTCTAAGTTCCCCTCCAAGTCACACACCATCCTGACTTGGAAATATATCTCTGTTCCTTCATTGTCGCTGGGTCAAAATCCTGGAACTCCCTCCCTAACAGCACTGTGGGAGCACCTTCACCACACGGACTGCAGCGGTTCAAGAAGGTGGCTCACCACCACCTTCTCAAGGGCAATTAGGGATGGGCAATAAATGCCGGTCTTGTCAGTGACGCCCACATCCCAGGAATGAATAAAAATAAATCATACAGCACAGAAGGAGGCTATTCCCCATAGGACTGAAAATTTCTCCTTTTCAAGTATTTATCCAATTCACTTTTGAAAGTTACTATTGAATCTGCTTCCACCGCCCTTTCAGGCAGCGCGTTCCAGATCACAACAACTCGCTGCATAAGAAAAAGTCCTAATCTCCCCTCTGGTTCTTTTGGTTCTCTATCAGAGAGTCTGCTTAAGCTCTGCAAATATTAGGTATTACAGCTCTTGCTGGACGTCTATTCAGGAATTTGATGAGCCCATCACTCAAACTAGTGATGGAAATATCTGTGTAAGAACAACTCAATTAAGCCCATTAATGTATTTCAGCCTATTGAGATCTTTGGAGATCTAAAGTAAAGTTAGTGGAGGTTGATATTTGCATCCAATAAATAAATCCTTATAATGGAGATCATTTAAAAAACCTCCAAACCCTCTCCAACAAAAATACACTTTTTTGTCTCCTTATCAAGGTGGAGAGACAGGAGAAGCTGGGATTGTTCAACTTAGAGCAGAAATGGTTAAGGAGAGATTTAATAGAGGTGTTCAAAATTATGAGGGGCTTTGATAGAGTACATAGGGAGAAACTGTTTCCAGTGGCAGGAGGGTCGGTAACCAGAGGACACAGATTTAAGATAATTGGCAAAAGAACCAGAGGGGACATGATGAGACATTTTTTTTTATGATCTGGAACGCGCTGCCTGAAAGGGCGGTGGAAGCAGATTCAATAGTAACTTACAAAAGGGAATTGGATAAATACTTGAAAATGAAAAAATTGCAAGAATTGTATGGCTCTTTCAAAGTGCCGGCACAGTCATGATGGGCCGAATGGCCTCCTCCTGTGCTGTGAGATTCTATGATTCTAGAACATGTTTGTATTTGGTCCTCTTGATGTTGGAACTCAAAATCTGGGCCCAGAAATTTGATTGTGCAGTGCCCGTGTTTTGTGTGACGAACAGGCGCTGATGGGTCCAATATGGCGTACAGTGTGCACGCGCTTAGTCCGCACTGGTTCGGACGCTGTATTGTCGTTCCAGGACGGCCGCTTGAAACAGGCATTAGACCCACTGCCTGTGCAATTCGAGGGTTTAACACCAGTTTCAGGCTCCTTTGCTAAATTGGATGGCTGTGTGAGCTGTGGTCAGTTTTATCGGGTGCAAAGCCGAACCAGGAGCCCTTAAAGGGACCGCTAAAGGTAGAGGCTGCCACCGGAAAGATAAGTGAAATATTTTATACCTGTCTGAATGTGGAGGCAGGAGGAACACTCCCGCACTACTTGTGCCCCATCTCCTGATTGCCTCACCCCCCCCCCACCCCCGCACCCCTTCCAGACTTACCCACTGCCCTTAGTCGACATCCCAGCAACTGATCTCACTCTCCCTGCGACGGCTGATCTGCAGCTGGGGCTGTGACTGGTGACAACAGCTCGTCGGTAATATACAAATAAGGCCAATGGGCCACTTTCTCCCGATCCTGATGTTGGCCTCTTTGGCCGCGTACAGTGGCCACTCCTCCTGGATCGCACCCGAACTCAGGCAAGATCCAACTTCCAAGTCCAGGACTCTCACTCAGGGGAGCTGTCTTGCTTGCATTGTATACACTCTGTGGGGCCCTTTTACTGCCATCCCCACTGCTCCTAGTTTGACATCGCTGCAGGAATTTTCTTGGTCCCTGTTGCAGGCGAAGTCACTATAGCAACTACAAGGCCTCTGGGAAGCTGGTTTTGGAGGGGGGGTCATGACCTTTTGTCCTGTGTTGCATTTATATTCATGCTGACATGTAACCTACCCTTGATAGATCGTACATTCATGCCAAGATGCATTCGGAACACAGCATTCATTCTATTTAGAATGGAAGAAAAGTGGATTGTAGATATTGCAATCATTCCAGCATCTAATGGACAGCATTTGATGATAGACTGCCTCTTAGTTCACTGAACTCAGCTCCCTGATAGCACAGTTGATAAAAGCCGTGAAACACTGAGCCACAGAGACCAGGAATATCCAAGTCCCATCTGCCTCCTGCACAGCGTGAGCTGATTTCAGCTGGGGTGGGAGTACTAGTGTTACAATTGGTGCTACAACTGACTGCAGTGATGGGAAAAATCAGCCCCATTCCTACTCCTGATCATTGTCCAGTAACTCCCACTGAAAAATGTGTGCGTGTGAGAATTGGAAAAGGACTGGATTAATCTCGGCTCTGAAGCCCCCCCAGAGTTAAGTAGCCTGCTGATGCTTATTGTCTCGGGTAATCCATGACTACATAAGCATGGCAATGGAAGGCTGCTGGTTCCTTTCAAGTCATAACCCAGCAAGAGCGAGGAGCGGAAATATAACTTACTAAACCCCACCAATTGTAATGATATACACAGATGTTAACTATATTACAGTATAAGAATCTGTACAAGTGAGAAGGAAAGAAAGTCTTGCATTTCTACAGCATCATTCACAACCTCAGGATGCCTCAAAGCACTTCACAGCCAATGAAGTACTTTTGAAGTGTGGTCACTGTTGTAATGTAGGGAAGACGGCAGCCAATTTGCGCACAGCAAACTCCCACAAACAGCAATGTGATAATGATCAGATAATCTGTTTTAGTGATGTTGATTGAGGGATAAATATTTGCCATGACACTGGGGAGAACTCCCCTGCTCTTCTTTGAAATAGTGCCATGGGATCTTTTACATCCACCTGAGAGAACAGATGGAGCCTCGGTTTAAATTTCATCTGAAAGACGGCCCCTCCGACAGTGCAGCGCTCCCTCAGTACTGCCCCTCCGACAGTGGAGCGCTCCCTCAGTACTGAGCCACCGACAGTGCAGCACTCCCTCAGTACCGCCCCTCCGACAGTGCAGCACTCCCTCAGTACTGCCCCTCTGACAGTGCAGCACTCCCTCAGTACTGCCCCTCCAACAGTGCAGCACTCCCTCAGTACTGACCATCCGACAGTGCAGTGCTCCCTCAGTACTGCCCCTCCGAAAGTGCAGCACTCCCTCAGTACTGACCATCCGACAGTGCAGCGTTCCCTCAGTACTGCCCCTCCGACAGTGCAGCACTCCCTCAATATTGCCCCTCCAACAGTGCAGCGCTCCCTCAGTATCGCCCCTCCTACAGTGCAGCAACCCCTCAGTACTGCCCCTCCGACAGTGCAGCAACCCCTCAGTACTGCCCCTCCGACAGTGCAGCGCTCCCTCAGTACTGCCCCTCCGACAGTGCAGCGCTCCCTCAGTACTGCTCCTCCGACGGTGCAGCGCTCCCTCAGTACTGCCCCTCCGACAGTGCAGCACTCCTTCAGTACTGCCCCTCTGACAGTGCAGCACTCCCTCAGTACTGCCCCTCTGACAGTGCGGCGCTCCCTCAGTACTGATCCTCCGACAGTGCAGCTCTCCCTCAGTACTGGCCCTCCGAGCGCCGCACTGTCGGAGGGGCAGTACTGAGGGAGCGCTCCACTGTCGGAAGGGCAGTACTGAGGGAGTGCTGCACTGTCGGAGGGGCAGTACTGAGGGAGCGCTGCACTGTCGGAGGGGCAGTACTGAGGGAGCGCTCCACTGTCGGAGGGGCAGTACTGAGGGAGTGCTGCACTGTCGGAGGGGCAGTACTGAGGGAGTGCTGCACTGTCGGAGGGGCAGTACTGAGGGAGCGCCGCATTGTCGGAGGGGCAGTACTGAGGGAACGCTGCACTGTCGGAGGGGCAGTACTGAGGGAACGCTGCACTGTCGGAGGGGCAGTACTGAGGGAGCGCCGCATTGTCGGAGGGACAGTACTAAGGGAACGCTGCACTGTCGGAGGGGCAGTACTGAGGGAGCGCCGCACTGTCGGAGGGGCAGTACTGAGGGAGCGCCGCACTGTCGGAGGGGCAGTACTGAGGGAGAGCCGCACTGTCGGAGGGGCAGTAATGAGGGAACGCCGCACTGTCGGAGGTGCCGTTTTTCAGATGAGACGTTAAACCGAGGCCCTGTCTGCTCTCTCAGGTGGACGTAAAAGATCCCACAGCCACTATGTTGTATTCTCCCCGGTGTCCTGGACCAATATGTATCCTTCAACCAACATCAGTAACAAAAAATTATCTGGTCAATATCACATTGTTGTTTGTGGGAGCTTGCTGTGCGCAAGTTGGCTGCCGCGTTTCCTACATTACAACAGTGACTACACTTCAAAAGTACTTCACTGGCTGTAAAGTGCTCTGGGATGTTCTGAGGTGCTGAACGGACTCCGTGCTGCCGCCCAATCTGAACTTCTACTCCAAGGGTCTCCAGCTGGAAACCTGTCTGTGCGAGAACGGCACAGGACTGGCGGGATGGTGAGGCGGTCTCGGCTGGTATTGCCCATGGGCATGTTGAATCCATGTAGAATGTGAGGGTTGCAGCAGCTAATGCTTCTGTGTTCCTGACACCAACATTGAGATCCGCCTCACATATGGTTCTGCAGCAGTCAGAATCCGAGAAAGAATCGGCTGTTATACACAGCTCTGTAATCCTGTGCAGGATGAACTCTGCCATTGATTGGGCCAACCTCATCCAGTTCGCCAGTCTTGATGAATTTGGATGTTGCCGAGTCCAGCAGCAAGAGATGAGCTTTCCCTGCTCACTCTGCAATATTTCAGCACTGGGTAGATATAGATTTTGTGGGACGCTAATGTTGTTGACTCTGGGAGGTATCCCTGGCTGAGTATTCATGAGAGTTTCACTTCTCTACTGGCACTTCCAGTCAACAACCTTCAAAAAACTTGTTTGTCCCAGTGCAATTTGGATGTAATTGAGAAGCAGAACGACACAGTCCTTTACAGAGGAGAGCTGCATGCCAGCTTCATGCACTCAGAGCAGAGTTATTGACTTGGCATCTTCAGTGCTGAAAATAATAAAATATTTGTCAGCCTTTCTGTCCACGTCTGCCTTCAGTAATCCAGTTACTGCTCACCTCATGAGTGGCCAATGAGCCACTCTGGAAAGCAAAGAGCTCCGACAGAACATTGCTTTTGATCACATTCATCAGTTTTCAGCGCAAGACAAGAGACGAAGTGGGGCCAACAACCCTTCCCTGGGTTGGTGGGGGGTGGGTGTGGGGGGGGGGGGGGGTCGGCTCCTGGGGTGCTCTGATCGGTCGATGAACTTCCATGGATCATCACTGAGCATCTGAGGGAGCCGCGGATCTGAGGGCTCAGCTTCCAAGACTGGATGGCACATTCTACCAAATACTTCCAAAGCGTTGGGATTTCTGCTGTGCCTCTGACTCTGCACACAGTCCAGTCTGCAACTCTGACATTAACCAGTTTGCAGTGCGGTCAAGTTGGGAACTGGGTTTTGCTTCTTTGAGCTTTGACACAATCAACAGTACATAGCATTACATGGAATATACAGCACGCAAACAGGCCATTGGGCCCCGCTAGTCTGTGCGGGTGTTTATACTCCACACGAGTCTCCTCACATTCCATCCACCTTATCTCAGCCATTCAGCATATCTTTCTATTCCCTTTTCTCTTATGCACTCATCTAGTTTCCTTTTGAAAGCATCTCAGCTATTTGCCGCAACCAATTTCTGCGGTAGCGAGTTCCACATTCTAAGCACTCTCGGAGTCAAGACATTTCTCCTCATTTCCCTATTGGATTTATTAGTGGAGGCATTGATGTGTAATTGACAGAATATTATTATTTTTTTGTCTCCCTTTGCTCTTGCTCCCATCCTGACAGTACTGACTTGCTGGAAAAAATTAACGGGCACTTGGAGAGGTTTAAGCTAATTAAGGAGAGCCAACATGGATTTGTAAAAGGCAGATTGTGTTTGACTAATCTAATTGAATTTTTTGATGAAGTAACAGAGAGGATTGATGAAGGGAATACAATGGATGTTGTCTACATGGATTTTAGGAAGGCGTTTGACAAAGTACCACATAGAAGGCTGGTTAACAAAATTGAGGCTCATGGAATAGGTGGGTCAGTGGCAGCTTGGATAAGGAATTGGCTTAAGGACAGAAAACAGCGAGTTGTGTCGGAGGGGCATTTTTCAGACTGGAGGATGGTAGACAGTGGTGTTTCCCAAGGGTCAGTGCTGGGGCCACTGCTTTTTTTGATATATATAAATGACCTGGATATTGGAATACAGAGTAGAATTTCTAAATTTGCCGATGACACCAAACTTGCAGGTGTGGCAAACAGTGATGATGATACCAATCGACTGCAACAGGACATAGAAAGGCTAGCAGAATGGGCAGACAAGTGGCAGATGGAATTTAATACAGAGAAGTGTGAGGTGATGCATTTTGGTAGAAGGAACAGGGAGAGGCAATATACACTTAATGGCACAGTTTTAAAGAGTGTGTAGGGACAGAGAGACCTGGGAGTTAATGTGCATAGGTCCCTGAAGGTGGCAGGACATATTGAGAGAGTGATTGGCAAAGTATATGGGATCTTGGGCTTCATAAATAGAGGTATTGAGTACAAAAGTAGAGAAGTTATGCTGAACCTTTATAAAGCGCTGGTTAGGCCACAACTGGAGTATTGCGTCCAGTTCTGGTCACCACATTTTAGGAAGGATGTGAAGGCACTTGAGAGGGTGCAGAGGAGATTTACCAGAATGGTTCCGGGGATGGGGGATCTTAGCTACAAGGACAGGTTGGAGAAGCTGGATTTGTTTTCATTACAGCAAAGGAGGTTGAGGGGTGATTTGATAGAGGTGTACAAGGTTATGATGGGTTTAGATAGGCTAGACGGGGAAAGGCTGTTCCCATTAGTTGATGGTACAAGGACTAGGGGACACAAATTTAAGGTTTTGGGCAAGAGATACAGGGGGGATGTGAGGGAAAACTTTTTTACGCAGCAAGTGGTAAGGACCTGGAACTCACTGCTGATGGAGGTGGTGGAAGCGGAAACTTGCTGGGCTACGGGGATAGAGCGGGGGAATGGGACTGACTGGATTGCTCTACAGAGAGCCGGCATGGACTCGATGGGCCAAATGGCCTCCTTCTGTGCCGTTATGACTCTATGTGATATGAAAAAAGGACTAGGGGACACAGATTTAAGGTTTTGGGCAAGAGATACAAGGGGGACGTGAGGAAAAACTTTTTTATGCAGCGAGTGGTGAGGACCTGGAACTCGCTGCCGACGGAAGTGGTGGAAGCGGAGACACTCAATGTTTTCAAGGGGAGACTGGATAGGCACTTGAGGGAAATAAACTTGCAGGGCTATGGGTATAGAGTGGGGGAATGGGACTGACTGGATTGCTCTACAGAGAGCCGGCACGGACTCAATGGGCCGAATGGCCTCCTTCTGTGCCGTTATGACTCTCTGGGCTCGATTTTGCCATTGTGGGTGGGCTGGGGCGTGTCAGGTGGTTTTCGTGTCAGGACCCCGACTCCGATGTGAAGTGAGGAAGAAGTGCGATTTTCCCCTAATTGGGCAATTGATTTCCAGCGTGTGGGAACCCCAGGCCCAATGAGTCTTTTCATCCAGAAAGTCGCCTCCGATGACGTCATCAATGCTGCTGGATTTAAGGGCTGCAAGCAGCCTTGCTTCTTCTGGAGACTGGAAACTTTATTGCCATTGTAGTAAGCACTTCATTGATCTACTATGTCCACCAGTAGACCAAAGTGTGCTCCAAGTTTCGATGAGGCCTCCCTCCAAGCTCTGGTGGAGGGAGCAAGATCCAATAAGGAGGTGCTCTTCCCTTCCTCATGGAGGAAAAAGCCTCCCCAGCAGACTAAAGCTGTATGGCTGCAAGTGGCCCAGGAGGTCAACTCAATGTCTATGTGCCGCAGAACCTGGCTGCAGTGCAGGAAGAGGTTTCATGACCTTCTCCACACAGAAAAAGTGAGTTTGACTTTCCCATCACCCTCAATCTGATCCCCATCGCCTCTCCTCACCAGCACTCTGCTTTGCCAACCACTTCCTCCACATCCCACTTGACACTTACATCCCTGCACCCTTACCCATTCCCTCTCTCTCTATGGTCACATTCACTTAACTATTCGACCATGCAGCCCTCACACTCCTTATCACTGTGATGCAATGACAACAACTTACAACACACAGGGAGGGCCCTTTGTCTCCTTCTAAGCATCTATGCTATGGATTCTCTACACTCACTCCTTCATTCTCACTCAAACTCCACTTGTGTCCCTCATTGCAGGAAAAGAGAGCCCACAATAAGAGGGAAAGAGCGAGGATAGGAGGAGGGCCACCCTCAGTAGCCCAGCTCACCACTTCAGAGGAGGCGGCCCTGGAGATCGCCGGAGTGGAGGACGATTCCCAAGTGGGGGACGGACAGACGGGCACATCACAGCAAGCTGGTGACAGAATAGTTTGGCATCTCTCTCATTTACATTGCATGAGTGAGTGATAATGATTTTGATGCTCTAACAGATTGACTTATGATCATCTGCACTACTCAATGTGCATGTAACCTTGACCTCACATCTCTAGCACTTTCCTTTACTCCCCCACAGGACCATCGACAGCCTCCTGTCCAGGAGGAACAGCCTGAGCCTCCAGGCTCCTCAGAGGAAGTTGCAACCTCTGAGGGCGCAGCGTCAGCAGAATTCAGCGCACCCAGCACCAGCGCAGACACTCACACCTCGGTGGGACCATCGCGAGATAGAGTATTGTTGTCACCTGGTGTATCACAGCTCACAAGTGAGCATCAGCAGATGGTGGAGACAGGGACAGCAGTGGAGAGTCCTCATCGGAGGGCGCAGGACTCTGCCAGCTCGGCTCAGCTGCATGTCGACCCTGTGTCTCTGGGTCCATCCAGAAGAAGAGCAGTCCTGGAACTCCAGGAGCAGGTGCAGAAGTCTCTGGCAGGTTTTGTCTCCAGGGTCGCTGTGAGTGTGGAGCGAATGGAGGAGTCCATCGCGAACATGAGCAGAGCCTTTGTGGAGGCATTGGTGCATGAACGCATCACTACGGAAAGGATGGCAACCTCCGTGGAAAGGATGGCTACGGTAGAGGAGAGGATGGCTACGGCCATGGAGGAGCTAAGTCGCCAGAGTGTTGAAAACATGGTCATTGTCCAGAATAGACTGACATCTCTTGATTGAGCATAGAAACCAGACCTTCATGGAAGTCCTCTAGAGTAGGACTTCCAGTGCAGAAACGGGTCCTCATGGCCCCCCTGAAGTGCAGCAAGGAGCAGCCAAGCCACTTGCTTGCTCTGAAGTGGGGCTGACCCATGAGAGGGATGTTGGTGGCAGACAACAAGGAAGTGGGGGCTCCTCTCCAAGCGCTCACACGACCATGCCACTGCAGAGCCCTCGGTCAGAGCCCCACCAGTGTCCCCACCCAACTGAGATGGGCGTCTCAGCCTCTGCGCAGCCGCAGGAGCAGCAGACTGTTGCTGAGCCCTCAAAGGCTCACAACCCCAGAGGACGCCCGCCAAAGGTGTCGAGACAGGAGCAGCAAGAAAGTGAGCAAGGGGCCATCACATCTGCTGAAGCCGCAGGGGAAGCACCACGTAGGAGCACACGTAAGAGGAAGATAAAGCACAAGTAGTCACAAGGGTAGTCACTTGGGTGTTCTGTTGCATTGTTTTTTGACCAGCCATCCTTGTAATGGTATCATAAACAGATTTGATGGCAAACTGTTGAAGTTGTGGCCTGAGTCATTTCGCAAATGGGACTTCCACATTGAAAGGCGACTTGCAATTGTCAGTATGGTGGTTAGAGTGATAGGAATCCGCAGCTTCTTGTCCATTGTCGATGCTCTGGTAAGAAGGTGCGAGGCAAAAGTCTCTGATTGTGCAGGCTAAGCAAATCTGGCCAACATGAGTGCGTCCCTTGCATCCCGGGCAGCAATGTGGTCGCGCGCTGGCTCCTTCTGGCCTGTGCAGCTTCAGGTGGGTGAGCAGCAGCTTGGCGCTCCTGTTGTTGCTGCTGTTGTTCATGGTTCTGCTGCTGCCGCGGCTGGTCATCGTCCGAATCTGATGTCCAGGAGGAAAGGAAATAAATGGTTCCCATGCTTCTGGTATATGCCTCAGTTTGGGAAGCGCTCAGTCAAGGTGGGGAGAGGGGTTTCCCAGGAGGTCACACTGGAGATGGGTGTCAGGCTCCAAACTTCCACAACAATGAGTCTGCCTGCTAAAAGTTCCCCCAGACCTAGGACAACAAAGTTCTGTCACCTGCAAATGATCATTGGTGAAAACTGCTTTTTAATGGTGGAGTTGCAGCTGTTAGTAAGCAATCCACTAGTGAGGCCAACAGGGTTAACTGGCGTGTTCCAGAGGAGACGTGCAGGATGGGGGAAATGTGTTAAAATCAGAACGGCCTCTCAAAATGGAATTATAGAGGCAATTAACTGGTTGTTAAGGGCCTTAAGGGCCTATCCCGCCTCTTGGAGGCAGGATGGAAAGGGGGTCTGAAAACACGAATGTGGGAAAATTGCTGGGAGGCGGGATGGAGGCGGGATTGGAGCCGTCCGCCATTTTTTGCGATTTTACCACCTCACACGCCTCCAATCCCGCCTCCTCGGGCCTGGCAAAATCGAGCCCTATGACTCTATGGGGGAAAAATTCAGTTGGTTGCGCCTCCCGTTAGCGCCTTCAGAGGGCGCTAATGGGGCGCAAAGCAACTAGCGCCCGGGCGCGGCGATGTTTACGCCGCCCTCAAAATTAACTAGACATTTTGCGGCGGCGCTAAATACTACCGCCACGATCTCCTGCGCCGGCAGACCGTGACGTCAGTCGAGTGCGCAATGCCCCGGTAGCGCCCCGGAGTGGATATTGAGTGGCGCCCCCTGCCTTACCGCCTGCCGCTAGCAACGACATGTTGAGGGGAGCGTTTTGCAGTCAGGAAGGGACTGGGGGAGCGCTATTTAAAGGCGACCGCTTCCTGCCTTTTATTGTTGGTGACATTTTTGAACCACGCAGTCTGAGAGAGAGAGAGAGAGACTTCTGGAGAGATTCAATGCTGTGTGAAGGAGTTTTGGGTACTGAGCAGCACTTTGCAGGATCATTTTGATTTGCCCTTCCTTTTATCGATTTAGAAGAGACTGTGGGGGCTGCACTCTGAGCTCTTTCCCTGGGTCTCTCCATTGTTCTTTCCTGCAAATTTGATTAACAGGTCTCTCCAGGCCGAGATTCAAGGCTGCAATGAGCAGGATGTGGATGGAAAGCAAGATCAACCCTCCCCTTTAAGAACTGGCCGGCACCATTGTGTGTGTGTTCCATTGCTGACTGACATCACATGAGCTTCGCCAGCGCTCTGAGGTAGCGCCTCGCTCCTCGGCGTTAGCGCCTTAAGACAGGTGTGAAGCGCCTGATTTAGCGCTCCAATCACCTCCAGGGGCGATAAAAGTCAAGTTTGCAGTCGGAGGCGATAATTAGCGGCAGGCGCTAATCTTTGCGCCCGGCCGATAATTGCGCCCCAAATGGGGCGATACTGAATTTTTCCCCCTATGACTCTATGAGTACCGTATCACTGGGGCCAGCTGTCCTCTGGTGTCCTCCCAAGTGCTCATTCCTCATGTGTGAGCCAAGATAATGAGTGTCAGTACGCTGTTCGGTCATGGGCTGCATCACAGATGAGTCTAATATTCTCTTCATCTGATACCCACATGGGAGCATTATCAGTCGGGGGATACTGCGTAGTGACAAACTTTGGGACTGCTGGCTGATTTCCCTCCTTTCATCTCCAGCCTGGGGACCCTGAAGTCAATTAAAGCACCTCTACAGACACCTCTAGAGGACAGTGAACTCAGCATAATGTGGGTACGAAACCCCAAACCCCCAAACTACCTGGTCTGTACTTCTCAACGGAACATAGAAAGGGTAAGTGAATGAGCAAAACTGTGGCAATGCGGGAAAGTGTCTCGCCCACTTTGGATCTGAGAAAGACAAATCGGAATATTTCCTTAATAGTGAGAGACTAGGAGCTGTGGAGGAGCAAAGGGATTTGGGTGTCCTTGTGCACAAATCACTAAAAGCTAGTAGACAGGTACAAAAACGAATCAAAAAGATTAACGGAACATTGGCCTTTATCTCAAGGGGATTGGAATATAAAAGTGAGGAAGTGATGCTTCAGTTGTACGGAGCTCTGGTCAGACCCTGTCTGGAGTAACTGTGTTCAGTTCTGGGCCCCGCACCTCAGGAAGGATATACTGGCCTTGGAGGGGGAGCAGCGCAGATTCACCAGAATGATACCGGGGCTAAAAGGGTTAAATTATAATGACAGGTTGGACAGACTAGGCTTGTATTCCCTCGAGTATAGAAGATTAAGGGGTGATCTGATCGAGGCGTTTAAAATGATTTAAAAAATGATTCAATTGGGTAGATAGAGAGAAACTATTTCCTCTGGGGGTGGGAGTCCAGAACAAGGGGGCAGAACCTTAAAATTAGAGCCAGGCCGTTCAGGGGTGATGTCAGGAAGCACTTCTTCACACAAAGGGTGGTGGAAATCTGGAAAACTCTCCCCCAAAAGAGCTGTGGATGCTGAGGATCAATTGGAGCTTTCAAGACTGAGATCGATAGAGTTTGTTGGGCGAGGGTATCGAGGGATACGGAGCAAAGGCGGGTAAATGGAGTTGAGCTACAGATCAGCCACGATCTAATGGAATGATGGAACAGGCTCGAGGGGCTGAATGGCCTCCTCCTGTCCCTATTATCCACTCGGTGTAGTGCATTGGCTAACTGAGCCATCGACAGTACTCTGGAGTTTCACTTTAATCCCTTCTCGTGGTTAGGCAATTTGTTTACGTCGCAAAATTCAAGTCAAACGGGATGTGGAACAGTAGCAGCGTTAATGAAATGAGTTAATGCATGAAATCCCTGCTCACCTGAGAGGATCTGTCACACAACATGGGACTGTGTCGCGAGTGAGTGTGAATCAAGGTGAGTGTGAATCAAGGTGAGTGTGAATCAAGGTGAGTGTGAATCAAAATAGAAATTCACACTGTAATATTATGTGTGCCTTATTTAAACATAAATATTCAACAACAACATGCATTTATATAGCGCCTTTAACAAAGAAAAATGTCCCAAAATGCTTCACAGAAGCATAAATCAGAAAACAGGCACTGAGCCATATAAAGAGTATTAGGTCAGGTGACCAAAAGCTTGGTGAAAGAGGTCGGTTTTAAGGAGCGTCTTAAAGGAGGAGAGAGAGGCGGAGAGGTTTAGGGAGGGAATTCCAGAGCTTAGGGCCTCAGCAGCTGAAGGCACGGCCGCCAATGGTGGAGCGATGGAAATCAGGGATGCTCAAGAGGCCAGAATTGGAGAAGTGCAGATATCTCGGAGGGTTGTAGGGCTGGTGGAGGTTACAGAGATAGGGAGGGGGCGAGGCCATGGAGGGATTTGAACACGAGGATGAAAATGTTCAATTTGATGCACTGGGAGAACTGAGGGGCCAATGTGAGTCAGTGAGGTCAGGGGTGATGGGCAAGTGGAAGTTGGTGTGAATTGTACATGATGGAGGGTATCGGATGGGAGGACGGCCAGGACAGCATTGGAATAGTTTAGTTCAGAGGTGAAACAGAGACAATCCTCCTTTATAAGATTCTCTGATGTACTTTGACTTCTGATATAAATTGAATATTGTCATATCACCAATAATAAACACTTTATGCGAAACTACGATTTCTGCGGATTTTCTCTCCTCTACTGCTGGCTCACGGGCTCAGATAGAGCTGGACAGGTACCTGTTGCACATTGGTACCTCATGAGTGATCGCACTAGAGAGGGTACAGAGGAGATTTACCAGGATGTTGCCAGGACTGGAGAATTTTAGCGATGAGGAAAGATTGGGTAGGCTGGGGTTGTTTTCTTTGGAACAGAGGAGGCTGAGGGGAGATTTAATTGAAGTGTATAAAATTGTGAGGGGGGCCGAGATAAAGTGGCTAGGAAGGACCTATTTCCCTTAGCAGAGAGGTCAATAACCAGGGGGCACAGATTTAACGTAATTGGTAGAAGGATTAGAGGGGAGTTGAGGAGAACTTTTTCCACCCAGAGGGTGGTGGGGGTCTGGAACTCACTGCCTGAAAGGGTGGTAGAGGCAGAAACCCTCATCACATTTAAAAAGTACTTGGATATGCACTTGAAGTGCCATAACCTACAAGGCTACGGACCAAGAGCTGGAAAGTGGGATTAGGCTGGAGAGCTCTTTGTCGGCCAGCATGGACATGATGGGCCGAATGGCCTCCTTCTGTGCCATAAATTTCTATGATTCTCTGAGTGTTGGTAAACCTTCCAACCATGGGGTGCATCACACGTGGCGCCTAATCCACACAATCAGTTTGAAGCAGGGCTCAGTGCAGAGTGATCAGCAGCAGTAAGCCTGGCTGGTCTCGATCCCTTCCCTATCTCGTGAAGCTAAAGACAACTGGCAATCCTGGGCTGCGATCAGCTTACTCAGGAAGGACCTGGAACAAGGCATTTCAAAAAAAATTGCCTTTATGGCACTGTAACTGCATGGTTCTGAAAAACAGCATTTTGAAGGGGATTCACCGAGCCTTTCTAAACTCACCCATTTACTGCAGTGTGTTTTACATTGTCAAGATGATAATAGATTAGATTTCACATTCCACCCTTTCTACATAAAACATGTCATTCCTTTATTAAAAAAAAAAGTTATGCTGATCTTGCTTTGCCTCAAACTCTATCCCATAATATTGAAATGAAATTCCCCAAGGTTTGCTCCATGTGGTTTCAACACCAATTGCGTGCATTTGGCAATGGTCCTATGACGGAACCCCAAAATAGACCGTGCCACAGAATTTGCTGCCAAAATAGCGGCGAGTTTAACGACGCAAGCGGCGATGAATGTGTAAATCACCCAGCAACTTGTGGCGAGGGAGAGACACGCCGTGAGTTGCGAATCACCACGAGTTTCCGGACGACTTGCGCCGTTTCGCCAGTAGCCTCGCAAAAACGGCAACTTGCCGTTACCCTCCTCCATGCGTTTCGTGTAGTTGCCGCATTTGCGCATTAATTACCCATTAAACTTGCCACAGAAAGTTAGGGCTGGTACTTAACAGCGTAAGGACCCTTTTAATGATGAGATTCATTTTCCTGCAATGCCACTCGACCACTCTGGCGCAAAGGGGAACAATTCAAACTGTGAAGTCTCATTCCTGAAGGTAGTAAATTGTTCTTAGAGATTTATTAATATTTCAAATTTTAAATTTTTACATTTTTTTCTTACTTTTCCTTTCTGTCTATTTTTTTCGCTCTCTCAATCCAATCTTTCTTTTCCTCTTTATTTCTCTTTCAGTACCTGATTTGACTCTAATTTGCCCGATTTCCTTCCCCATCGTTCCTCTGTTTCTTTCTCAATCCTTAAATCTCATGGGTTAAGGAGACAGACTGTTGGTCCCGTCACTCACTGGGGTCCCACTGCCCCATTGCCCTCACCGTGCTGTTATCAGTTCACACTGCCAGCAAGTTGTGGCTCGAAAACCTTTTGAGCTGAAGGGTGCAGGAAGAAGTCTAACTAACCGGGCATGCCGTGAGATGCCCTGCTCCAGCAAGATCGGGGTCAATGTCTATCATTCCCTCTCTCTGCTCCAACATTCACTTTGCTTCTTGGAATGAATTGCACATCACTGTAGGTGTCCCTGATCTCAACTACAAGCACTGAGATAGTGATGAAAGGTACCTTTGTTGGAAACGCTAACTACCTGTACTCTGCTTTACACCGTGGGGAGCCACAATCCGGTTATTTATATTTATTAATAACAGTTAGAACTAAACACTATTTAAGATTTGGCAACCTGACTGGGTCCCTTATCGACTGAAAATATAAAATATATGAAATATTCTGTCAGTAAAAAGAAAGAAACTTGCATTTCTATTGCGCCTTTCATGACCTCAGGAGGTCCAAAAGCGCTTTAGTGAATGAAGAACTTTTGAAGTACAGTCTCTGTTGTAATGTAGGAAATGCGGCAGCCAATTTGCGCACAGCAAGCTCCCACAAACAGCAACGTGATAATGACCAATGATCTGTTTTAGGTGTTGGTTGAGGGATAAATATTGACCAGGACACCAGGGAGAACTCCCCATCTCTTCTTCGAATAGTGCCCATGGGATCTTTAACATCTACGTGAGAGAGCAGACTGGGCCTCGGTTTAACATCTCATCCAAAAGTTGGCACCTTTGACAGTGCAGCACTCCCTCAGTACTGCTCCTCCGACAGTGCAGCGTTCCTCAGTACTGCTCCTCCGACAGTGCAGCACTCCCTCAGCACTGCCCCTCCGACAGTGCAGCGCTCCCTCAGTACTGCCCCTCCGACAGTGCAGCGCTCCCTCAGTACTGCCCCTCCGACAGTGCAGCGCTCCCTCAGTACTGCCCCTCCGACAGTGCAGCGCTCCCTCAGTACTGCCCCTCCGACAGTGCAGCGCTCCCTCAGTACTGCCCCTCCGACAGTGCAACACTCTCTCAGTACTGCCACTCCGACAGTGCAGAGCTCCCTCAGTACTGCCCCTCCAACAGTGCAGAGCTCCCTCAGTACTGCCCCTCTGACAGTGTAGCGCTCCCTCAGTACTGCCCCTCCGACAGTGCAGCGCTCCCTCAGTACTGCCCCTCCGACAGTGCGGTGCTCCCTCAGTACTGCCCCTCCGACAGTGCAGTTCTCCCTCAGTACTGCCCCTCCGACAGTGCAGCGCTCCCTCAGTACTGCCCCTCCGACAGTGCAGTTCTCCCTCAGTACTGCCCCTCCGACAGTGCAGCGCTCCCTCAGTACTGCCCCTCCGACAGTGCGGCGCTCCCTCAGTACTGCCCCTCCGACAGTGCAGTTCTCCCTCAGTACTGCCCCTCGACAGTGCGGCGCTCCCTCAGTACTGCCCCTCCGACAGTGCAGCGCTCCCTCAGTACTGCCCCTCCGACAGTGCGGCGCTCCTTCAGTACTGCCCCTCCGACAGTGCAGTTCTCCCTCAGTACTGCCCCTCTGACAGTGCGGCGCTCCCTCAGTACTGCCCCTCTGACAGTGCAGCGCTCCCTCAGTACTGCCCCTCTGACAGTGCAGCGCTCCCTCAGTACTGCCCCTCCGACAGTGCGGCACTCCCTCAGTACTGCCCCTCCGACAGTGCGGCACTCCCTCAGCGCTCCACTGGAGTGTCAGCTTCCAGGAGCATTCCTGCTCCTCCTCCGGGCCCCACCAGGTAAGTAAAAAAAAACTTACCTTTTTGGGCCTCTTCTGACCCTTGGCTTCTCTTCACCACTGTCCTCACCTGGAGGGAAAGCCACTGGGGCTTCCGAGCTCAGGCCATCCAGTGAAAATAGCAGTCGGGTTCCGATGACACCATCAGGGCCTGACATGCCTATTTAAAGGAGAACTCCGCCTGCTTTGGACGAGTGTCCTTGCTGCCTGATCAGTGGAGCAGGTCAAGAGTCAGGGAATGATCAGCTCCCAGGCGGGTAAGTAACCTGGATGATTCTAATTGCCCACACATTTGAGGAGTGAGGTTGAAATCGCCACAACCCTCACCCCCGGGAGTGTGGTTAAATGTTAATTTCTCCTTTCTCCTCGACACGACGTTCTGGTTTTTCAAAATTCCAGTTTCCCAGTAGTTGCGACATTTCTTTATAATCTAATTACCTTTTTCTTGTTTCACAGATGAGCTCATGATTAACTTCGGTGCCATCTTACTTTGTTGCACAGCAGCAGCCGCTGGAATTGTACATTGGATAACTGGAGCCATTCCAGCTTATTAAACGTTAGGAACATGACAAAGAATTAACTGCGATTAGCTGGAGATATCTCGGAGGTGACCTTGTAGAGGTAGATTAAGATCACAAAAGCAAAAGGAAATTGTGGAAAGATGACACAGGCCAAATAGAATCTGGAAACGAGAAAACCCCAACAACATTTTAAAATGATTTCTCAGGATGTGGGTTTCGCTGGCAAGGCAGGCGTTCATTGCCCATCTCGAGTTGACCCTGAGAGAGTTGTGTCGGCCATTGCATGGAGATTAGCCACATATTGTGGGACTGGAGTCATGTATAAGACAGAGCAGGTCGAGTTGGTCGAATCCATGGCCTGAAGACCAATGGTAAACCCGTTGGGTTCTCATGGCAGTGTTCCATTTGCCTGGTGCCCGCCCATAATCACCAGATCTGCTGAGTGCAGCTTCATAACTTGCCACCGTGTGATTTAAACTCATAACCTGCTGCCCCAAAAAGCTGTAGAAGCTACATCATTACATAAATTTAAAACAGAAATAGACAGTTTCCTAGAAGTAAAGGGAATTAAGGGTTACGGGGAGCGGGCAGGAATTTGGACATGAGTCTAGGTTCAGATCGGTCATGGCCCTGTGGGTAGCGTAGCGGGCCCAGGGGCCGTGTAGCCTGATCCTGCTCCTATTTCGTGTGTCCAATTCTGTTAGGTTCAGGAGATGGTTCTGTGATAGTAGATTGGCGGTTAGGATCAGATCAGCCATGATCTTATTGAATGGCGGAGCAGGCTCGAGGGGCCAATTGGCCTACTCCTGCTCCTATTTCTTATGTTCTTATGTTCTAACCTCTCGCTTCCCTGTCCACTACCATAACTACCACGTCCTAATACAACACCGTTAACAGGGAAGCTTGTCCAAGCTGCTTCATAGAGTTACAACGAAAATAGGAGAAATTAGAAGCTTGGTCAAAGAGTTGGGCTTCAAGAAAGGTCCGGCCCATCACTAAGACCGCCTACTTCCACCGCCGTAACATCGCCCGTCTCCGCCCCTGCCTCAGCTCATCTGCTGCTGAAACCCTCATCCGTGCCTTTGTTCCCTCTAGACTTGACTATTCCAACGCTCTCCTGGCCGGCCTCCCATCTTCCATCCTACGTAAACTTGAGCTCATCCAAAACTCTGCTGCCCGTGTCCTAACTCGCAGCAAGTCCTGTTCACCCATCACCCCTGTGCTCGCTGACCTACATTGGCTCCTGGTTGAGCAACGCCGCGATTCAAAAAAATGTCATCCTTGTTTTCAAATCCCTCCACGGCCTCGCCCCTCCCTATCT
Organism: Squalus acanthias; assembly: GCA_030390025.1. Taxonomy (NCBI): domain Eukaryota; kingdom Metazoa; phylum Chordata; class Chondrichthyes; order Squaliformes; family Squalidae; genus Squalus; species Squalus acanthias. Next base: position 4,088,646 of record CM059435.1, on the reverse strand, counting down.
CTGTAATCTCCTCCAGCTCCACAATCCACTGAGATCGCTGCGCTCCTGCAATCCTGGCCTCTTGTACATCCCCAAATTTAATTGCTCTACCATTGGTGGCCGTGCCTTCAGCTGCCTGGGCCCTAAGCTCTGGAAATCCCTCCCTAAACCTCTCTGCCTCTCTGTCCTCCTTTAAGACAGCTCCTTAAAAAACTCCCTCTTTGACCAAGCTTCTGGTCACCCGTCCTAATATCTCCTTATGTGGCTCGGTGTCTAATTTTGCTTGATAATCGCTGCTGTGAAGCGCCTTGGGACGTTTTACTACAGTAAAGCCGCTATATAAATACAAGTTGTTGTTGTTGTTAAAGGAGGAGAGGGAGGTGGGAAGGCAGAAAGGTTTGGGGTGAGAATTTCAGAGAATGGGGCCTAGATGGCTGAAAGCACAGCTGCCAATGGCGGGGCAGAAGTAGGGTGGGTGGACATGAGGTTGGAGGAACAGAGAGTTTCGAGGGGGAAGGGGGGATGTTGTAGGGCTGGAGGAGAATAAAGAGCGAGGGAGAGGCGAGGCAATGAAGGGATTTAGACACCAGGTTGAGAATTTTAAATATGAGGTGTTGGTGGCCCGGGAGCCAATGTCGGTCAATAAGGATGGGTTAATGACTGGTCTGCTCTTAAAATATCAACCTGTCTTTTCCGTTTGTACAGCTGACAGGCTGGCTGTGCAGTTGCAGAATTTGATGTTTGTATTTTGCATTTTAAGGTCTTGCAGTTTTTTTTTCTTTTCACCTGAAGTGCACAAGACATACAAGTGGGGCAGTAGACGTGAAGCTGAAAGAATTCTCTCGGATATGTTGGAGCAGTGAGCCAGGAGCTTACAGACACACGGCTGTGAAAGTAAGGAGAGATGTCAAGAAGTGTTTCTCTACACAGAGTGGGGGAACAGATTGAGTGGGGTTATTGGGGAGAGTGGGTGAGCTTATGACACTGGACTCATTAACAAAAGAGCTGGATAGTGTCAAGACAAGATGGTAGAGATGGGATTCTGGAAAAAATCAGATCAAATAGATTGAAGCACTTTTGGTGATACATTTAAAAAAGAATAAGACTTGCATTTATATCACGCCATTCACGGCCTCGGCACGTCCCAAAGCACTTTACAGCCAATGAAATACTTTTAAAGTGCAGTCACTGCTGTAATGTAGGAAACGCGGCAGCCAATTTGCACACAGCAAGATCCCACAAACAGCAATGATCTAATGACCATAAAATCATTATTTTAGTGCTGTTGGTCGAGGAATAAATATTGGCCAGGACACCGGGGAGAACTCCCCTGCTGTTCTTTGAAATTTTGTCGTGGGATCTTTTATGCCCACCTGAGAGGCCCGAGATTGGTACAATGTCTCATCTGAAAGACGGCCCCTCCGACAGTGCGGCACTCCCTCAGTACTGCCCCTCCGACAGTGCAGTGCTCCCTCAGTACTGCCCCTCCGACAGTGCAGCGCTCCCTCAGTACTGCCCCTCCAACAGTGCGGCGCTCCCTCAGTACTGCCCCTCCGACAGTGCAGCACTCCCTCAGTACTGCCCCTCCGACAGTGCAGTGCTCCCTCAGTACTGCCCCTCCGACAGTGCAGCACTCCCTCAGTACTGCCCCTCCGACAGTGCGGCGCTCCCTCAGTACTGCCCCTCCGACAGTGCGGCACTCCCTCAGTACTACCCCTCCGACAGTGCGGCGCTCCCTCAGTACTGCCCCTCCGAGAGTGCGGTGCTCCCTCAGTACTGCCCCTCCGACAGTGCAGCGCTCCCTCAGTACTGCCCCTCCAACAGTGCGGCGCTCCCTCAGTACTGCCCCTCCGACAGTGCGGCACTCCCTCAGTACTGCACAGAAGTGTTGGACTAGATTTTGTGCTCAAGTCTCTGGACTGGGGCTCTGAGTGTGATACTACAATGTCGGTAGGTAGGACTACTCAAAGCGAAGTTCAGTGTGGATAAAGGGCTGGGACTGCTGCAGCGCTGCGAACGCTTCTGTTCTGTGACTCAGCAACTGCAAAGTAAATGCACATTTCCGCTCTTTAATGGAGGACAAGGGTCACATGATATGGATATCATCAGGCCATTTGCCCAGCTTAGCTCATCTATCGAGAAAAACCTGCCTGTTTATCAGAACATTCAACTGTTTCTTAAATGATTGCAAGCCTTGTCCCCACTACTCTAATCAGAAGTCCATTCCAAGTACTGATCCTTCTCTGTGTGAAGAAAAACTTCCTTGAGCCCGTAATCCAGGGGCCGTGCTGTTTGTTGTTTTCATTGCTGTTTGTGGGAACCTGCTGTGCGACAATTGACTAATTGAAAAATTCCTACATTGCACTTCAAAAGTAATGAATTGGCTGTAAAGCGCTTTGGGTTTCCCTGAGGGAGTGAAAGACGCTATATAAACGCAAGCTGTTGTTGCGGTTGTTATCTTTGTTTCTTTGGTGTCACCTTGTCCCACTGTCATGGTTTAACTTGAAGTACTGCTCCAGATATGTGGAGAGAGCGTGAATATGGTATTGAGATAGAGGATCAGCCATGATCATATTGAATGGCGGAGCAGGCTCGAAGGGCCGAATGGCCGACTCCTGCTCCTATTTTTCTATGTTTCTATATACAGTACCTTTACTATTCAATTTAATGTATAGATTCCTCCTTTCAAGGTTGAAGAGCCCAAGATTCTCCAATCTTTTCTTATAACAAATTCTTCTGATGCTAGTCTCTTGTCTTGGACATGGGTTAACAAGTAGGCCAGGCAGAGGGAATGAAAGCTGCTTGTTTTCTAGAGAAAGGGGTTTTGATAGAGTAATAGGGCGAAACGGTTTCCAGTGGCAGGAGGGGCGGTAACCAGAGGACACAGATTGAAGATCATCGGCAAAAGAACCAGAGGGGAGATGAGGACAATTGTTTTTAACGCGGCGAGTTGTTGTGATCAGGAACGCGCTGCCTGAAAGGGCGGTGGGAGCAGATTCAATAGTAACTTTCAAAAGAGAATTGGATAAATACTTGAAGGGGAGAAATGTGCAGGGCTATGGGGAAAGAGCAGGGGAGTGGGACTAATTGGAGAGCTCTTTCAAAGAGCCAGGCACAGGCAGGATGGGCCGAATGGCCTCCTTCTGTGCTGTAAGATTCTCTGATTCTATGAGAAGGCCAGTTAAAGAGCCAAGAATCCAAGACTCCACCATGGGTGGAAGAGAGCCCTGATATATGGGGTGCCTGGTGTGACCAATGTATTTAAAAACAAACAATCCGGGCCTTTTCACATCTTCATGCTTTCTTTCTTGGGTGCAGATAGAAAATGCTGCTTAACCTTGTGTTTTCACTCTTGTTAATTTGTGTTGGCTTAATTTGAATTACAGAATAATTTAAAGTTGAAATATAATTAAAAAAAACCAGCCCTGCTTGTTTATTCCAACCAATTAAATCACAATACTAGATAATTTAATATTGCCTCTCGCCTCAAAGTCAGAAGGTTGTAGGTTTAAGACCCAGCCCAGAGACTTGAGGACAAAATCCTGGCTAACACTCCAGTGCAGTACTGAGGGAGCGCTGCACTGTCGGAGAGGCAGTACTGAGGGAGTGCTGCACTGTCGGAGGGGCAGTACTGAGGGAGTGCCGCACTGTCAGAGGGGCAGCACTGAGGGAGCGCCGCACTGTCAGAGGGGCGGTACTGAGGGAGTGCCGCACTGTCGGAGGGGCAGTACTGAGGGAGCGCCGCACTGTCAGAGGGGCAGTACTGAGGGAGCGCCGCACTGTCGGAGGGGCAGTACTGAGGGAGCGCCGCACTGTCGGAGGGGCAGTACTGAGGGAGCGCTGCACTGTCGGAGGGGCAGTACTGAGGGAGCGCCGGACTGACGGAGGGGCAGTACTGAGGGAGCGCCACACTGTCGGAGGGGCAGTACTGAGGGAGCGCCGCACTGACGGAGGCGCAGTACTGAGGGAGCGCTGCACTGTCGGAGGGGCAGTACTGAGGGAGCGCCGCACTGTCGGAGGGGCTGAACTGAGGGAGTGCCGTGTAGTCGGAGGGGCAGTACAGAGAGAGCGTTGCACTGTCGGAGGGGCAGTACTGAGGGAACGCTGCCCTGTCGGAGTGGCTGTACTGAGGGAGCGCTGTAATGTCGGAGGGTCAGTACGGAGGGACAGCTGCACTGTCGGACTGGCAGTACTGAGGGAGCGCTACACTCTCGGATGGACAGAACTGAAGGAGTGCCGTATTGGTGGATGGGCAGTACTGACGGATTGCCGCATTGTCGGAGAGGGAGTACTGAGGGAGCACTTCACTGTCGGAGGATCACTACAGAGGGAGCGCTGCACTGTCGGAGGGCCAGTACTGAGGGAGCGCTGCCCTGTCGGAGGGCCATTACTGAGGGAGCGCCGCACTGTCGGAGCGGCAGTACTGAGGGAGCGCCGCACTGTCGGAGGGGCAGTACTGAGGGAGCGCCGCACTGTCGGAGGGGCAGTACTGAGGGAGCACTTCACTGTCGGAGGCTCACTACAGAGGGAGCACTGCACTGTCGGAGGGCCAGTACTGAGGGAGCGCTGCCCTGTCGGAGGGCCAGTACTGAGGGAGCGCCGCACTGTCGAAGCGGCAGTACTGAGGGAGCGCCGCACTGTCGGAGGGGCAGTACTGAGGGAGCGCCGCACTGTCAGAGGGTCTGTACTGAGGGAGCGCAGCACTCTCGGAGGGACAGAACTGAGGGAGTGCCCTATTGTCGGAGCGGCAGTACTGAGGGAGCGCCGCACTGTCGGAGGGGCAGTACTGAGGGAGCGCCGCACTGTCGGAGGGGCAGTACTGAGGGAGCGCTGCACTGTCGGAGGGGCAGTACTGAGGGAGCGCTGCACTGTCGGAGGGGCAGAGCTGAGGGAGCGCTGCACTGTCGGCGGGCCAGTATTGAGGGAGTACTTCACTGTCGGAATATCAGTACTGAGGAAACGCTGCCCTGTCGGAGGGCCAGTACTGAGGGAGAGCTGCACTGTCGGAGGGCCAGTACTGAGGGAACGCTGCCCTGTCGGAGGGTCTGTACTGAGGGAGAGCTACACTCTCGGAGGGACAGAACTGAGGGAACGCTGCCCTGTCGGAGGGGCAGTACTGAGGGAGCGCTGCACAGTCAAAGGGGCAGAACTGAGGGAGCGCTGCACAGTCGGAGGGGCTGTACTGAGGGAGAGCTGCACTATCGGATAGCCAGTACTGAGGGAACGCTGCCCTGTCGGAAGGCCAGTCCTGAGGGAGTGCTGCACAGTCGGAGGGGCAGTACTGAGGGAGAGCTGCACTGTCGGAGGGCCAGTACTGAGGGAACGCTGCCCTGTCGGAGGGCCAGTCCTGAGGGAGTGCTGCACAGTCGGAGGGGCAGTACTGAGGGAGCGCTGCACTGTCGGAGGGGCAGTACTGAAGGAGCGCCGCACTGTCGGAGGGGCAGTACTTAAGAAGCGCCACACTGTCGGAGGGGCAGCACTGAGGGAGCGCCACACTGTCGGAGGGGCAGTACTGAGGGAGTGCTGCACTATCGGAGGGGCAGTACTGAGGGAGCGCTGCACTGTCGGAGGGGCAGTACTGAGGGAACGCTCCCCTGTCGGAGGAGCAGTACTGAGGGAGCGCCGCACTGTCGGAGGGGCAGTACTGAGGGAGCGCTGCACTGTTGGAGGGCAGTACTGAGGGAGCGGTTCACTGTCAGAGGATCAGGACTGAGGGAGCGCTGTACTGTCAGAGGGGCAGTACTGAGAGAGCACAGCACTGTTGGAGGGCAAGTACTGAGGGAGCGCTGAACTGTCGGAGGTGCAGTACTGAGGGAGCACCGCACTGTCGGAGGGGCAGTACTGAGGGAGCGCTACATTCTCGGAGGGACAGAACTGAGGGAGTGCCGTATTGTCAGAGGGGTAGTACTGAGGGAGCGCTGCACTGTCGGAGGGTCAGTACTGCGGGAGCGCTACATTCTCGGAGGGACAGAACTGAGGGAGCGCTGCACTGTCGGAGGGGCAGAACTGAGGGATTGCCGCATTGTCGGAGAGGGAGTACTGAGGGAGCGCTTCACTGTCGGAGGATCAGTACAGAGGGAGCGCTGCACTGTCGGAGGGGCAGAACTGAGGGAGCGCCGCACTGTCGGAGCGGCAGTACTGAGGGCGCACTGCACTGTCAGATGGGCAGTGCTGAGGGAGCCCTGCACTGTCGGAGGGGCAATACTGAGAGAGCGCAGCACTGTCAGAGGGGCAGTACTGAGGGAGCGCTGTACTCTCGGAGGGGCAGTACTGAGGGACTGCTTCACTGTCGAAGGGGCAGTACTGAGGGAGCGCATCACTGTCGAAGGGGCAGAACTGAGGGAGCACTGCACTGTTGGAGGTGCAGTATTGAGGAATGCTGCACTGTCGGAGAGGCAATACTGTGGGAGCGCTGCACTGTCGGAGGGGCCAGTACTGAGTGAACTTTGCCCTGTCAGAGGGGCAGGATTGAGGGAGCCTTGCACTGTTGGAGGGGCAGTATTGAGGAACGCTGCACTGACGGAGGGACAGAACTCTGGGAGTGCCATATTGTCGGAGGGGCAGTACTGAGGGAGCGCTGCACTGTTGGAGGGGCAGAGCTGAGGGAGCGCTGCACTGTCGGCGGGCCAGTATTGAGGGAGTACTTCACTGTCGGAGGATCAGTACTGAGGGAGCGCCGCACTGTCGGCGGGGAAGTACTGAGGGAGCCCTGCACTGTCGGAGGATTAATACTGAGGGAGCGCTGCACTGTCGGAGGGGCAGAACTGAGGGAGCGCTGCACTGTCAGCGGGCCAGTATTGAGGGAGTACTTCACTGTCGGAGGATCAGTACTGAGGGAACGCTGCCCTGTCAGAGGGGCAGTACTGAGGGAGCGCCGCACTGTCAGAGGGGCAGTACTGAGGGAGCGCCGCACTGTCGGAGAGGCAGTACTGAGAGAGCGCTGCACTGTCGGAGGGGCAGTACTGAGGGAGCGCCGCACTGTCGGAGAGGCAGTACTGAGAGAGCGCTGCACTGTCGGAGGGGCAGTACTGAGGGAGAGCCGCACTGTCGGAGGGGCAGTACTGAGGGAACGCTGCCCTGTCAGAGGGGCAGTACTGAGGGAGCGCTGCACTGTCGGAGGGGCAGTACTGAGGGAGCGCCGCACTGTCGGCGGGGAAGTACTGAGGGAGCGCTGTACTCTCGGAGGGGCAGTACTGAGGGACTGCTTCACTGTCGAAGGGGCAGTACTGAGGGAGCGCATCACTGTCGAAGGGGCAGAACTGAGGGAGCACTGCACTGTTGGAGGTGCAGTATTGAGGAATGCTGCACTGTCGGAGAGGCAGTACTGTGGGAGCGCTGCACTGTCGGAGGGGCCAGTACTGAGTGAACTCTGCCCTGTCAGAGGGGCAGGATTGAGGGAGCCTTGCACTGTTGGAGGGGCAGTATTGAGGAACGCTGCACTGACGGAGGGACAGAACTCTGGGAGTGCCATATTGTCGGAGGGGCAGTACTGAGGGAGCGCTGCACTGTCGGAGGGGCAGAGCTGAGGGAGCGCTGCACTGTCGGCGGGCCAGTATTGAGGGAGTACTTCACTGTCGGAGGATCAGTACTGAGGGAGCTCTACACTGTCGGAGGGGCAGATCTGTGCGAGTACCGCATTGTCGGACCAGGAGTACTGAGGGAGTGCTTCACTGTCGGAGGATCAGTACTGAGGGAGTGCTGTACTGTCGGAAGGGCAGTGCTGAGGGAGCGTTGCACTGTCGGAGGGGCAGTACTGAGGGAGCGTTGCACTGTCGGAGGGGCAGTACTGAGGTAGCGCAGCACTGTCGGTGGGTCAGTACTGAGTGAGCGCTGTACTGTCAGAGGGTCAGTACTGAGGGAGCGCTGCACTGTTGGCGGGACAGTACTGAGGGAGCGCTGCTCTGTCGGAGGGGCAGTACTGAGGGAATGCTGCAATCTCGGAGGGGCAGTACTGAGGTCCAGTACTACAGTGATGGGTATATCACACTTCTTTCAGGCATATCCTTATTTATTCTGACAATGGTATCCAACAAATGATGGAGAGTGAAAACAGGGAACTACAGGCCAGTTAGCCTGACATCAGTCATTGGGAAAATGCTGGAATCCATTGTTAAGGGAGTGTTATCAGGGCACTTAGAAAATCATAACATGATTAGGTAGAGCCAACATGGTTTTATGAAAGGGAAATCATGTTTGACAAATTTATTAGAGTGTTTTGAGGATGTAACTAGCAGAGTAGATAAGAACATAAGAACATAAGAACATAAGAAATAGGAGCAGGAGTAGGCCAATCGGCCCCTCGAGCCTGCTCCGCCATTCAATAAGATCATGGCTGATCTGATCCTAACCGCCAATCTACTATCTATCACAGAACCATCTCCTGCATCTAACAGAATTTAATAGATAAAGGGGAACCAGTGGATGTAGTATATTTGGATTTCCAAAAGGCATTCGATAAGTTGCCACATAAAAGTTTGTTACGCAAGATTAGGGCTCATGGGTTTGGGGGTAATATAGTAGCATGGATAGAGGATTGGTTAACAGACAGAAAACAGAGAGTAGGTGTAAAATAGTCTTTTTCAGGTTGGCAGGCTGTAACTTGTGGGGTGCCGCAAAGATCAGTGTTGGGGCCTCAGTTATTTACAATCTTTTTTGATGACCTAGATGAAGGGACCGAGTGTAATGTATCCAAGTTTCCTGATGATACAAAGGTAGGTGGGACAGTAAGCTGTGAGGAGAACACAAAGAGTCTGCAAAGGGATATAGATAGACTAAGTGAGTTGGCAGTAAGGTGGCAGATGGAGTATAATGTAGGGAAATGTGAGATTATTCACTTTGGTAGGAAGAATAGAAAAATAGAATATTTTTTAAATGGGGAGAAACTTTTAAATGTTGTTGTTCAGAGAGATTTGGGTGTCTTCATGCAAGAAACACAGAAAGCTAGCATGCAGGTACAGCTAGCAATAAGGAAGGCAAATGGCATGTTGGCCTTTATTGCAAGGGGGTTGGAGTATAAGAGTAAGGAAGTCTTGCTACAATTGTACAGGGCCTTGGTGAGACCACATCTGGAGTACTGTGCATAGTTTTGGTCTCCTTATCTAAGGAAGGATATACTTGCCTTGGAGGCAGTGCAACAAAGGTTCACTAGATTGATTCCTGGGATGAGAGGGCTGTCCTATGATGAGAGATTGTGTAGATTGGGCCTATACCCTCTGGAGTTTAGAAGAATGAGAGGTGATCTCATTGAAACATACAAGATTCTGAAGGGGTTTCACAGGGTAGATGCTGAGAGGTTGTTTCCCCTGTTTGGAGTGTCTAGAACTAGGGGGCATAGTCTCAGGATAAGGGGTAGGTGGTGGTCCTTTTAAGGACCGCTGTTTAGGCCGCATGTAGACCTGGTTTTCCTGAATGCAGCCGGACTGGTGCGGGCTGCCTCAGGGCAAACCAACCTTGCAGTGAGGGCCTGAAACAGACAGTAATCAGGCCCCAGATTGGCATGTGCCTGTTTGGATGCCTTCCCAACAGGGCAGGCGGCACAGTTTGGGCTCAGAATTTAAAATGGCAGCAGCGTCAATTAATTTCTAGGCCGTAGATTCTCGGTGAAAGCTTGAAAAAGTGAAATGGAATGGAGGTAAAATTGGCCAAACTTACTGCATCGAGCAATACCTCTGTTTTTTTCACAATGTTTTATTTTTCCAGCATTAGCAAAATTAATATCTTATAAAATTAAGTGTCGCCCAATTGAACTTTATTGCATTCATTTTACCTTCTAAAAATAATCTCTGTATTCATATCACAGTTTCTTAATCAACCGGAGTGCACATCGATCAGAGGCTGTTTGGGTTTGAATTGATGAAATTGACAAATAGATCGATGGGAAAAACCTGTGTCTCGAATTCAATTTCTGGTCATGGCAGTTTTCTTTGAGAGCAGTAAGCGCATTCTAACGTGCTTGCAAATATTCAGTCATTGTCAATCAAAATTCTTTCTCTCCCTTTTTTCTCTTGCTAATTCTATCCTCTGTGTCCCTCTCCTCTCCTCTCCTCCCCACCCCTTTCCACCTCTCCTCTCCTCCCCACCCCTTTCCACCTCTCCTCTCCTCCCCTTTCCACCTCTCCTCTCCTCCCCTTTCCACCTCTCCTCTCCTCTCCTCCCCTTTCCTCCTCTCCTCTCCTCCCTTTTCCACCTCTCCTCTCCTCTCCTCCCCTTTCCACCTCTCCTCTCCTCCCCTTTCCACCTCTCCTCTCCTCCCCTTTCCTCCTCCTCTCCTCCCCTTTCCACCTCTCCTCTCCTCCCCTTTCCACCTCTCCTCTCCTCTCCTCCCCTTTCCTCCTCTCCTCTCCTCCCTTTTCCACCTCTCCTCTCCTCCCCTTTCCACCTCTCCTCTCCTCTCCTCCCCTTTCCACCTCTCCTCTCCTCCCCTTTCCACCTCTCCTCTCCTCCCCTTTCCACCTCTCCTCTCCTCCCCTTTCCTCCTCCTCTCCTCCCCTTTCCTCCTCCTCTCCTCTCCTCTCCTCCCCTTTCCTCCTCTCCTCTCCTCCCTTTTCCACCTCTCCTCTCCTCTCCTCCCCTTTCCACCTCTCCTCTCCTCCCCTTTCCACCTCTCCTCTCCTCCCCTTTCCTCCTCCTCTCCTCCCCTTTCCACCTCTCCTCTCCTCCCCTTTCCACCTCTCCTCTCCTCTCCTCCCCTTTCCTCCTCTCCTCTCCTCCCTTTTCCACCTCTCCTCTCCTCCCCTTTCCACCTCTCTTCTCCTCTCCTCCCCTTTCCACCTCTCCTCTCCTCCCCTTTCCTCCTCCTCTCCTCCCCTTTCCTCCTCCTCTCCTCCCCTTTCCTCCTCTCCTCTCCTCCCTTTTCCACCTCTCCTCTCCTCTCCTCCCCTTTCCTCCTCTCCTCTCCTCCTCCCCTTTCCTCCTCTCCTCTCCTCCTCCCCTTTCCTCCTCTCCTCTTCTCCCCTTTCCTCCTCCTCTCCTCTCCTCTTCTCCCCTTTCCTCCTCCTCTCTTCTCCCCTCCTCCCCTCCCCTTTCCTCCTCCCCTTTCCTCCTCTCCTCTCTCTTCCTCTCCCCTTTCCTCCTCTCCTCTCTCCTCCTCTCCTCCCTTTCTCCCCTTTCCTCCTCTCCTCTCCTCTCTCCTCCTCTCCTCCCTTTCTCCCCTTTCCTCCTCTCCTCTCCTCTCTCCTCCTCTCCTCCCTTTCTCCCCTTTCCTCCTTTTCTCTCCAGCCTTCTCCTCTTCTCCACTTTCCTGCTCTCCTCCCTTCTCCTCCCCTCTTCCCTCCTTTCCTCACTTGAAGGTGTTTACTCCTTACTTCTTTCTTTCATATTTGTAATGAAAGTTCAACGGCTGGTTTTATTTTTCCAAAAGCTGTCATCTTATCAGCCGGTGCTGGAGGCTGGGAGCTTTGTTTTACCCCCTAGTCAATTGCTTTTTGACCAAAACATCAAATGGGTAATGTTCCTATAATCAAATTAGCAAGAGGGTTCTTTGATACGAATGAGATAGTTTGTTGTACTGTCTAGACTATTGATGTTGAAAAGTGTTATCTGTTAGGATACGCTCCATGTTTCTGTATCAGTTATTCCTCCAGAATCAGCTGCATATTTGAAAGTAACATTTTTTAATTTGTCTGCTTCAAAAGAATCAAGAGAACGAACAGTTATAAAATTCTGGCAGTTAAGTCAGATGAGGATTCATTTAAAGTTCTCTCTGTGAGAGATTTGACAAAGTACAGTGTGCTGTGGCAAAAGGTTCTACAAGGCAGAACCAATTAAATTTTCTGTGCCAATGCTTCAGGTTTCAAAACTAAAAAAATATTCTAACCAAAGAGGTTCTTACGCAGGGTAATTTACCCATTATGAACTGTCTCATATATATGTTCCGATGGGGGCGATTTTAACCCTACCCGCTGGCGGGTGGGCAGTGGAAATCGCCCTGGCTCTTACCTGTCCGAAAGCCACCATGATCGCAACATCTGCAATTTGAATCTGCTGTCCTGAGCAGGCAGCAAGGACCCGCGCCCGGAGCCAGCAGGGTCCTTCTTTACATACGCATGTCGCAGCTCGATGACATCATTGAGACCCGACTGTAATTTTAACTCTGGCCTGAGGCGGGGAATCCAACTGGAGTAATGTCCTTGTACTATTTGCCCAGTCTTTATCATTATCATATCACTAATTGTAAATGTATTATGTCGGTTGCTTTGTTCTGTTAAAAACAATTGGTCTGTGTTAAATATCTAGCAATCTGAAGAATGTTTGATAACACAGTGCTTATTCCAGTAAACATGAGTATGATGATTGCTAATCCCTGGGTCGAGAAGGAATTCTCGAGTTGCCAGGGGTAGCAACATCATAAATATCTTCACGAGAATTTTCTGTGGTCTTTCTTGCGAACCTTTTAGAATGTGTTTGCAATCTTACCGGAGCAAATTGTCACAACATCATTTACAACGTCACTGCACAGTGTCACTCTGACATCTCCAGTAAAGGTTAAAAACGAAAGAGGGCATCTCCTGAATCATAGAGGACAGGGCAGGTCCACTTATGGGAATTACTCTTCAACGGTGAGTGAGAAACCCAATGTTGATTCAGCGTAATTCACAGTGCCATTATGAATCCAATTTTTGCATATATTTGGCTACATTTTGTATCTAGTCTAGAATTGTGAAGTCAGTTACGCGATGCCAGGACTCCCGGCTCAACTATGTGTGCAACATTCCCTGGCACACTTTTCTCCTTTTCTCCTGGCCAATTCTGCTCTAGGAATGAGGTTTAGTAGAGCACAACTAACTGCCAGTTGCCTGCCAAGTAAGACACTAACTTTTGGATCTCTCAATGTTTGGCTTCTTGATTTTATTAAGTCATTCTTACTTTGGCACTTGGAGTAAGTTATGGCCTGAAGCTGTGGCTTGAATTTCAAGTGATGAATCCCCAACTAAAGAGAAGGAGAAATCATTAAAAATAGCGACGCAGGTTAACAAGGCCATCAAAAATGCAAACCAAGCACTGGGGTCCATTTTGCAAGGAATAGAATTGAAAAGCAGGGAAATTATGTTAAACTTGTATCGAACCTTGGTTAGAGCACACTGGGATATCGAACCTTGGTTAGAGCACACTCGGATATCGAACCTTGGTTAGAGCACACTCGGATATCGAACCTTGGTTAGAGCACACTGGGATATCGAACCTTGGTTAGAGCACACTGGGATATCGAACCTTGGTTAGAGCACACTCGGATATCGAACCTTGGTTAGAGCACACTGGGATATCGAACCTTGGTTAGACCACACCGGGATATCGAACCTTGGTTAGACCACACTCGGATATCGAACCTTGGTTAGAGCACACTGGGATATCGAACCTTGGTTAGAGCACACTGGGATATCGAACCTTGGTTAGAGCACACTGGGATATCGAACCTTGGTTAGATCACACTGGGATATCGAACCTTGGTTAGACCACACTCGGATATTGAACCTTGGTTAGACCACACTGGGATATCGAACCTTGGTTAGAGCACACTGGGATATCGAACCTTGGTTAGAGCACACCGGGATATCGAACCTTGGTTAGAGCACACTGGGATATCGAACCTTGGTTAGAGCACACTGGGATATCGAACCTTGGTTAGAGCACACTCGGATATTGAACCTTGGTTAGACCACACTGGGATATCGAACCTTGGTTAGAGCACACTCGGATATTGAACCTTGGTTAGATCACACTGGGATATCGAACCTTGGTTAGACCACACCGGGATATCGAACCTTGGTTAGAGCACACTGGGATATCGAACCTTGGTTAGAGCACACTGGGATATCGAACCTTGGTTGGACCACACTCGGATATCGAACCTTGGTTAGACCACACCGGGATATCGAAACTTGGTTAGACCACACCGGGATATCGAAACTTGGTTAGACCACACTGGGATATCGAACCTTGGTTAGACCACACTGGGATATCGAACCTTGGTTAGACCACACTGGGATATCGAACCTTGGTTAGACCACACTGGGATATCGAACCTTGGTTAGACCACACTGGGATATCGAACCTTGGTTAGACCACACTGGGATATCGAACCTTGGTTAGACCACACTGGGATATCGAACCTTGGTTAGACCACACTCGGATATCGAACCTTGGTTAGACCACACTCGGATATCGAACCTTGGTTAGACCACACTCGGAGCACTGTGCACAGTTCTGGCCTCCATATTACATAAAGGATATCGAGGCACTGGAGAAGGCACAAAAAAGATTAACAGGGATGATACCAGAACTGAGAGGTTATAGTTATCAGGAAAGACTGAACAGACTGGAGCACTTTTCCCTGGAAAAGAGAAGTTTGAGGGGTGACCTGATAGAGGTCTTTAAGATTATGAAGGGGTTTGATAGGGTAGATGTAGAGAAGATGTTTCCACTTGTGGGGGAGACCAGAACGAGGGGCCATAAATATAAGATAGTCACTAATAAATCCAATAGGGAATTCAGGAGAAACTTCTTCACCCAGAGAGTGGTGAGAATGTGGAACTCGCCACCACAGGGAGTAGTTGAGGCAAATAGCATCGATGGATTTAAGGGGAAGCTGGATAAACACACGAGGGAGAAAGGAATAGAAGGTTATGCTGATAGGGTGAGATGAAGAGGGGTGGGAGGAGGCTCGTGTGGAGCAGATGGCCTGTTTCTATGCTGTACATTCTATGTAAGAGCAGAATGAGGCACATACCACAGATTCGAAATTAAGTGATAGAGTGGTACCTCACAGGGTTTCAATTGCAGCATTGGCCAATTTAAACCATACAATATGTTGATGGCTGTTCCCCCTACTTGTTGTGTTATCTTCCTGTTGACCTAGCTTGTTGAACCTTGAACTCTTTTTCTTTCCCTTAAAATTCTCATGTTGACCTGTCAGAGCTCATCAATGACAGGCAGATAATGGTGGAACCTGATAGTCATGGAGGTGAGCAAGAGTAAAGAGTAAAAACCTGTCACATTAACACCTCCTCTTGCCTTGATCATCTCTTAATGTCTCTTAATCTCTCCTTTTGTTCTTTTATCCCCTCCCCCTTTTCCCAGCTTTATCCTTGCCTTAAATCTATTCCATTTCCTGCTTTTTCCAGTTCTGATGAAAGGTCTTCGACCTGAAACGTTAACTCTGTTTCTCTCTCCAGGGATGCTGCCTCGCCTGCTGAGTTTTTCCAGCGTTTTCTGTTGTTATTTCGGATTTCCAGCATCCGCAGTATTTTGCTATCGTAAGAGTAAATAGCTGCTCAGACCAGCCGTGATCTCATTGAATGGCACAACAGGCTCAAGGGGCTGAATGACCTCCTCCTGTTCCGATGCTCTAGAAGAGCGTGTGACAGATTCGGCCTTAATCATCTTTCCTCAGAGTACTGGTCATGTGTTCACCAGCAATGTATTGGCTAAGGGCAGTGGGAACAAATGTCAGAGTCTGAGTATAGAAGATTAAAGGATGATTTAATTGAGGTGTTCATGATGATTAAAGGAGTTGATAGAGTAGATAGAGAGAAACAATTTCTATTGTGGTCATTTATCACATTGCTGTTTGTGGGAGCTTGTTGTGTGCAATTGGCTGCTGCGTTTCCTACATTACAACAGTGACTACACTTCAAAGTACTTCATTGGCTGTAAAGCGCTTTATGATGTCCTGAGATCGTGAAAGGCGCTATAGAAATGCAAGTCTTTCTTCGATGAGTTAGCAGATTTTGCAGATTGCAATAATTTACTTTATTTACAATGGCCCAGAAATTGATCTCGCTCTGTTCCCGCGGGGGTAAGCCTTCCCCTGCGATGTCTCACCTCGCTTGTGCTTTTTCAGATCCAGCTCGCACGAACTTGATGTTCCAGACATCAGCTGTGCTGGGCTTGCGTATCCCAGCGGCGTAGTGAATTCGTGCGAGCTGTGGGATCACGTGACTCAGTTAGAGCCAATGGCAGCACACCATCTTCCATTCATAAGTTTCACAGACCTGCAGTGAAATCTATGAATCTTACACCCCCCCAAAATAACAGCTAAACCTCAATTAAATTAAAAAAAAACCATCACATTAATAAAATAAGTATAGTTAATTAAATTAACCATTTTAAATAAAAAATAAAATTTTTGAAAAAATTTAAAATCTTTTAAAAAGTTCTAAAAATAAACTTACCTGTCTTTAAAGTCTCTAAAAAAGATATACCTGTAAAAAAAAATTCAAAAAAATACTTAATTCACTACTTACCTTCTTAAAAGTGGGTCTTACTCCTCCTTTTTACCTTTCCAAAATCTTCCCTACTTACCTGCGCGTCCAAAGCATGAAGTGCACAGCGTGCGCGCAGCCTGTAGCGCGCACGCGATGCACCGAGGACCCGCCCCCTTTTCAGAAGAGCAATTGCCGGTTTTCAGCGCATGCGCAGGGCATGCAGAAAACCGGCAATTGGAGAGAGAATACGCGAGAGTATGCAGTGCGTACTCTCGCGTCCCGGGATCAATTTTCGGCCCAGTATGTTTCAAAATAACAAAATGTCTTTAGCATGACGCATGCATTCAATTCTCAGCTACTGGCGCCAATGTTTTAGATTTAGCATGAGTCAGTTCAGAAGAATCATTTGCCTATTGCCTGTGTATGCAATTAAGGATTAAAGGAATAAGGGGGAAAAATTTGGTTGATTTGCGCCTCCTGTTAGTGCCCTAAGAGGGAGCAAAGCAACTAGCGCCTGGGTGCGGCGCCGCCAACGCCTCCCGCGAAATTCAGCGGGAGGTTAGCGGTGGCGGTAACTGTTAGCGCCCCGTGGTGCTGCGCCTCCGGCAATGACGTCATCGCCAGTGCGCAGCGTCTGCTCGTGCCCGCTCGCGCCCCGGCTGCGATCTTCGGTAGCGCCCCCTGACTTACCGCCGGACGCTATGTCCGACAGGGTCAGGGGGGCCTACCTGTGGCCGGGGTGGCACAAATTAAAAGGGAGGTGCCAGGCGGCTATTTTTGTTGCTGGCCGCCTGCCAGCACCTGCCCCAGTTTCTGTCCCCAGCCTCCTGTGAAGCCCCCCCATGGGGTGTCGGCTGCGCTCCGTGAGCCTGGCACTTCTCTTGAGTGCCGAGCTCTTTTGCCGGCATTCCGATCCCTGGTGGCCCAGCTGGGTGCCGGGACGCGCTGCGCAAGGCCCCTCCCCTTTAATAAGGGGAGGAAGGCCTGCAGTACCGCGGCACGACGTGCCACAGATTGTGGTGCTGCGGCACGTAACGACGTGATATTCACTCGCAGTGCCCCAAGAGGGAGGCGGGGCGCTTCCAGTAGCACCCCGCCTCCCTCTTGGGGTGCTACCAGTGAATTTCGGGCGCGGGTTGCTAATTTTATCGGGGCGCTAAAGGCGAAGTTACTGCCCCAAAGGGGGTGCGACCCAATTTTTCCCCCTAAATATATAATACCACAGTTCTGTAATTGGAAAGGGGATAGGCCGAAGCCTGTCACAGGGCTGAGGAAGGGGAAACAAGAACTCCCAATGCTATGCAGCGATCCTTGATGAATAACGTGTGTGCAATGACCCCAGGAATGCCAGTGGTAGCTGGCTTGCCTGAGGTCCCGCTCACTGGAAGAACAATCTGGTGCCCTCTTACAAAGGGGCTGCTTCAAACCCCCCCATCCCCCCAAAGATTTCTGGCCCCTCAACTTTGGGGGTCCAGGCCCTAACCCCCGGCCTGCAATCTGGCTGGATGTAATGCTGGAGGGTTTGTCACATGAGCCCCTTCCAACTGTCCCGCCCCCAGGCTCCTGCCATTGGCTGCCCATTCTCGCAATGCGACACCTTCCCACAGCCAAGCGAACAGACTCTTCATTACCCGATTGGATAGTTCTTAACTGTCCAAACCTCCTTTTCGCTCCCAACTCCAACATTTTTATCTCATTGAAACATACAAGATTCTGAAGGGGATTGACAGGGTAGATGCTGAGAGGTTGTTTCCCCCTGGCTGGAGTGTCTAGAACTAGGGGGCATAGTCTCAGGATAAGGGGTCGGCCTTTTAAGACTGAGATGAGGAGGAATTTCTTCACTCGGAGGGTGGTGAATCTTTGGAATTCCCTGCCCCAGGGGACTGTGGATGCTCAGTCGTTGAGTATATTCAAGACAGAGATCGATAGATTTTTGGACTCTAGGGGAATCAAGGAAACAGGGCGGGAAAGTGGAGTTGAGGTTGATGATCAGCCATGATCTTATTGAATGGCGGAGCAGGCTTGAGGGGCCGAATGGCCGACTCCTGCTCCTAATTCTTAGGTTCTTATTTTTATAATTAATAAATAAAAGAGTTGAAAGAAAATTATTTCTTTTGTTAATGCCCCTATGACTTCCCCCCCCAAGTTGCTCCCAGCAGTGTTCTGGAGATTAAACTCTAATTCCTGGAGAATTCAGGACCACCCAGGAGGCTTGGCGACCCTGCCTGCACCCTGAGGTGGGCCCCTGCCTGCACCCTGAGGTGGGCCCCTGCCTGCACCCTGAGGTGGGCCCCTGCCTGCACCCTGAGGTGGGCCCCTGCCTGCACCCTGAGGTGGGCCCCTGCCTGCACCCTGAGGTGGGCCCCTGCCTGCACCCTGAGGTGGGCCCCTTTTGGCCAGTTACCCCTGGTGAGACTGGATGTGCCCACACCAATCATACCTTGGGTCCTGATTGAGGGTCTGTGAACACCAGATGTCGGGAGTTCTTGCCCTGGCCCCCAACCCTCGTTCATCGATGGCCTTGTCGGGCTGTGTGGAGGTTGCACCCTCTCCCCCACACAAGGCCATACCAGAAACTCTACCTCAAGGCTGGGACCCGGCGTATTCGGCTGAGTTTGTGGCGGCTCTTTCGGTGGGAGCCTGCCAGAACAGCCATGGGCTTTCAAGGGCCAATGTCGTGAGGAGTGGACCTACGACGGAATGAACTTTATTTATAGCTTAGTCGATTTAGTTCTGAGCCGCTTGAAACCGGGAAAGAAAGAATTTACATTTCTACAGCGCTGCTCACGGCTTCAGGATGTCCCAAAGCGCATTACAGCCAATTTTTGAAGTGCAGTCACTGTTGTAATGCAGGAAACGCGGCAGCCAATCTGCGCACAGCAAGCTCCCACAAACAGCAATGAGGTAAATGACCAGATAATCTGTTTTCGGTGTTGGTTGAGGGATAAATATTGGCCCCAGGATAAAAAGATCATGGGCTGGATCCTTCAGCTGGGCTGAAGCTACCTGACATTGTCCAGGGGAAACAGTGAGGCAGAGGGATGGCTCCGATCAGTCTCACAGTGTCCCTGGGGTAAGGAATCGAAAGCGTGGGCAGGTTTACTGAAGTGTAAGTGGTGGATGCTGATTCAAGACAAGGTCAGGCTTGGCTTTCTAGCCGCCCTTCCCATTCATGGGGGTCAACCCACTCGCTGTCTGGGTTGACCACTGTTGAATGGCCACTAAATCAAAGGGCTGCCGACTGCAGCTGCAGCACAGGAAGAGGCAAGGAAAGGGGAGGATAATTGGGGCAGGGGGGAAATTCTGGGGAAAAAAATGACTCGAAAGCCGTAGATTGCTTTTGTGACGCTCAGGAGCTGTGTGCCCAAGAGGTCACCTGATTGTCACCGCGTCACTTATGAGATGGGTGGTGTGAGGTGCTTCTCTCAGTAATTATTAGCTGCCCTTCTGTCGGAGATGAGAAGAAAAGATTATCTCTCACCTCAATGAAAAGAGAAGAGGGATTGGGTTAAACTGGATGAAATTAGAAATTAGAATGAGGCAAAAGAGACAAAGCTCTGCGTGTGTGTGTGTGTGTGTGGGGGAATGTTTAATAGACTGAAAAGAAATGTATCTTTGTCGCAGCAATGAGTACGTTGAGATTCATAACACAATGATGTTTCTCTACTGTTTCATTATCTGGGTATAAAAAGGGAGGAATCCAATTTGATGGTATTCTGCTGACCAATTGTTCCACTCAGAGCCAAGCTATCATAATAATATCACTTTCTCTCACACAGAGAGATGAGCTTTTTTTGAGTACATTGGACAAATAATAAAAGGAGATATTTTAGAGCTGATGTGATAATGGAAACATGAATCCTTCATAGATACCATTACCCAACAGAATCCATTTCAACGCCACAAGTTTAAGTCCCCAACCCGCGACCTCTTCCACCTAGAAGGACAAGGGCAGCAGGCGCATGGGAACACCACCACCTCCACGTTCCCCTCCAAGTCACACACCATCCTGACTTGGAAGTATATCGCTGATCCTTCATCGTCACTGGGTCAAAATCCTGGAACTCCCTCCCTAACAGCACTGCGGGAGTACCTTCACCACACGGACTGCAGCGGTTCAAGAAGGCGGCTCACCACCACCTGTTCAAGGGCAGTTAGGGACGGGCAATAAATGCCGGCCTTGCCAGCGACGCCCACATCCTGAGAATTAATAAAAGAAAATATCCATCATGCTTTAATATGAAGACTTGGGCACCGAATGCAATCACATATAGCTTCAATTCAAATTAAAATTGTTTTCACGGAGACTGTGGCTTTCATGTCCTTTCATTTCCTTGCAACCAGCCATACAATTTGGTGATTAAAAGGTTTGTATTCCAGCCAAGGCTACTGTCAATCTTCCAGTTATGCCGACTGGCCTAATTATGGCCAAATGAAACATTTGTTTGTTGAATTTTAACTTGTTAACGATTCATAGAATCACAGAATGATACAGCACAGAAGGAGGTCATTCGGCCCATTGTGCCTGTGCCAGATTCTTCTAATTCAGTCACGATACACGGGAAGTTAAAAAAACTAGCTGTGTTTCGAATTCATCTACCAGGCTGACTCATTACAAAGTCTGTTGATTGGTTTTGTCTACGAGCAGGTAGCTTGAGGGAGGAGCCAAGCCAAACAATTCAAACACAAACGTTTCCAGTTTCCTGGCCCCAACCGCCTCCTTTTCACTATGGACGTATAATCCCTCTACACCTCCATCCGCTTCTTCCTTGAACAGAGGCCCAACCAGTCCCCATCCACCACCACCCTCCTCCGCCTGGCTGAACTTGTTCTCACATTGAACAACTTCTCCTTTGACTCCACTCATTTCCTCCAAATCAAAGGTGTTGCTATGGGTACCCGCATGGGTCCCTGCCTTTTCGTGGGATATGTGGAACATTCTTTGTTCCAGTCCTACTCGGGTCCCCTCCCTCACCTCTTTTTCCGGTACATTGATGACTGTATTGGTGCTGTTTCCTGCTCTCGCCCTGAACTAGAAAATTTCATTCACTTTGCTTCCAATTTCCACCCTTCCCTCACCTTCTCATGGTCCATCTCCGACTCTTCCCTTAGCTTCCTCGACTTCTCCGTCTCCATCTCTGGGGATAGGTTATTGACAAACATTCACTACAAGCCCACTGACTCCCACAGCTACCTGGACTACACTTCCTCCCACCCCGCCTCCTGTAAGGACTCTATTCCCTTCTCCCAGTTTCTCCGTCTCCGATGCATCTGCTCTGACGATGCCACCTTCCATACCAGTGCTTCCGACATGTCTTCCTGTTTCCTCAACCGAGGATTCCCCTCTACTGTGGTTGACACGGCCCTCGACCGTGTCCATTCTATCTCCCGCACTTCTGCCCTCACCCCTGCCCCTCCCTCCCGGAACCACGATAGAGTTCCCCTTGTCCTCACCTTTCACCCCACCAGCCTCCACATTCAACAGATCATCCTCCGCCATTTCCGCCACCTCCAGCGTGATCCCACCACCAAACACATTTTCCCCTCACCTCCACTTTCAGCATTCCGTAGGGACCGCTTCCTCCGCGACACCCTCGTCCACTCCTCTACCACCCCCAGCACCCCTTTCCCTTCGCCCGGCACCTTCCCGTGCAAGCGCAGGAGATGCAACATATGCCCTTACACCTCCCCTCTTCCCACTGTCCAGGGCCCCAAACACCCCTTCCAGGTGAAACAGCGATTTACTTGTACTTCTTGCAATTTAGTATACTGTATTCGCTGCTCACGATGTGGTCTCCTCTACATTGGGGAGACCAAACGCAGATTGAGTGACCGCTTTGCGGAACACCTCCGTTCAGTCCGTAAGGGGGACCCCGAGCTTCCGGTCGCCTGTCACTTTAATTCTCCGCTCCACTCCCACTCTGACCTCACCGTCCTCGGCCTCTGGCATTGTTCCACGGAAGCTCAGCGTAAGCTCGAGGAACAGCACCTCATCTTTCGATTCGGCACTTTACAGCCTTCTGGACTCAACATAGAGTTCAACAATTTCAGATCATAACCTCGGCCCCTGTCATATATATATTTTTTATCCACACTTTTTGTCTGTGTCTGTTCTTCTCTCCCACATGGCAGCTGTCTTTCATTCTGCCAGCACAATCTACACTTCATCCAGAGCCGTCCTTTGTTTCTTAACCGGTCCCATTACCATCTCCTTTTGCCTTGAATATCTCTTAATGTCTCTTAACCTCTCCTGCCTTCTATCCTATCACAGGCCTTCCCTTTTGTTCTTTCATCCCCTCCCCCCTTTCCCAGCCCCTACACTAGCTTAAAAATCTGTTCCATTTCCTGCTTTTTTCCAGTTCTGACGAATGGTCATCGACCTGAAACGTTAACTCTGTTTCTCTCTTCACAGATGCTGCCTGACCTGCTGAGTATCTCCAGCATTTTCTGTTGTTATTTCAGATTTCCAGCATCCGCAGTATTTTTCTATTGTACTCAGTGATTTGTTCTGTTATGCGCATGACTGGCAGCTCCTTTTCAATTTAGTCTGGTAACTGCTTCAGGAGTTTTTAATTTCTTTGGACGGTGCAAATCAGAGAATCGATCTGGGATTTTTTAAGAGACTGGTTAGAAAAGTTCCTTCCCATAGTTTGTAAAATGATAAGAAAACAATAATGTGTGTGTCAAAGTTAATTAGAAAATTATAGTTTAGGATAGAGATTATGATCCACATATAATTTTTTCCTATCAACTGTAAATATGTAGATATTATATTTATTCTCTGTTCATCTGTTGTTTAATAAATTCATTTGGCAGTTAAGGTGAATTACATCGAATGTACAGCACAGAAACAGACCATTCGACCCAACTGGTCCGTGCCAGTGTTTATGCTCCACACCAGCCTCCTCCAACACCTCTTCATCTCACTCTATCTGCATATCCTGCTATTCCTTTCGCTCTGATGTGTTTATAAAGACGTATAACAAAACCTGTTGTTAGTTGCACTCTACTGCTCCTGAAGATGACTAGAATCTCGTGGAGGCACAGATCAGATCCCATGTGTAAGAAAGCTGGGTATGGGTATCCTGACAATTATATGCCAAAGAACCAGAGAAGTTCTTAATTCCCTCCTTTAACTCCTCACTAAGGAAGTGTCTGGGGTTTAATGTTCCAGCGTGGGTCCATGGCCGAATGATGCCTGACATGGCTCACTGAAAAGTCTTCCGCTGACCAGTACAGTGTCAGTCAAAGCTCAGTGGGTATCAGTCTTGCCTTCTGAGTCAGAGACTTGAGCACATAATGCAGGTTGAGACTCCCAGTGCAATGCTGTTGCAGGGGCAGTACTGAGGGAGTGCTGCACTGTCGGAGGGGCAGTGCTGAGGGACCGCTGCACTGTCGGAGGGGCAGTACTGAGGGAGCGCCGCACTGTTGGAGGGGCAGTACTGACGGAGTGCCGCACTGTCGGAGGGGCAGTACTGAGGGAGTGCTGCACTGTCGGAGGGGCAGTGCTGAGGGACCGCTGCACTGTCGGAGGGGCAGTACTGAGGGAGCGCCGCACTGTTGGAGGGGCAGTACTGACGGAGTGCCGCACTGTCGGAGGGGCAGTACTGAGGGAGTGCTGCACTGTCGGAGGGTCAGTACTGAGGGAGCACCGCACAGTCGGAGGGGCAGTACTGAGGGAGCGCCGCACTGTCGGAGGGGCAGTACTGAGGGAGCGCCGCACTGTCGGAGGGGCGGTACTGAGGGAGCGCCGCACTGTCGGAGGGGCAGTACTGAGGGAGCACAGCACTGTCGGAGGGGCAGTACTGAGAGAGCGCCGCACTGTCGGAGGGGCAGTACTGAGGGAGCGCCGCACTGTCGGAGGGGCAGTACTGAGGGAGCGCCGCACTGTCGGAGGGGCAGTGCTGAGGGAGCGGCATACTGTCGGAGGGGCAGTACTGAGGGAGCGCTGCACTGTCGGAGGGGCAGTACTGAGGGAGCGCCACACTGTCGGAGGGTCAGTACTGAGGGAGCGCTTCACTGTCGGAGGAACAGTACTGAGGGAGCGCCGCACTGTCGGAGGGTCAGTACTGAGGGAGCGGCATACTGTCGGAGGGGCAGTACTGAGGGAGCGCCGCACTGTCGGAGGGGCAGTGCTGAGGGAGCGGCATACTGTCGGAGGGTCAGTACTGAGGGAGCGCTGCACTGTCGGAGGAACAGTACTGAGGGAGCGCCGCACTGTCGGAGGGTCAGTACTGAGGGAGCGGCATACTGTCGGAGGGGCAGTACTGAGGGAGCGCCGCACTGTCGGAGGGGCAGTACTGAGGGAGCGCTGCACTGTCGGAGGGGCAGTACTGAGGGAGCGCCGCACTGTCGGAGGGTCAGTACTGAGGGAGCGCTGCACTGTCGGAGGGACAGTACTGAGGGAGCGCCGCACTGTCGGAGGGTCAGTACTGAGGGAGTGCCGCACTGTCGGAGGGTCAGTACTGAGGGAGCGCTGCACTGTTGGAGGGGCAGTACTGAGGGAGCGCCGCACTGTCGGAGGGGCAGTACTGAGGGAGCGCCGCACTGTCGGAGGGGCAGTACTGAGGGAGTGCTGCACTGTCAAAGTTGCCGCCTTTTGGGATAAAACGCTAAACTGAGTCCCCGTCTGTTCTCTCGGGTCGTAAAAGATCCCACGGAACTATTTTTGAAGAGCAGGGGAGCTCACCCTGGTGTCCTGGGGCCAATATTCATCCCTCAACCAGCATCACTAAAACAGATTATCTGGTCATTATCTCCTTGCTGTTTGTTGGAACTTGCTGTGCGCAAATTTGTCAGATAATTGCTCCTGTGAATCGTCTTGGGACATTTTTACTTGGGACAAAGGTGCTGGTAAATGCAAGTTGTTGTTATTGTTGTTGTTGTTCTGTGTGCAGTGTTGTGTCCTAAGATGAAGACTGATTATGTCCTCAATGGTGAACGCACTTAGTAAAATGCGCCTTTGATGTTTTCGACACATCTGAGTAATCCCCCAGCTGATGCTTTACACGAGTCAGAAGCTCATTTCCTGATTATTGAGATGCTAAACTGTGGGCCGTGAAGATCAGCTATGATTGGGCCGCTTACCTTCTCGTTACCTGGGTGTCAGAATGCCACGTTTCCATGGGAACTACAGTTAAGTGGATTGCTGCCAAATGTTCCCTTGGGTACAGTAAGTGGAGTGGTTATGTTACTGGACCAGTAATCCAAGGGGTCCTGACTAATGATCCAGAGAATGTGAGTTCTCGATCCCACTATGAAAGTTTGAGAATTAGAATTCAGTAATAAAAAGCCGGTCTCGGTCAGAGTGACCGTGAAGCTGTCGGATTGTCGTAAAAACCCAACTGGTTCACTTAATGTCCTTTAGGGAAGGAAACCTGCCGTCCTTACCCGGTCTGGGCCTATATGTGACTCCAGTCCCACACCAATGTGGTTGACTCCTAACTGCCCTCTGAAGTGGCCGAGCGAGTCACTCGGTTTCTAGGGATGGGCAATAAATTGACAGTGACTCCCACATCCCGAGAATGAATTAAAAGAAGTAATTAATGTCCACGAGAAAATTCATTCTTTTTGCTGATGACTGACGTCCCTCTTACCCATTTCTCCTGTGTTATAATTGTCTTTAAGGTTCTTTCACTCTCGGTTCTACGTTGGCCTGGTTTCTTTTTAAATCTGCTCTTCTCATCCCCTGACTTGATTTATTGCCTTGATCATAATTTTGTTGTTTAATTTCCCTTTTTACACTCGATGCTTCTCTATCTTCACAGCTCACTCTCACTTGCTCCCCGTGCGATGCTGATTCCCTTCGTCTCAGGGTCCAACAGCCCCTCTTCTGCATCAATAATTCAATTTTATTTAAAACAAATTTCTGCAAAGCCTTGAAGGTGTTCTTGATTATTTTTTTTTCACTGATATTCTCTTCTAAAAATATCCTCTCTCCGTTTCCTCCACCAGCCCCCTTTTACTCTTGGACTCTCTGAGTCTCCTGGGTTCTTTCATTCCTCCCATCCCGAGTTACTTCTCTCATTGTCTGAAGGGGGCGGACCCTGACTGGGGCGACTTTCCGCGCTGCCTGCAGCCCTCTAACAACTCGCGCAAGCAGCCGTTCCTAACGTGTGAGCTTAGACTGAGTGCTGGCGGGATATTTAACCATGGAGGGCATCGCAGCTGATTCCCACCTTCTTTCTCACCTGATATCCACACATGGCTGCAACTGTTCCAGCCAGACACCTAGAGGAGCTGGAATCCTGGCTAATTCTCACTCCCTCTCTCTCCACCCCCTCCTCTTCTCTCGCTCTCTCTTTCTCATTCCCACTCTCATTCTCTCTCTCTCTCCATCTCTTTCCCCTCTCCTTCTCTCCCCTCTCTCATGCTCCCTTTTATCCTCTCTCTTACTCTTTCTTTCTCTCTCTTATTCTTTATCTTTCTCTCTCTCTTTCTCTCCCTTTCACATTCTCTCTCTCTTCCTCTCACTCTCTCTCTCACTCTCTCGCTTTCTCACCCTCTCTCACTCTCTCTCTTATTCTCTTTCTCGCTCACTCTCTCTCCCCATCCCTCTCTCTCTCTCTTTCTCTCACTCACTCTCACTCTCTCTCTCCCTCTCTTTCTGTTTCGCTCACACATTCTCTCTGTTCCTCTCTTTCTCTCTCTTATGCTCTTTCTCTTCGCTCTCTCTCTCTTTCTCTCACCCTCTCTCTCTCCCGCACTTTCTCTCTCTCACTCTCTCTCTTTCTTCCCTCTCTCTTCCTCTTATTTCTCTCTCTCACTCTCTCTCTTTCTTCCCTCTCTCTTCCTCTTCTTTCTCTCTCTCCCTCTCTATCCAACTCAGGTATGCCGAGCCCAATAAACCCTCCTGCTGCCAGCCTCCATTAAACCCATTAATTTGGCACAGTTTGTGCATCAAAGATGGACCCTTTGGTCTGTGTAGCTCTGTCGCCCATGGGAGGGGTTGCATTTCTCCACTGAGCCACTTGCGGAATGTACAAATCTGCTTCTCTTTCCTTTTTCAAACGCTCCGTTCTGATATCCAATTTTTTCACTATCAGCCGTCAATCAATCACAAAATTGTTTTTTGAGTTTTCTTCTCCTTCACAGTTCTCTGCCTTTTCCATCTCTCATCACTCATCTCTCAGTCTGTCTCCAACAGCTATCTCTGTCCCAGATATCACTCTGTATTGTTCTGTTACATCCGTCCCTCTCTGTCAACCCTTCACTCCCGTCCTGTCTCTCTGCTGCAAATCAATCTCTCACTTCAACTGCAGCGACTGAAGGGGCATTAGAGAGGAAATCGATAAGGAAATAAAAGACTTGACGGTCGAGTTTCCGCTTGTTTCCACCAATTATTTCAGCGCAATCTGGGCGGAATCGTCCGAACCGGCGCTAGATGGGGGAATTTTAAGCGTGAGTGAGTTGCGCCCAAAACCACTCACTTTCCGCCATCTTTTCCACTGGTTCAAGATTCAATTCGCCTGGATCAGGCCCCGCCCACAGAACTGGCCCCGCCCCCCCAGGTCAAAATTGTGAGATTCCCACCGAGTGCGCTGGCTCCGGAAGGCTCCGGAAGGCTCTTCAAATTGCACTCAGTCTCTGAGGCGCACGGGCACTTGTCGGCACGTTAAAAAATTTCATATCAAAAAATATTTAATTTTCTAAGAAACCGATGAGTGTACAACAATAAAACTATGAAATGGTTCAGTGTAGTTTTTTAAAGTTAATTTTCAGTGATTTTAAATCAGGGTACTCTCAGGTGCAGGACTGGACTCTCTGATTAAAATGCTTATGTTTGCTGATCAACCCATTTTCAGCTGGATTAATAAAGCTGCTCCAGGTCACCGCTCCTAAACACATCAGGGAATACTGTTTAATGGAAAGAAAAAAATAAACAATTATGCTCTATTACGCTGCCCGATTGCGCTGGTTCACGGAGGGTTTTAGGTCGGTGATTATGCAAATAAACTTTGTCGGAAGCTTGAAGTGTAACCGAACCAGCGCAATTTGGGCACAATTTCCCGACTGCGCTCAAAGTGGAAACTCTATCCCTTGATCCTTACTCAGGACCATCATTTAAACAGTATATTTTGTAGTCTTTAATTCTCCGCTCCACTCCCACTCTGACCTCTCCATCCTCGGCCTCTTGCATTGTTCCAACGAAGGTCAACGTAAGCTCGAGGAACAGCACCTCATCTTTCGATTTGGCACTTTACAGCCTTCCGGACTCAACAATCCAACAATTTCAGATTATAATCACGGCTCCCATTTATTCGGACAGCAGCTATTGGTGATGATTCTGCCATTCCCATTTACACCTCCACTAGACCCATCTTTTGTTTTTTTACTTGTCCCATCATCCCTTTTGTCTCTTAATCTCTCCTGCCTTCCACCCTGTCACAGACCTTCCCTTTTGTTCTTTCCCCTCCTCCCCCCTTTCCCGGCCTCTACACTTGTTTAAAAACCTGTTGCATCTCTAACTTGTTCCAGTTCTGATGAAACAGGGAGGTATTGCTGCAGTTATATAGGGTATTGGTGAGACCGCACCTGGAATACTGCATACAATTTTGGTGTCCATACTTAAGAAAAGACATACTTGCTCTCGAGTCAGTACAAAGAAGGTTCACTCGGTTAATCCCGGGGATGAGGGGGTGGACATACGAGGAGAGGTTGAGTAGATTGGGACTCTACTCATTGGAGTTCAGAAGAATGAGAGGCGATCATATTGAAACATATAAGATTGTGAAGGGGCTTGATCGGGTGGATGCGGTAAGGATGTTCCCAATGATGGGTGAAACTAGAACTAGGGGACATAATCTTAGAATAAGAGGCTGCTCTTTCAAAACTGAGATGAGGAGAAACTTTTTTCACTCAGAGGGTAGTGGGTCTGTGGAATTTGCTACCCCAGGAAGCTGTGGAAGCTACTTCATTAAATAAATTTAAAACAGAAATAGACCGTTTCCTAGAAGTAAAGGGAATCAGGGGTTACGGGGAGCGGGCTGGAAATTGGACATGAATTTGAGTTCGGATCGGTCAGGGCCCTGTGGGTGGCGGAGCGGGCCCAGGGGCCGAGTGGCCTGGTCCTGCTCCTACTTCTTGTGTTCTTTAGAGTTGAGGATGGATCAGATCAGCCATGATCTCATTGAATGGCGGAGCAGGCTCGAGAGGCCGATTGGTCTACTCCTGCTCCTATTTCTTATGTTCTTATGTTCTTATGTTAACTCTGTTTCTCTCTCCACAGATGCTGCCTGACCTGCTGAGTGTTTCCAGCATTTTCTGTTTATATTTTAGATTTCCAGCATCCGCAGTATTTTGCTTTCATAGTCTTTTATTTAGCAATTTTCAAATAAAATGGAAAAGTTCAGAACCATTAGCCTGGAAACTACTATGAGTGATGTTATCCTACAAATGCTTCAAACATTTTCCTCTCTCGTTATTTCAACAGAGGTGTTGACCATTTAATTAAATTTCAAGTAAGATGATATCTCTCCACAGGTGTTGACAATGTCACTGTGTGCAGAGACCATCGGTGAAGGAGGGGTTGGACGCTGCTGTGAAGGCACCTGTAGTCAAAAACCACGCCAGAATGTACTGTCTATGCTCACACATGGAGCGAATGGCCACTTGGGCGAGATACCAGGTAGCCAGTACAGGTGAGCCTGTTAAAAAAGTATACGGAATCCTGGGCTTCATAAATAGAGGAACACAATACAAAAGCAAGGAAGTTATGCTAAACCTTCATAAATCACTGGTTAGACTTTGGCTGAATGGGCTGGATTTTGAATGACCCATGGAGTCGGGTTTGGAGGCGTGTGGGGGGTTAAATTTGCGGGGTAGGGGGTCCCAACCCCATCCCGCCTCCACGCAATTTTGTCAAAATCAGTCATGGGGTTCCCGACTCCGTCCCGCCTCCAAGAGGCGGGAGAGGCCATTAAAGCCCTTAACAAGCCCTAAATTGGCACTGTAATGCCATTTTGAAATGTTTTAGCTAGTTTAACCCTTTTCCAACGTGAAGCACGCCTGGTGTGAAACACTCCGGTGAAACCTGGCGGGAGCACAAGTGGATAGCTGACTATCAGCTGCAGGTCCACTATTACAACGGAGATGTGATGAAGGTAGTAGTAGTATTAGGTGTGAAAGTCGCCTCTGATGCTGCTG
Source organism: Squalus acanthias (assembly GCA_030390025.1). NCBI lineage: Eukaryota > Metazoa > Chordata > Chondrichthyes > Squaliformes > Squalidae > Squalus > Squalus acanthias. Next base: position 4,058,320 of record CM059435.1, on the reverse strand, counting down.
CATTGAATATCTTTAGAGACTGCATGGCCTTTGCTGTGAGAGGACTTGATACAAAAAATGCTCTCTCTCTCTCTCTTCTCTCCCCCCCACCCCCATCCCCCCCCATCCACTCACATCAAAAGCCAGGCTCCTCTCTCACCAACAGCCAGCCAGACAGTCTCTGAGACCAGTCAGCAATGATGACATCATGAGAGACGACTTTCAGACTCAAACCATTAATTAGTTCATGGGTTCCCACATGCTGGAACTCAATTGCCCAATTAAGTGAAAATTGCATCATTGATCCACATTAATCTGGAGTCGGGTGGGGAACACGAAATGCGGATAACACGACCCCAACCCGACCCCAAGACAAAATCCAGCCCATTATTGTGTCCAGTTCTGGGCACCGCACTTTAGGAAGGATGTCAAGACCTTGGAGAGGGTGCAGAGGAGATTTACTAGAATGGTTCCAGGGATGAGGGACTTCAGTTACGTGGAGAGACTGGAGAAGCTGGGGTTCTCCTTAGAGCAGAGAAGGTTAAGGGGAGATATAATAGAGATGTTCAAAATCATGAAGGGTTTTGATTTAGTAAATAAGGAGAAACTGTTTCCACTGGCAGGACTGTCAGTAACCAGAGGACACAGATTGAAGGTAATTGGAAAAAGAACCAGAGGGGAGATGAGGAGAATATTTTTACACAGCGAGTTGTTATGATCTGGAACGCGCTGCCTGAAGGGTGAACATAAGAACAGAACAATTAGGAGCAGGAGTCGGCCATACGGCCCCTTGAGCCTGCTCCGCCATTCAATAGGATCATGGTTAATCTTAGATCTCAACTCCACTTTCCTGCCTGATCTCCATATCCCTTGATTCCCCTCGGGTCGAAAAATCTATCTCGGCCTTGAATATACTGAACGACTCAGCATCCACAGCCCTTTGGGGTAGAGATTCCAAATATTCACAACCCTCTGAATGAAGAAATTCCTCCTCATCTCAGTCTTAAATGTCCAACCCCTTATCCTAAGACTGTGCCCCCTAGTTCTAGACTCTCCAGCCAGGGGAAACAACCTCTCAGCATCTACTCTGTCAATCCCCCTCAGAATCTTATATGTTTCAATGAGATCCCCTCTCATTCTTCTAAACGCCAGAGAGTATAGGCCCAATCTACTCAATCTCTCCTCACAGGACAACCCTCTCATCCCAGGAATCAATCTAGTGAACCTTTGTTGCACCGCCTCTAAGGTAAGTATATCCTTCCTCAGATAAGAAGACCAAAACTCTGCACAGTACTCCAGGTGTGGTCTCATCAAAGCCCTGTACAATTGCAGTAAGACTTCCTTACTCTTGTGCTCCATCCCCCTTGCAATAAAGGCCAACATGCCATTTGCCTTCCTAATTGCTTGCTGTACCTGCCTGCTAACTTTCTGTGTTTCCTGTATGAGGACACCTAAATCTCTCTGCGTTCCAACATTTAATAGATTCTCACCATTTAAAAAACATTCTGTTTTTCTATTCTTCCTACCAAAGTGAATAACCTTAGGCGGTGGAAGCAGATTCAATAGTAACTTTCAAAAGGGAATTGGATAAATACTTGAAAAGAAAAAATTTGCAGGGCTATGGGGAAAGAGCAGGGGGGAGTGGGACTAATTGGAGAGCTTCTTTCAAAGAGCCGGCACAGGCACGATGGGCTGAATGGCCTCCTTTTGTTCTGTAAGATTTTATGACAGTACAAAACAAACCAGGCCAGAGAGGACGGTAATCAGGGCTGGTGCTTGGATCGTGTAACCTGATGCATGGGACCCTGAGCCAGTCAGGGACCCTGAGCCAGTCAGGGACCCTGAGCACATCCAGTGGTACCAGGTTAAACATTTAGTATCTTCATCTAGTGAAGTGTAGGAGCCCCGAACCCAATCTGTTCACAGGACACCAGCAAGGCAAATTCCACCCTTGATGGAAAAGTAACAAAGAAGGTGATCCAATTCAGCAGTTTTCGCTACAAGGGAGGGTTAAGGAAGCCAAACTCATTCTCCTTGAAAAGAGGAGACTTTGTGGTGACTTAGTTGAAGTTAGTGTCAGATGTGGCTCAGTTGGTAGCACCCTCGCCTCTGAGTCAGAAGGTTGTGGGTTCATAGTCCCACTCCAGGAACTTGAGCATAAAGTTAGGCTGACACTCCCGCACATGTGCTGAGGGAGCGCTGCACTGTCAGAGGTGCTGTCTTTCGGATGAGATGTTAAACCAAGGCCCTGTCTGTTCTCTGAAGTGGACGTAAAAGAGCCCATGGCACTATTTCGAAGAAGAGCAGGGGAGTTCTCCCTGGTGTCCTGGCCAATATTTATCCCTCAACCAACATAACAAAAAAAACCAGATTATCTGGTCATTATCACATTGCTGTTTGTGGGACTTTGCTGTGTGCAAATTGGCTGCCGTGTTTCCTACATTACAACAGTGACTCCACTTCAAAAGTACTTCATTGGTTGTAAAGCACTTTGAGACGTCCAGTGGTCATGAAAGGCGCTATAAAAATGCAAGTCTTTTTTTCAAGATGACAAAGGGAAGTGACAAGAAAATCGTTCAAGTACCAGGAGACGCAAGGGGAAAAAATCAGTTAAAAGGAAGTTAGGAGTAACTTTTTCCACTCAAAGTGTAATTGAGCTGTGGAATAAGTAGGGAAGGACTCGGAGCTGGCAGTATAACTGGGTTCAAGAGGATGTGTTTCTGAGGGACATGGTGGGAAGGTGGGAAGGTGGGACTGATCTAACAGAAATTACCTTGTTGGGTCTAATGGTCTTTTCCAGTCTGTAAAATTTTCTATGTTCCTCAAATATTCCTCAAATATTAGTAGTAACCATGTAAAAGCTCAGGAATCAGTAAGAAACAATTATATTATTGAGCGAATAGATTCCCAGTCGGCATTGGATTTATGAATGATAGATGTCACTCAAACTGTAGAGATTGGAGGCTCTTACAGTGAGGCATCACAAAGAAGCTCTGGCCAGACCACACCTTCAGTATTGTGTCTAGTTCCAGCCGTCAAGACAAAAGGGAGATGTTCAACTATTGGAGGCAGTGGAGAGAAGAGCTGATCCCCGGGGCAATTTTAACCCAACTGCCCGTGGGGAAACTGACAGGATTGGGTGCAACGCTGGTTTTACACCCCACCTGATTTCACTCGCCATTTAAGTCATAAGCTGCTGCCTGACTAACATGGCAAAATTCATCGAAACATATAAAATTCTGACAGGTCTGGACAAACTAGATGCAGGAAGAATGTTCCCGATGGTCGGAGAGTCCAGAACCAGGGGTCATAATCTAAGGATAACGGGTAAGCCATTTAGGACTGAAATGAGGAAGAATTTCTTCACCCAGAGAGTGGTGAACCTGTGGAATTCTCTACCACAGAAGGTAGTTGAGGCCAAGTCATTAAATATATTCAAGAATGAGTTAGATATATTTCTTAAAGCTAAAGTTATCAAGGGATATGGGGAGAAGGCAGGAACAGGGTACTGAATTTGGATGATCAGCCATGATCTCATCGAATGGCGGAGCAGGCTCGAGGGGCCGAATGGCCTACTCCTGCTCCTATCTTCTATGTTTCTGTGTTTCTATGTTTCACTAGATGCTGCCTAGAAGGATCCAGTGGCAAAGAAAAAAATCAAGGCAGCGGTTACTTTGACTGGTAAAGACAATATAATTTTCCTGGTGGATGTGGGTTGTGGGTCTTCAGCCAGAAGTTCACAAAGCTCCCCAGTAGTTTCAGGTGGGAGATACAGGCTGCTGAGACAGTGGCGGGCAAAGAAATCTAAGTAAGACTTTCTTGGTCAGTAGATCCTGGTGAGTGGGTATCTGTGTTTTAGAAACAATTTCTTCTGTGATGCCTCACTCTAAGAGCCTCCAATCTTGTCTCTGCTGCCTCCTCATCCTCAAACCATGGGAATGGGGGGTATTCCCATAGGAAATACATGCCTCAGGACACACCCGTACTTGCTGCAGAGCTGACTAAATAGGGCAGTAAATTCAGACACTATCCCTTTAATCTAATAGAACCAGATAGATAGAATCTCAGGAGAGCTGAAATCCCACACAACACACAGATAGCCCTCGTGAAAAGTAAAGGTGTGCACCCATATGCCCCTCTGTCTCTCTCTCTTTTTCTCACTTTCTCTCTCTCTCCTCAGGGTAGTTGTTCACCCCCTGCATATGCACAGGTACGATCCTCAAAAGAATGGAGCCTCACATACACACTTAGACACACATAAACACACACACACACACACACATATAGACACAAACACACACAGACGCACACACGTAGATAGACACAAAGACACACAGATGCACACACACACACTCACACCTGCCTCAGGCCCTAGTAAGTTAGAGTTCAGCTTCTTACAGGCATCTTCTAGAGGCCAATTAAAAGAAACTCCTGCAGTTTGAATCTCCCCACATACTGATAGCACTCCAGCGGCGGAACAGTACTTCAATAAATATATTAATTTATCCCGTCACACAGCTTAAAGAATAATTAGGAAATATTATACAATATCTGAATAAATTATAAAATGCAATTGAACTGCAGACAAAACCAGTCCAACTCCCTTTGCACCAAAGTATCTGAAGAAACTACAACTTAAACATCACAAGTTGCCTTGGAACTAGACGCCAATGTGTGATCCAATCCAACTAATCTCACACGGCAAGTCTGATCGCAGCCTCAGTCCTGAAGGCTGCAGCATATGTCCCCTCCTCAAGAGGTTAGCAGGGCAGTGTGGAGTTGTTAGAAGTTAACACCTCCTCGTTCTGCCTTTGCTGACATTTTGGTTTTTTCGGCCCATTTTTAGCTGCTGCCTTCAGCTCTTCCGCTTACTGTCTGAATGCTGTTCCCGGCTGCCGTCTCCCTTCAGGTTACAGCAGTTTATGGTTTGCCAGTGAGTTTGAATTTATACATTGGCAAAAAAAAAAATCATGTGAGAAAATAATTGTTTTGTGTTACAATTTAGAGTTTTCTAAATAGAACCACGCCCTCTCTCTGCTCCTCTACAATCCATACAACGTATTCCAATGTAATCTGCCCTTGCGGAGGGGCATGACCAGAGGGTTAACAATCTCAGTAATCTGCTGGACTGAATTACAAGCAGTTTCACTATCATATCAGATATTAAACTCAGTTAGACTACCTTAACTCAGTTAGACTACTTTAACTCAGTTAGACTGCCTTAACCCAGTTAGACTACCTTAACCCAGTTAGACTACCTTAACTCATTTATTTATCATTCACAATGAAATAGAAAGCAACAACTCCCAGTTATACAGCCCCTTTCAGGATGTCCCAAAGTGCCTCACAGCCAATGAAGCATTGTTTGAAGTGTGCTCACTGTTGTAATGTGGGAAACGCAGCAGTGGATTTGTGCAAAGCAAGATCCCACAAATAGCAATGTGATGATGACCAGGTAATCTGCTTTAGTGATGTTGGCTGATAAATATTGGCCCCAGGACACCGGGGAGAAATCCCCTGCTCTTCTTCGAAATAGCAGCATGGGATCTTTTACGTTCACCTGAGAGCAGACAGAGCCTTGGTTTAATGTCTCATCCAAAAGACGGCAGCTCCGACAGTGCAGCGCTCCCTCAGTACTGCCCCTCCGACAGTGCAGCGCTCCCTCAGTACTGCCCCTCCGACAATGCAGCGCTCCCTCAGTACTGCCCCTCCGACAGTGCGGCACTCCCTCAGTACTGCCCCTCTGACAGTGCAGCACTCCCTCAGTACTGCCCCTTCGACAGTGCGGCGCTCCCTCAGTACTGCCCCTCCGACAGTGCAGTGCTCCCTCAGTACTGCCTCTCAGACAGTGTGGCGCTCCCTCAGTACTGCCCCTCCGACAGTGCAACACTCCCTCAGTACTGCCCCTCCGACAGTGCAGCGCTCCCTCAGTACTGCCCCTCCGACAGTGCAGCGCTCCCTCAGTACTGCCCCTCTGACAGTGCGGCGCTCCCTCAGTACTGCCCCTCCGACAGTGCGGCACTCCCTCACTGGGAGTGTCAACCTGGATTTTGTGCTCAAGCCTGTGGAGTGGGGCTCGAACCCGCGACAATCTGACTCAGAGGCGAGAGCGCTGCCCACTGAGCCACAGCTGGCACCTAATGGAAGTACGAAGGGCAAAATATTCAGTAACGTGAGTCTGCTCTCTGATTGCTGATCAGAAATCATTCAAAGTCCAGAACTGCAGCAAGTTGCCATTGTTGTCTAACTTAATTTCTTCGTAGTAGGGCTTCTCAAATAAACTTTACATTTATAAATAGAAAGTGATAATGCAGCCGCCACAAATATCAGAATAAATACATTTCCGCAAATACAGGAAGCTGTGGACTTCACTGATCATACAACAGAAAACAAGCGTTCAGTTTGTGTCGATCGCACTCCTGTCACGCGTCTCCAGACCAATGTGTTGGCTGGTTCAGTGTAACACTTGTCACAAGACAAGAACCATGATTATTCACATCGAATGTGTCTATTGCCAATGTAATCAGCAAAGCAATATTCAAAGCAGGAGCAAAGGAACCTCTCTGATCTCTTCATAGCCTGTTTCATTAAATGAGAAATGTTCCACTCCTGGTTAATACTCTGTAGAGTAACAGCTGCCCCTTGAACAATCAATGACTTGTAAATCCAAAGGAGAAGTCAAGATTCAGAATCTACATTTCTTCAGAGAATGTCCAGGATTGCTGATAGCAGCTGTTGGAGGCTCCACAGCCTATCGTTTCTGCTGAGCACAGACCAGAGGGAGAAACTTCCTGTTGATTTTAAAATTCTCATCCGTGTTTTCAAATCCCTCCAGGGCCTCGCCCCCCTCCCTATCTCTGTAACCTCCTCCAGCTCTACAACCCTCCGAGATCCCCGGTTTTCATCGCGCCACCATTGGCGGCCGTGCCTTCAGCTGCCTGGGCCCTAAGCTCTGGAATTCCCTCCCTAAACCTCGCCGCCTCTCTCTCCTCCTTATAGACATTCCTTAAAACCTCTTTGACCAAGTATTTGGTCACCTGTCCTAATATCTCCTTATGTGGTTCGGTGTCAAATTTTGTTTGATAATCGCTCCTGTGAAGCACCTTGGGATGTTTTACAACGTTAAAGGCGCTATATAAATGAAAGTTGCTGTTTTTGTTGCTGTTGTTCATTAACACAAAACTTGGATTTGAAGAGGTAAAGATTATATTGTGTAGTAACTGAGTGATGACCAATTCTGCTACTCTCTGAGCTAATAAGGATTTTCCAATACAACGTATCTCCACTTGCTACAGTGATAAGTTGAACTAGTCAATCATTTGAGTCCGGTACCTGTCAGTGTCCAGTATTGGAAACTCGCCATTCAAGGAGGCAAGCAGTCCTAACTGGCAGCTTCAGATGCCAAACTCTCAGCCATATAGAACCCAATAAGAGAAGCCATTGGATTGCTGGGAGGCACTGCGTGCTAAATCCCTTCAATGTGAAGAAATTGAAACAGATAGTAAAAGAACATCTCATCCTTAATGACCAGACTAGGATTGAAGGAGACAGAGACCCTCAAGGCAGCTACAGTTGGGGAAAAGAGCCAATGTTATAAGTAGAATCTTACATTAGCAACAAGAGTAGAATTGGCAGCATTCCATGATAATTTTAAAAGGGACAGGTACTCGAGGATGAGGAACTTACAGGACTACGGACAAAAAGCAGGGGGTCATAGAGTCATAGGGGGAAAAATTGGGTTGCACCCACTTTGGGGCACTAACTTCGCCGGGGCGCTACTTTTAGTGCCCCGAAAAAATTAGCACTCCCGCATCCGAAATTCACTGGTAGCGCCCCAAGAGGGAAGCGGGTGCTACTGGAAGCGCCCCGCCTCCCTCTTGGGGCGCTGCAAGTGAATATCGCGGCGCTACGTGCAGCAGCGCCACGCTCTGTGGCACGTCGCGCCGCGGTACTGCAGGCCTTCCTCCCCTTATTAAAGGGGAGGGGCCTCGCGCAGCATGACCCAGGGCCCAGCTGGGCCACCAGGGATCGGTGTGCCGGCAAAAGAGCCCGGCACTCAAGAGAAGTACCGGGCTCACGGAGCGTAGCTGGCACTCCACGGGGGGGGGGGCTGCACAGGAGGCCGGGGACAGCAATGGGGGTAGGTGCTGGCAGGCGGCCAGCAACAAAAATGGCCACCCACACCTCCCCTTTAATTAGCGCCGCCCTGGCCACAGGTAGGCCCCACTGACCCCGTCGGACATAGCGTCTGGCGGTAAGTCAGGGGGCGCTCCCGAAGATCGCGGCTGGGGTGCGAGCGGGGTGCTGCGCACGGCGATGACGTCATCGCCGGCGGCGCAGCACCGTGGGGCGCTAATGGTTACCGCCGCCACTAATCTCCCGCTGAATTTCGCGGGAGGCGTTGGCGGCGCCGCGCCCAGGCGCTAGTTACTTTACGCCCCGTTAGCGCCCTCGGGAGGCGCAAATCAACTGAATTTTTCCCCCCTAGAGTCATAATGGCACAGAAGGAGGCCATTCGGCCCATCGAGTCCATGCCGGCTCTCTGTAGAGCAATCCAGTCAGTCCCATTCCCCCGCTCTATCCGTGTGGGACTGAACCCGACTGCTCTTTCAAAGAGGCAGCACAGGCACGACGGGCCGAATGGCCTCCTTCTATGATATCCAAGGGGATCAACATAAAGAGACCTCCTACTAGCTGAATGTCATTGTGGCATTAAGGGAGTTACACTATGGGGATAGATGCCTTTCCAGCTCAGTTAACGAACCAAGTTAGGGTTCTTGAGGAATCAAGTTCTGGATTCAAGTGGAATAGTGGGTGATGGACATATGATACACGACCGCAACTGAAAGCTACGTTGGTTCAACCTTTCGACTCATATACCAAAACAACAACAACTTGTATTTATACAGCGCTTTTAACGGAGTAAAACTTCCCAAGGCGCTTCACAGGGAGCGTTATCAGACAAAATTTGGCACCGAGCCACATAATGAGATATTAGGGCAGGTGACCAAAAAGCTTGATCAAAGAGGTAGGTTTTAAGGAGCGTATTAAAGGAGGAGAGAGAGGCGGAGAGGTTTAGGGAGGGAATTCCAGAGCTTGGGGTCCAGGCAGCTGAAGGCACGGCCGCCAATGGTGGGGCGATGGAAATTGGGGATGCGCAAGAGGCCAGAATTGGGGGAGCGCAGATATCTTGGGGGGTTGGAGGAGGTTACAAAGATAGGGAGGGAGTGGGTGCCATGAAGGGTTTTGAACACAAGGATGAGAATTTTAAAATGACTGCAGCACCATGGTTTTGGTAATCAATACTAATTTGGTTAATCAGTGCTAACACTAAGGTGTCAGCCTTGGTTCAGTGGGTAGCACGCTTGCCACTTGAGTCACAAGGTCATGGGTTAAAGTCCCACTCCAGCAACTTGTGCACAAATTTATTTTATTAAATGTTAATATTATTAATTAACGGGTTGTAGGTGTTGCTTGCAAAGTCGGCATTTATTGCCCATTTCTAGCTGCCCTTGAGAAGGCAGTGGTGGGCCTTCTTCTTAAGTGCAGCAGTAGTAAATTGCAGCACTGAGGGAGAGCTGCACTGTCGGAGGGGCGGTGCTGCGGGAGAGCTGCACTGTCGGAGGGGCAGTGCTGCGGGAGCGCTGCTCTGTCGGAGGGGCAGTACTGAGGGAGTGCTGCACTGTCGGAGGGGCAGTACTGAGGGAGCGCCGCACTGTCGGAGGGGCAGTACTGAGGGAGCGCCGCACTGTCGGAGGGGCAGTGCTGAGGGAGCGCCACACTGTCGGAGGGGCAGTGCTGAGGGAGCGCCGCACTGTCGGAGGGTCAGCACTGAGGGAGTGCCGCACTGTCGGAGGGGCAGCACTAAGGGAGTGCTGCACTGTCGGAAGGTCAGTACCGAGGGAGTGCCGCACTGTCGGAGGGGCAGCACTAAGGGAGCGCGGCACTGTCGGAGGGTCAGTACTGAGGGAGGGCTGCACTGTCAGAGGGGCGGTGCTGAGGGAGTGCCACACTGTCGGAGGGTCAGTACTGAGGGAGGGCTGCACTGTCGGAGGGGCGGTGCTGAGGGAGTGCCACACTGTCGGAGGGTCAGTACTGAGGGAGGGCTGCACTGTCGGAGAGGCGGTGCTGAGGGAGCGCCGCACTGTCGGAGGGGCAGTACTGAGGGAGCATTGCACAGTCGGAGGGGCAGTACTGAGGGTGCGCCGCACTGTCGAAGGGGCAGTACTGAGGGTGCGCCGCACTGTCGGAGGGTCAGTACTGAGGGTGCGTCGGACTGTCGGAGGGGCAGTACTGAGGGAGTGTTGCACTGTCGGAGGGGCAGTGCTGAGAGAGCACCGTACTGTTGGAGGGGCAGTACTGAGGGAGCGCCGCACTGTCGAGGGGGCAGTACTGAGGGAGTGCCGCACTGTCGGAGGGGCAGTACTGAGGGAGCGCCGCACTGTCGGAGGTGCCATATTTCAGATGAGACGTTAAACCGAGACCCCATCTGCCCTCTCAGGTGGACATAAACGGTCCCACGGCAGTGTTGAAAAAACTGCACAGGAGTTCTCTCCAATGTCCTGGCCAATATTTATCCCTCAAAAAATACCTAGAGCAGATTTTTGGTCATTTATCTCATTGCTATTTGTGGGATCTTGCTGTGCACAAATTGGCTGCCGCGTTTCCTACATTACAACAGTGACTACACTTTAAACGTACTTCACTGACTGTGAAGCGCTTAGGGACGTCCTGAGCTCATGAAAGACGCTGTAGAAATGCGAGTCTTTCTTCTTTCTGAACATAATTTCATTGTGCTGGATTTTGCGGTCAGCAGTGAGCGAATGGCACCAGCCGTTCAGTACACTGCCACTTGCCCACAGACTGTCTGTGGGAGTTTGGGCGCCCTGAGGCTGTGAACGGCGCTACAGAAATGCAAGTTCTTTCTTTCTTATTTCACTACTCAGTCTAAACCTGTGTGCAGCTGTACCTGGTGATGAGACCAGTCATTTGGTTACAGGAGTTAAGCCCTTTCCACACTGGACTGAAGAACAAGTCAGAAATGAGTCCCTATGGTAATTGCAGACAATTGGATAATGGTGTTTACCATTTTGCTATAGATAGCACACAGACGAGAGCTCCCTCATGGTTCCTAACCGTGCTCTGCATGTTAAATATAGTCCCTGTTGCTCCCACGCACACTCCAAGTGCTTTTCTAAATTTTACATTTATATTCGGACAATCTGAAATTCTGCTCATTGAATTATTAAATATCTCTGTATTTGATCTTGTTTTTAAATTTGACTTTGCTCCTTACAGCTTTAATTCATTTTTCCTTCCATTGGAAATTTTGCTTCTCGCTATTTTCGTGCGTGTATATTTTAATATGGTTTGCATTTTTCTTCTTGAGCTTTTTAAAATGAATTCATTGCATAAACTTGGATTGTATTCCCTCGAGTTTAAAAGGCTGAGGGGCGATCTTTTCGAGCTGTTTAAAATGATAATGGAATTCAGTAGGGTAGCTACAGAGAAGATATTTCATCTGGTGGTGGGGGGTGGGGGGGGGGGGGGGCTGGGGGTGAGTCAACGAAAAAGGGGGCACAATCTTAAAATTAGAGCCAGGCTGTTTAGGAGTGAAATCGGGAGCCAATTTTTCACACAAACGGTCGTGGAATTCTGGAACTCTCTTCCCCCAAAGGCTGTGGATGCTGGATCAATTAAAATTTTCAAGACTGAGATCTTTCAAGCCCCGTCTGCTCTCTCAGGTGGACGTAAAAGATCCCACGGCACTATTCAAAGAAGAGCAGGGGAGTTCTCCCCAGGTGTCCTGGGCCAATATTTATCCCTCAACCAACATTACTAAAACAGATTATCTGGTCATTATCACATTGCTGTTTGTGGGAGCTTGCTGTGCGCAAAGTGGCTGCCGTGTTTCCCACATTACAACAGTGACCAGACTTCAAGAAGTACTTCATTGGCTGTAAAGCCCTTTGGGACGTCCTGAGGTCTTTCTTTTCTTTCTTTCATGGCTGATCTGTAGCTCAACTCCAATTACCCACCTTTGCTCCGTATCCCTCAATACCCTTACCCAACAAAAATTTATCGATCTCAGTCTTGAAAGCTCCAATTGATCCCCAGCATCCACAGCCACTACAGTCCACCCAGTTGGTTCAGTATTGATTAGCCCATCACTCAGCGCAATTGTTTGATTTTTATTTAACATACTTGAAGTTCCTGTGCAGAGAACACATACAGAACTAATTGGGAACATAGGAATATAGGAACAGGAAGCGGCCATTCAGCCCCTTGAACCTGCCCTGCCATTCAATCAGATCATGGCCAACCTGTATCTTAACTCCCTTGACCTGCCTTGGTTCTGTAACCCTTAATACTCTTACCTAACAAACATCTATCAATCTCATTTTTGAAATTTTCAATTGACCTCCCAGCCTCAACAGCACTTTTGAGGGAGAGAGTTCCAGATTTCCACTGCGTGAAGAAGTGCTTCCTGACATCACCCCTGAACGGCCTGGTTCTAATTTTAAGGTGATGCCCCCTTGTTCTGGAAATAGTTTCTCTCTATCTACCCCATCAACTCCTTTAATCATCTTAAACACCTCAATTAGATCAGCCCTTAATCTTCTAAACTCGTGGGAATACAAGTCTAGTCTGTGCAACCTGTCGTCTTTTCCCAAGGCATAATAAGGTGTCAGACAGAAGACACGAGCAGGGAGTGGAGGTTGGGGTTGAGGGAAGTGGACAGACAGACCTTGAAGAAATTCCCGATTGGTCCATGAGCAGAGGTTTGGGGGTGTCTATAGATTGTCTACTGTTTGCCATTGTTGAACTGATCTCATTCTGCTTGGCGTTGTTGGATCTGCCATAAAGGATCCTTAAAGACCCAATTCCTTTTCATGACAAAACACACAACTCACATGCTGAGCCTTTCAGAGTTATCTATTAGTGTTGCTTTATTTTTAAACCAAGCATCTTTGTCAAAGCCACTTAATAATGTGAAAGTGCGAGCACAATCCAACAATAGTTTGATATTGTTTTATTCTACGAGTGTCAGTGATAATTCCAAAGCCTGGGAACATGGTAATTAAATGCAGCGAATATCAAAATGCTAACCAGCTGCACTTAATTATCACTTAAGACTCTGCACCATGTGACACGTCTCAAAGTACTGGAGAATAAGACTGCAGCACTCGAGAAAACCCAACACCATCCCAGCTGGTAGCACAGATCAAGAATGACCGTACTCTGGCTCCAACATTGCTCAAAGCTGTCCTTGTAGTTATACCAGGATTGTGTCAGCCCCTGCCTTAAATGTGTACAGTAACGTAATGGTTATGTTATATAGAATGACACAGAATGTACAGCACAGAAACAGGCCATTCAGCCCAACTGCTCCACACCAGCCTCCTCCCACCCTCTTCATC
>CM059435.1:3779543-4044420 GCA_030390025.1 Squalus acanthias | reverse complement strand
CCTCCCCCCTCCTCCCCATCCCCCCTCCTCCCCATCCCCCCCTCCTCCCCTCCGTACTGCCCCTCCGACAGTGCGGTGCTCCCTCATTACTGCCTCTCCGACAGTGCGGTGCTCCCTCAGTACTGCCCCTCTGACAGTGTAGCACTCCCTCAGTACTGCCCCTCCGACAGTGCGGTGCTCCCTCAGTACTGCCCCTCCGACATGCGGCGCTCCCTCAGTACTGCCCCTCCGACAGTGCGGCGCTCTCTCAGTACTGCCCCTCCGACAGTGTAGCGCTCACTCAGTACTGACCCTCCGACAGTGCGGCGCTCCTTCAGTACTGACCCTCCGACAGTGCGGCGCTCCTTCAGTGCTGCCCCTTCGACAGTGCGGTGCTCCCTCAGTACTGCCCCTCTGACAGTGCAGCGCTCCCTCAGTACTGCCCCTCCAACAGTGCGGCGCTCCCTCAGTACTGTCCCTCTGACAGTGCGGCGCTCCCTCAGTACTGCCCCTCCGACAGTGCGGCGCTCCCTCAGTACTGCCCCTCCAACAGTGCAGCGCTCCCTCAGTATTGACCCTCCGACAGTGCGGCGCTCCTTCAGTACTGCCCCTTCGACTGTGCGGCGCTCCCTCAGTACTGCCCCTTCGACAGTGCGGCGCTCCTTCAGTACTGCCCCTCCGACAGTGCGGCGCTCCCTCAGTACTGCCCCTCCAACAGTGCAGCGCTCCCTCAGTACTGCCCCTCCGACAGTGCGGCGCTCCCTCAGTACTGCCCCTCCAACAGTGCAGCGCTCCCTCAGTACTGACCCTCCGACAGTGCGGCGCTCCCTCAGTACTGCACTCGGAATGCCAGCTTAGATTATGAGTTCAAGATGCGGGAGTGGGATTTAAACCCATGACCTTCTGACTCAGAGGAAAGAGTGCTACCCACTGAGCCACAGTTAACACCTGAAGCATTTACTTGTTCTCTCCACAGATGCTGACTGACCTGCTGACTGTTTCCAGCAATTCCTGTTTATGATTTCAGATTTTCAGTAACAGGATGCTTTTTGTTTTTTTTTAAAATAAAGTGTTTCTATGTGTTGCAATATTGCTTGGGCTGATAAGTGGCAGGTAACACTCGCACCACACAAGTGCCAGGCAATGACTATCTCCAACAAGCGAGCATCTAACCACTGCCCCTTAACATTCAATGGCATTACCATCGCCGACTCCCCCACCATCAACATCCTGGGGGTCACCATTGACCAGAAACTTAACTGGACCAGCCACATAAATACTGTGGCTACAAGAGCAGGTCAGAGGCTAGGTATTCTGCGGCGAGTGGCTCACCTCCTGACTCCCCAAAGCCTTTCCACCATCTACAAGGCACAAGTAAGGAGTGTGATGGAATACTCTCCACTTGCCTGGATGAGTGCAGCTCCAACAACACTCAAGAAGCTCAACACCATCCAGGACAAAGCAGCCCGCTTGATTGGCACCCCCTCTACCACCTTAAACATTCACTCCCTCCACCACCGGCGTACCGTGGCTGCAGTGTGTACCATCTACAAGATGCACTGCAGCAACTCGCCAAGGCTCCTTTGGCAGCACCTCCAAAACCTGCGAGCCTCTTCCACCTAGAAGGACAAGGGTGCATGGGAACACCACCACCTCCAAGTTCCCCTCCAAGACACACACCATCCTGACACGGAAATATATCGCCGATCCTTCATCGTCACTGGGTCAAAATCCTGGAACTCCCTCCCTAACAGCACTGTGGGAGCACCTTCACCGCACGGACTGCAGCGCTTCAAGAAGGCGGCTCACCACCACCTTCTTAAGGGCAACTAGGGATGGGCAATAAATGCCGGCCTTGCCAGCAACGCCCACATCCTATGAACGAATAAAAAAAATGTTATCTAAAAAATCTGTTCCTGCCTTCAGGGACAGGCTCCATAAACAGCTTGCAAATTGTAGCAAGTTAAGCTATTTACGAAACAGCTCTGTTGAATCAATTCTCTCTCTTGGGTGGATCAATAAATCAGGTTTTTCATAATATCCAGTGTGCAATTTACTGAACTTTGATACTCATTAATGAGCTTGGAAGGAAGTTCTCCATTCTCGGTTGTGACCTGGAACACCCTGGATCCGCTAATGTGGACATCAGTGTGCGTGTGGGTGATTGTTTTCCCCAAACTGTTCTTGAGCTGGCTCACTCTTTCTTCTCTCTCTCTCTTCCTCCCTCTTTTACAAATGAAAAGGTCAGGTGGTATTATTCCGACAATAGACAGAAATTGTAATTCGTGTCAACCTGAAACCCTGAGAAAATGGCTCTGCAAAAGATTGTTCGACAAGACGCTCTTGTGAGGGGAACAACATGATCGATGATGGACCAGATCCACCCACTGGCTTTACGTGGAATGTACAGCACAGAAACAGGCCATTCGGCCCAACTGGTCTATGCCAGTGTTAATGCTCCACACGAGCCTCCTCCCACCCTACTTCATAGAATCATAGAAGATAGGAGCAGGAGTAGGCCATTCGGCCCCTCGAGCCTGCTCTGCCATTCAATGCGATCATGGCTGATCATCCAAATTCAGTACCCTGTCCCTGCTTTCTCCCTTCATCTCACCCCATCTACATAACCTCATATTCCTTTCTCCCTCATGTGTTTATGTATCTTTCTCGTAATTGCATCTATTCTATTCTTCTCAACCACTCTCTGTGGTAGCGAGTTCCACATTCTCACCACTCTCTGGGTAAAGAAGTTTCTCCTGAATTCCCTATTAGTGACTATCTTATATTTATGGCCCCCTAGTTTTGGTCTCCCCTACAAGTGGAAACATATTCTGTACGTCTACCCTATTGAACCCCTTCATAATTTTAAAGACCTCTATCAGGTCACCCCTCAGCCTTCTCTTTTCTAGAGAAAAGAGCCCCAGCCTGTTCAGCCTTTCCTGATAGTTATAACCCTCTCAGTTCTGGTATCATCCTTGTAAATCTTTTCACATCTTCTCCAGTGCCTCTATATCCTTTTTATAATATAGAGACCTGAACTGTACACAGGGCTCCAAGTGTGGTCATTATCACATTGCTGTTTGTGGGAGCTTTGGGACATCCTGAGGTTGTAGAAGTGTCTTTCTTGCCTCTTCCCGCTGTGAGATTTCACTGATGTATCTTGCTGTAACTGAAGGGTTTAGAGACCAATCACAGATCTGCAATGTCTTCTGTGCTTATCAAGTACAATTTCCATTTAATGTAGCAGTCAGTGTTTCTCTGCATTGCACCATGAATTTTTTATAAAATACAACCTTCACGCCGGGGAAAGCTCAGTAAGAATATTCTTGTGCCGGATGGAGCAGGTGGTAGAAGAAGTTTCAGTTGCCATCTGCAAAGTACTGGAAACTCACGAAGCTTGGCTCAACTCAGAGTTCAGTCAAGATTCTTACTTCCTAACAACTTCCATAGGAGCAGGAGGAGGCCATTCAGCCCCTCGAGCCTGTCCCACCATTCAGTTAGATCACGGCTGATCTGTATCTCAACTCCATTTACCCGCCTTTGCTCCGTATCCCTCGATACCCTCGCCCAACAAAACTCTATCGATCTCAGTCTTGAAAGCTCCAATTGACCCCAAGCATCCACAGCCTTTTGAGGGAGAGAGTTCCAGATTTCCACCACCCTTTGTGTGAGGAAGTGCTTCCTGACAACACGGTGGCATAGTGGTTAGCACTGTTGCCTCACAGCGCCAGGGACCCGGGTTCGAATCCGGCCTCGGGTGACTGTGTGGAGTTTGCACATTCTCCCCGTGTCTGTGTGGGTTTCCTCCCACAGTCCAAAGATGTGCGGGTTAGGTTGATTTGGCTATGATAAATTGACCCTTAGTGTTAGGGGGGATTATATACGTGGGGATAGGGTGGGATATGTTAGGGGGGATTAAATACGTGGGGTTACGGGGATAGGGTGGGATATCTGTCGGTGCAGGCTCGATGGGCCGAAATGGCCTCTATCTGCACTGTGGTGATTCTGTGATGTCACCCCTGAATGGCCTGGCTCTAATTTTAAGGTCATGCCCCCTTGTCCTGGACTCCCCCCACCAGAGGAAATAGTTTCTCTCTAATCTACCCTATCAAATCCCTTTATCATTTTAAACACCTCGATCAGATCACCCCTCAATCTTCTAAACTCAAGGGAATACAAGCCTAGTCTGTACAACTTGTCGTCAGAATTTAACCCTTTAAGCTCTGGTATCTTGCTGGTGAATCTGTGCTGTACCCCCTCCAAGACCAATATATCTTTGCTGAGAACACTTAACAGACCATCGACCAGTGTCCTTTCATCACCTTTGCGGAACATTAGGAACAGGAGAAGGCCATTCAGCCCCTCGAGCCTGCTCCGCCATTCGATGAGACCGTGGCTAATCTGAACCTCAACTCCATTTACCCGCCTTTGATGCTCTGACCTAATAAAAATTTCAAGTGGACATAAAAAACATAAGAAACCACACAAATCTGCCCCAAAAATTGTCACTAATACAGCTTTAAATTGAACAACATTGCCCAGAATAGTCACAGGACAGTAGAAAGCAAAACACTCCAGATGTCGGGAATCTGAAACAAGAGAAAATTTAAGATAATTGGCAAAAGAACCAGAGGGCAGATGAGGAGAATTTTGTTTACACGGCGAGTTGTTGTGATCTGGAATGCGCTGCCTGAAAGGGCGGTGGAAGCAGATTCAATAATAACTTTCAAAGGGAATTGGACAAATACTTGAAAAGGAGAAAATTGCAGGGCTGTGGGGAAAGAGCAGGGGTGAGTGGGACTAATTGAAGAGCTCTTTCAAAGAGCCGGCACAGGCACGAGGGGCCGAATGGCCTCTTTCTGTACTGTGTGATTCTATGTAAATACTGGAAACGCTCAGCAGGTCAGTGGAGAGAACAGCCCAGTGAACATTTCGAATGCGGAACAGGCTTCAAGGAAGGTCCACGTCCAAAAGGTTGACTTGTTCTCTCCACGGATACTGACTGACCTGCGGTGTGTTTCCAGCATTCTCTGTTGTTGCTTCAGCCAGGAGGATAGTTCTGTGCAGAAAAACTTGGCCTCTGCCAGGTATGTTGGAAGAGTCAAAGAGATTAGCGGAGTTCAGGATGGAGTTGGATGCTAGACCTTTGTTTCCATGTGCTTAGGTCTGTTGTTGCAAGGAAGAAACATCTGCGTTTCTATAGCAACTTATCCCATCATTCAACCATCTCAAAGTGCTTGATGCAATGACTGTCCTGGTGCAGACAAACAGCAACAAGCTCACACTGCTAGATTGGTTGATGCTGTCACTGCAGGCAGAGTGGGACAGACACATCCTTCATGTTGATTAGCACATTCATGCACCAAAGATCAGCAGCAAGTGTGGCTCGATCACAAGTCTCCTTGGTCTAGTATCTTTTGGAAAGAGCTGAATTGCGCTGTGAATGCATAGAAGCCTGCCTTGTGGGTGTCAGGAGTTAACTGCAGGGGTTAACTGCTCTTCCAATATTGAGCGTTATTGACGATGTTTACTATGACAAGACATTCAATTAGTAATTGCGAAGGTGGGGAGTCTCCAAGCCAGTCCTACTGATCAATGGGTTAGACTGGGCTCTCATCAGGCAATCTTCTTCCTTGTGTAAAAAGCCATTGCCATTAATCTCTCCCAGAGTGAGGTGGTAATTAATGGGGGCTGATGTGGATGGATGATGATGTTGGCTGCAGGGTCAATGAAATAGCAATAATAAAGAGCAGAGTGAGGTGTTTAAGTACCGAGGTGTGTGACTCAGGGGAGATTCCCTCCGGCTCTTTTTCCACAGGGCCATGAGTATCTGTGTCGCTGGAATTAGAAGTTGCTAACATTTCTCAATGTTTGAAGTGGTTCATTAACTTTGTCCAATAGAGCTGTCCCTTTTTGTTTCTCAATCACACAGTGAAGAGATAAATTCCCCGCCAGGTTTGCAATCCCTTTTCCTGGGCTGAGCTACCCAATTACTGTCAGCAATATTCGATTCAGGCCACACTGGGACTGTCAATTCCACAGCCGAGTAGGAATTCATTTGGCGAGCTCACTTCAAAGTGTGAGTACAATATACAAAACAATTCAAAGATAATTGGGCAATCTCTGTTCAAAAAACAATCCAGTCCCGAACCCGTCAAAGGGGAGGGGCGAATGTACAAGACGTGTAAATATGCTGTTCATTTAATTCGATTTTTGATGCTGGGTTTAAAGAGTTTCCTAATACAAAATGAAAAATACTGCGGATGCTGGAGATCTGAAATAAAAACAGAAAATGCTGGAAACACTCAGCAGGTCAGGCAGCATCTGTGGAGAGAGAAACAGAGTTAACGTTTCAGGTCGGTGACCTTTCGTCAGAACTGGAAGAAGTTGGAGATGGAACAGGTTTTTCACCAAGTGTAGGGGCAGGGAAGGGGGGGAGGGGAGGAAAGAACAAAAGGGAAGGTCTGTGATAGGATGGAAGGCAGGAGAGATTAAATGACAGAAGGGATGATGGTGCGAGGCAAAAGGAGATGGTAATGGGACAAGTAAAGAAACAAAAGATGGGTCTAGAGGAGGTGTAAATGGGAATAGCAGAATCATCAACAGCTGCTGTCCGAAAAAATGGGAGCAGAGGTTATGATCCGAAATTGTTGAACTCGATGTTGAGTCCGGAAGGCTGTAAAGTGCCTAATCGAAAGATGAGGTGTTGTTCCTCGAGCTTAAGTTGAGCTTCAGTGTAACACTGTAAGAGGCCGAGGACGGAGAGGTCAGAGTGGGAGCGGAGAATTCAAGTGACAGGCGACTGGAAGCTCGGGGTCATGCTTACAGATTGAATGGAGGTGTCCCGCAAAGAGGTCACCCAATCTGCATTTGGTCTCCCCAATGTAGAGGAGACCGCATCGTGAGCAGCAAATACAGTATAAGGGGTCGACCATTTAGGACTGAGATGAGGAGAAATTTCTTCACTCAGAGGGTGGTGAATCTTCAGAATTCTCTACCCCAGAGGGCTGTGGATGCTCAGTCGTTGAGTATATTTAAGACAGAGATCGATAGATTTTTGAATATTAAGTGAATCAAGGAATATGGGGATAGTGCAGGAAAGTGGAGATGAGGTAGAAGATCAGCTATGATCTTATTGAATGGCGGAGCAGGCTCGAAGGGCCAAATGGCCGACTCCTGCTCCTATTTCTTATGTTCTTATAGTAAATTGCAAGAAGTACAAGTAAATCGCTGTGAGTTGTCCATCACACCAGTGCAGAGAACATTAGCTATAGAGGGGGAGCTTTTTAAAGAAAATTCTTTCAGTTTAACATGTTGTACAACAAAAAGAATTAACTTGCATCTCTATAGCAGCTTGCACAACCTCTGGACACCCCAAAGTGTTTGATGGCCAATGAAGGTTTGGCTGATGCCTGATACATGTCTGATACAGCAACTCTGCTGTCCATATCCTGACTCCCACTGAGTCCCGTTCACCCATCACTCCCTGTGCTCGCTGACCTACATTGGCTCCCGGTCTGGCAACGCCTCGATTTTAAAATTCTCATCCTTGCTTTCAAATCCCTCCGTGATCTCGCCCCCTCCCAATCTCTGTGACCTCCTCCAGCCCTACAGATCTCTGCGTTCCTCCAATTCTGGCCTCTTGAGCATCCCCGATTTTAATCGCTCCACCATTGGCGGCCATGCCTTCTGTTGCTAGGGCACTAAGCTCTGGAATTCCCTCCCTAAACCTCTCCGCCTCTCTACCTCTCTCGCCTCCTTTAAGATGCTCCTTAAAACCTACCTCTTTGACCAAGCTTTTGGTCATCTGCCCTAATATCTCCTTATGTGGCTCGGTGTCAAATTTTGTTTGATAATCGCTCCTGTGAAGTATCTTGGGATGTTTTACTATATTGAAGGTGCTGTATAAATGCAAGTTGTTGTTGTTGTTTTGAAATGAGGTCACTTGCAATGTAGGAGAAGAAGAGAAAATCCAAGAGACTTAGTTCAGTACTCTAGAAGAAAACACTTTCCTTTCTCTCTAAGTGCACTGTCAGCAAACTCTCTTCTCCCTCGCTATCTGCCTCTCTGATGTGTTGTCATTTTTCAGTCGCTTGTACCACATCGCTCTGTATGACTGAGCCAATTATAACGGGATGTCCGACTGCTTACCTGCAAGGCTCTGTCTGAATCTGTGGAAGCTCATGAGATTGCTCAGTCCTCGCCTCACAGCAAGTGACGGTGCGGCGTGACAGTTTTACTGCTGGATACAGACGCTTCCCCCCTCCCCCCCGCCCCCCCCCCCCGATGGCCTGAACTAAATCAAAACAAACACCGCTACAAAGAAAGACTTGCATTTCTACAGCGCCTTTCACCAGCCTCAGGACGTCCCAAAGCGCTTTACAGCCAATGAAGCGCTTTTTTGGAGTGTAGTCACTGTGGTAATGTAGGAAACGCAGCAGCCAATTTGTGCACAGCAAGATCCCACAAACAGCAGTGTGCTAATGACCAGATAATCTGTTTTAGTGATGTTGATTGAGGGATAAATATTGTCCCCAGGACACCGGGGATAACTCCCTGCTCATCTTCGAAATAGTGCCATGGGATCTTTTACATCCCCCTGAGAGGGCAGACGGGGCCTCGGTTTAACGTCTCATCCGAAAGACGGCACCTCCGACAGTGCATAGGACCAGGAGGAGGTCATTTAGCTCCTCGAGCCTGTTCCGCCATTCAATGAGATCATGGCTGATCTGTGACCTAACTCCACATACCCACCTTTGGCCCACATCCCTTAATACCTTTGGTTAACAATAATCTATCAATCTCAGATTTAAAATCAACAATTGATCCAGCATCAACTGCTGTTTGTGGAAGAGCATTCCTGGGAGGGTCAGCCTGGATTTTTGTGCTCAAGTCTCTGGAGTGGGACTTGAACCCACAACCTTCTGACTCAGAGACGAGGGTGCTGCCCACTGAGCCACAGCTGACACCTTGAGTCCCACTAGTTCTATGGTCACAGAATGAAGGTAGATCGTGACTTCGTGTGACAGTGAGTCGGAGCCCCATTCTTTTTCTATTGAAGTCAATGTAACGCCCGTTTTATGCTATCACACCAAGTCACGATCTACCCCCAATACCTGAGGGGGATTATAACTCCCAGGTTGATGAGGTTGAAGCCCGGGAGGTGTTGCGGCTGCGAGAGGGCTCGGTCCATTTTAACAGCTGGGCCTTGTTAACGTAGATACCGTCAGCTGCCTGCCTGGAATGGGCATCCAGAGGCAGCCTGCCGGGATCTGGCGGGCGAATGTTAGGCCACCCGGCTACCCAAAACTCTGCCGCCCGTGTCCTAACTCGCACCAAGTCCCGTCCCACCAGTGCTCGCTGACCTACATTGGCTCCCGGTCCGTCAACACCTCGAATTTAAAATTCTCATCCTTGTGTTCAAATCCCTCCATGGCCTCGCCCCTCCCTATCTCTGTAATCTCCTCCAGCCCGACAACCCTCCCAGATCTCTGCGCTCCTCCAATTCTGGCCTCTTGCACATCCTCAATTTCCTTTGCTCCACCGTTGGCGGCCGTGCCTTCAGCTGCCTGGGCCCCAAGCTCTGGAATTCCCTCCCTAAACCTTGCCGCCTCTCCACCTTTCTCTCCCCTTTTAAGACGCTCCTTAAAACTTACCTCTTTGACTAAGCTTTTGGTCACCTGTCCTAATATCTCCTTATTTGGCTCAGTGTCAATTTTTGTTTGATAATCACACCTGTGAAGCACCTTGGGATGTTTTACTATGTTAAAGGCGCTGTATAAATACAAGTTGTTGTTGTGAGGGTATCGGGAATGCAGAGGCAGAGTGGGGGAAGGGAGCCCGAGGCCGAAATAGCCTAAACTTTCCTTGTGGGGACCAGTGAAGCAGACATTAATGCTACTTTTGCAAGCCTTATGGTGCGTATGCTTCTAGCCCCAAATTGGATTTTAGCTCCGGTTTGCCCCGGGCAGGGGAGTTAAAATTCATCCTATTGCATCAGTGCACATGTGTGATGGATATGTGGGGAGTCAAGAATGAGGGCCCATAGAGGCCAGATTAAATGTAAGCAATCATGAGGTTGTCTTGATAGCATAGATAAGGAGAAACTATTTCCACTGGCAGAAGGGTTGGTAACCACAAGACACAGATTCAAGATAATTGGAAAAAGAACCAGAGGGGGAGATGAGGAGAATTTATTTTTACACCGCGATCTGGAACGCGCTTCCTGAAAGGGCAGTGGAAGCAGAATCAATAGTAACTTTCAAAAGGGAATTGGATAAATACTTGAAAACAAATTAATTGCAGGGTTATGTGGAAAGAGCAGGGGGGAGTGGAACTAATTGGAGAGCTCTTTCAAAGAGCCGGCACAGACAGGATAGGCCAAATGGCCTCCTTCTGTGCTACTGTGCTATGTGCTTCACAGAGCTGTCAAACGATGACAATTCATCTGTCTAAAATTTTTGACAGATGAAACATCATACGTTGACGTTCTCTGCCACCGGCTTTCCCTTAATTGGCCTGCTAAACCCGCTGGGCGGGCTTAACAAGGTCAATCAAGGGAAAATAGCGTGGGTTGGCCGGAAGTTGATGGAGGCGGGACTAAAACCCGACAAGTGGGAGTCCCGCTTCCAAAAGCTCCCCATTGGCAAAATCACCCCCGTAAGATTCTATGATTTAGAACAGAGGGCAGGATAAACGTCTTGGTACAGAGAGTTGTGAGTTTTGGGGATTCACTTCCAGGGTTAGTGATTGAGGCAGAAACTGTGTCAACAATAGATTGGAGAGGAGGATGAAGGAAAAGGGGAGGAAAGGCTATGGGGTAAATGTGATTCGGACTGTTTGCTCGCGTGGAGGGTAAACGCCGGCACGGACTGGATGGGCCGAATGGTCTGTTTCCGTGTTGGAAGTTCCATGTGTTTCTATGTGAACCAGCTGTAACCAAGGGGAGGCAGTCACACTACCCTTGAGAACCTTATACTGTTCATTGCACAAAATTACTAGTTGACTTAATTTAATGAGAACCAGCCATAAATCATTGACATTCTGATGATGGTACACTAATGCATCACACCTGTTCTTAATTCACAGCACAGCCTGCGAGTTTCAGTAAAGAAAAGGCGAAAGAACTTGCATTTATATATCGCCTTTCACATCCTCAGGCACTTCACAGCCAATAAAGTACTTCTGCTGTGTAGTCACTGCCATTGTGAAGGCAAATGATTGGGGGGCATCAGCAGTTCTCCGGGACCTTGTCCAAAATAGGCATTCCTCAGGTCTGAGCCTAGACAGTGACAGTCAGTGGGCTGTTCAGCCATGGAGTGCAGCATACCCAAGGTTGCTCTGTCATTCCCTGATGTCCACACCCGCCCATTTTCCAGGAACGTTCATGGGATATCAAGCGAAGGCGAGGGCTGAGTTTCCCCCTTCCTAGCCCACACGTGCTGTGGGCATTTGCAGCAGCCTCACCTCTCCAACTGGATCCAGCTGAGAATTGGCATTCTCAGCACAGCTCGAGGGTGACACCCTCGCCCGTATGGCCTCTCCCGCGCTGCCTGGCCCCGCGCTGCCTGGTCCCGCACTGCCTGGTCCCGCGCTGCCTGGCCCCGCGCTGCCTGGTCCCGCACTGCCTGGCCCCGTGCTGCCTGGCCCCGTGCTGCCTGGCCCCGTACTGCCTGGTCTGCGCTGCCTGGTCCCGCAGTGGTTCATCCCGCACTGGCTGGTCCCGCATTGGCTGGTCCCGCATTGGCTGGTCCCGCACTGCCTGGCCCCGCGCTGCCTGGTCCCGCACTGCCTGGTCCCGCGCTGCCTGGTCCCGCACTGCCTGGCCCCGCACTGCCTGGTCCCGCAGTGGTTCGTCCCGCACTGGCTCGTCCCCCAACACCCAGGGGGAGTTATGCAATAAATGCTTAGTGCAAAATTTATTTCACGGGCTCCAAGCAATCCTTGCGCTGCTGGCTGACACCAGGAGTGCTGGAGCCAGGAAAAGCACACTCATAAATCAGCAAGAGCACTCACTCCATGTTTGCATCTATAGATGCCAGTTCGATTTGGCAGCATTAATCACGGTCCATAAAACCTCCACCGTGAGCACACTCCAATCCTGACTCACGGAACCGATGATTTACTGAACTGGCTGTAATGGTTGCAAAGCAACGCAAAAAGAAGATAAATATGAGCTTTTATCGTGGAGGCTGTACGGTTAAAGGAGCACATCAATCAGAGACTGGTGTCCCACACCATCTGCTAAGTCATTCGTTAAAGAATGGCATTTATAATCCACTGCTATCACTCAACAGTGTGGAGATTTAAATGCTAGCTGGGCCTACTAATTATCGTACCACAATGACGTTCACACCCAGAGAGTGGTGAGAATGTGGAACTCGCTACCACGGGGACTAGTTGATATGAATAGCACAGATGCATTTAAGGGGAAGCTGGATAAACACATGAGGGAGAAAAGGAATAGAAAGATATGCTGATAGGGTGAGATGAAGAGGGTGGGAGGAGGCTCGTGTGGAGCATAAACACCGGCACGGACCAGTCGATTGGGTATCGATAGCGTAGTGGTAATGTCACTGGGCTAGTAACACAGAGACCAGGACTAATGATCCAGAGACATGAGTTCAAATCCCACCACGGCAGCTGGGGAATTTAAATTCAGTTGATTAAATAAATCTGGAATAAAAAGCTAGTATCAGTAATGGTAACCATGAAACTACCGGATGTCATAAAAACCCATCTGGTTCACTAATGTCCTTCAGGGAAGGAAATCTGCCGTCCTTACCCGGTCTGGCCTATTTGTGACTCCAGACCCACAACAAAGTGGTTGACTCTTAACTACCCTCTGAAATGGCCTAGCAAGTCACTCAGTTGTAACTAGCCACTATGAAACATAATAAGAATGAAACCGGACGGACCACCCGGCATCAAACTCAACACCAGCTACGGACACGGCAACACTGCACCCAGCCCAGTCGACCCTGCAAAGTCCTCACCAACATCTGGGGACTTGTGCCAAAATTGGGAGAACTGTCCCACAGACTAGTCAAGCAACAGCCTGACATAATCATACTCAAACTCCTCTGTCACCATCCCTGAGTATGTCCTGTCCCACCGGCAGTACAGACCCACCAGGGGTGGTGGCACAGTGGTATACATTCGGGAAGGAGTGGCCCTGGGAGTCCTCAACATTGACTCTGGACCCCATGAAGTCTCATGGCCTCAGGTCACGCATGGGCAAGGAAACCTCCTGCTGATTACCACCTACTGCCCTCCCTCAGCTGATGAATCAGTACTCCTCCATGTTGAACACCACTTGGAAGAAGCACTGAGAGAGTAGCAAAGGCACCAGAATGTACTCTGGGTGGGGGACTTCAATGTCCATCACCAAGAGTGGCTCGGTAGCACCACTGCTGGCCGAGTCCTGAAGGACATAACTACCAGTCTGGGCCTACGACAAGTTGTGAGAGAACAAACACGAGGGAAAAACCTACTTGACCTTGTCCTCACCAATCTACCTGTTGCAGATGCATCTGTCCATGACAGCATTGGTAGCAGTGATCACCGCACAGTCCTTGTGGAGACGAAGTCCCGTCTTCACACTGAGGACACCCTCCATTGTGTTGTGTGGCACGACCACCGTGCTAAATGGGATAGATCTAGCAGCTCAAAACTGGGCATCCATGAGGTGCTGTGGGGCAGCAGCAGAATTGTATTCTACCACAATCTGTAACCTCATGGCCTGGCATATCCCTCACTCTACCATTACCATCAAGCCAGGGGACCAAGCCTGGTTCAATAAGGAGTGTTCAGGAGCAGCACCAGGCGTACCTACAAATGAGGTGCCAACCTGGGGAAGCTGCAACACAGGACTACATGCATGCTAAAAAGTGGAAGCAGCATGCTATAGACAGGGCTATGTGATACCACAATAAACGGATCAGATCAAAGCTCTGCCATCCTGCCACATCCAGTCGTGAATGGTGGTGGACCATTAAACAACTAACGGGAGGAGGAGGCTCCATGAATATCCCCATCCTCAATGATGGTGGAGCCCAGCATGTGAGTGCAAAAGACAAGGCTGAAGCGTTTGCAACCAACTTCAGCCAGAAGTGCCGAGTGGATGATTCATATCGGCCTACTCCTGATGTCCCCACCATCACAGAAGGCAGTCTTCAGCCAATTCAATTCACTTCATGTGATATCAAGAAACAGCTGAGCACACTGGATACAGCAAAGGCTGTGGGCCCCGACAACATCCCGGCTGTTGTGCTGAAGACTTGTGCTCCAGAACTAGCCGCGCCTCTAGCCAAGCTGTTCCAGTACAGCTACAACACTGGCATCTATCCAACAATGTAGAAAACTGCCCAGGTATGTCCTGTCCACAAAAAGCAAGACAAATCCAACCCGGCCAATTACATAAGAACATAAGAACATAAGAAATAGGAGCAGGAGTAGGCCAATCGGCCCCTCGAGCCTGCTCCGCCATTCAATAAGATCATGGCTGATCTGATCCTAACCGCCAATCTACTATCTATCACAGAACCATCTCCTGCATCTAACAGAATTGCACACACGAAATAGGAGCAGAATCAGGCTACACAGTCCCTGGGCCCGCTCCACTACCCACAGGGCCATGACCGATCCGAACCTAGACTCATGTCCAAATTCCTGCCCGCTCCCCGTAACCCTTAATGCCCTTTACTTCCAGGAAACTGTCTATTTCTGTTTTAAATTTAATTAATGTTGTAGCTTCTACAGCTTTTTGTGGCAGCATATTCCATGGACCTACCACCCTCTGAGTGAAGTAGTTCCTCCTCATCTCAGTTTTGAAAGAGCAGCCCCTTATTCTAAGACTATGTCCCCTAGTTCTCGTCTCACCCGTCATCGGGAACATCCTCCCCGCATCCACCCGATCCAACCCCTTCACAATCTTATATGTTTCAATAAGATCGCCTCTCATTCTTCTGAACTCCAATGAGTAGAGTCCCAATCTACCCAACCTCTCCTCATATGACCACCCCCTCATCCCCGGGATTAACCGAGTGAACCTTTTTTGCACTGCCTCGAGAGCAAGGATGTCTTTCCTTAAGTAAGGACACCAAAACTGTATGCAGTATTCCAGGTGCGGTCTCACCAATACCTTGTACAACTGAAGCAATACCTCCCTATTTTTATATTCTATCCCCCTAGCAATGAAAGCCAACATTCCATTTGCCTTCTTAATCACTTGCTGCACCTACATACTAACCTTTTGAGTTTCGTGCACCAGGACCCCCAGATCCCTTTGCACTTCAGTACTCTCCAGTTTCTTGCCATTAAGATAATAAATTGCTCTAGGATTTTTCCTGCCAAAGTGCATCACCTCACACTTTCCAGTGTTGTATTCCATCTGCCAAATCTCTGCCCACTTACTTAGCCTGTCTATGTCCCCTTGCAGGTTTTTTATGTCCTCCTCACTCACTACTTTCCCTCCCATCTTTGTATCATCTGCAAATTTTGATATGTTACACTTGGTCCCTTCCTCCAAATCGTTAATATAGATTGTGAAGAGTTGGGGACCCAGCACTGACCCCTGTGGAACACCACTAGTTACTGATTGCCAGTCTGAGAATGAACCATTTATCCCAACTCTTTGCTTTCTGTTAGATAGCCAATCCTCTATCCATGCCAGAATATTACCCCCAATCCCGTGATTTTTTACCTTAAGCAATAATCTTTTGTGTGGCACCTTGTCAAATGCCTTTTGGAAGTCTAAATACACTACGTCCACTGGTTCCCCTTTATCCACTCTATATGTTACTTCCTCAAAGAACTCCAGCAAATTTGTCAAACATGACTTCCCCTTCGTAAAACCATGCTGACTTTGTCCTATTAAATTATGATTATCCAAATGTCCTGTTACTGTTTCCTTAATAATGGACTCCAAAATTTTACCTACCACAGATGTTAGGCTAACCGGTCTATAGTTACCAGCCTTCTGTCTACTGCCCTTTTTAAATAAGGGTGTTACATTAGCAGTTTTCCAGTCTGCCGGGACCTTAGCGGAATCCAGGGAGTTTTGAAAAATTATTACCAATGCATCTACAATCCCTACCGCCACTTCCTTCAAGACTCTAGGATGTAAGCCATCAGGTCCAGGTGATTTATCCGCCTTGAGTCCCATTATTTTACCGAGTACCACTTCCTTAGTGATTACCGCCCCATCAGTCTACTCTCAATCATCAGCAAAGTGATGGAAGGTGTCATCGACAGCGCTAACAAGTGGCACTTA
This sequence comes from Squalus acanthias, assembly GCA_030390025.1. Lineage (NCBI taxonomy): Eukaryota > Metazoa > Chordata > Chondrichthyes > Squaliformes > Squalidae > Squalus > Squalus acanthias. Next base: position 4,028,168 of record CM059435.1, on the reverse strand, counting down.
CCCACCAAAAACCTGCTCACTGATGCCCAGTTTGGGTTCTGCCAGGACCACTCGGCTCCCAACCTCATTACAGCCTTGGTCCAAACATGGACAAAGGAGCTGAATTCCACAGGTGAGGTGAGAGTGACTGCCCTTGACATCAAGGCAGCATTTGACTGAGTCTGGCATCAAGGAGCCCTAGTAAAACTGAAGTCAATGGGAATCGGGCGCAGGAAACGCTCCACTGGCTGGAGTCATACCTAGCACAAAGGAAGATGGTTGTGGTGGTTGGAGGTCAATCATCACAGCCCGAGGACATCGCAGCAGGAGTTCCTCAGGGCAGTGTTCTAGGCCCAACCACCTTCATCAATGACCTTTCCTCCAACATAAGGTCAGAAATGGGGATGTTCGCTGATGACTGCACAGTGTTCAGTGCCATTCACAACTCCTCAGATAATGAAGCAGTCCATGCCCGCATGCAACAGGACCTGGATGACGTTCAGGCTTGGGCTGATAAGTGGCAGGTAACATTCGCGCCACAGAAGTGCCAGGCAATGACTATCTCCAACAAGCGAGAGTCTAACCACCTCTCCTTGACATTCAATGGCATTACCATCACCGAATCCCTCAACATCCTGGGGGTCATCATTGACCAGAAACTTAACTGGACCAGCCACATAAATACTGTGGCAACAAGAGCAGGTCAGAGGCTAGGTATTCTGCGGTGACTGTCTCACCTCCTGATTCCCTAAAGCCTTTCCACCATCTGCAAGGCACAAGTAAGGAGTGTGATGGAATACTCTCCACTTGCCTGGATGAGTGCAGCTCCAACAACACTTAAGAAGCTCGACACCATCCAGGACAAAGCAGCCCGCTTGATTGGCATCCCATCCACCACCTTAAACATTCACTCCCTCCACCACCGGCGTACCGTGGCTGCAGTGTGTACCATCTACAAGATGCACTGCAGCAACTCGCCAAGGCATCTTCGGCAGCACCTCCCAAACCCGCGACCTCTTCCACTTAGAAGGAGAAGGGCAGCAGGCGCATGGGAACACTACCGCCTCCAAGTTCCCCTCCAAGTCACACACCATCCTGACTTAGAAGCATATCGGCCGTTCCTTCATTGTCACTGGGTCAAAATCCTGGAACTCCCTCCCTAACAGCACTGTGGGAGCACCTTCACCACACGGACTGCAGCGGTTCAAGAAGGCGGCTCACCACCACCTTCTCGAGGGCAACTAGGGATGGGCAATAAATGCTGGCCTTGCCAGCGACGCCCACATCCCATAAACGAATAATAAAAAAGTTGGGCTTTGGTAATTGGTAAAAAATCAGAGGGGAGATGAGGAGAATTTTTTTTCTGTGGCGAGTTGTTGTGATCTGGAACGCGCTGCCTGAAAGGATGGTGGAAGCAGATTCAATAGTAACTTTCAAAAGGGGAATTGATAAATACTCAAAAAGGAAAAATTTGCAGGGCTATGGGGAAAGAGCAGGGGAGGAGTGGGACTAATTGGATCGCTCTTTCAAAGAGCCAGCACAGGCACGATGGGTCAAATGGCCTCCTACATTGGCTCCCGGTCCAGCAATGCCTAGATTTTAAAATTCTCATCCTTGTTTTCAAATCCCTCCATGGCCTCGCCCCTCCCTATCTCTGCAACCTACTCCAGTCCTACAACCCTCCGAGATCTCTGTACTCCTCCAATTCTGGCCTCTTGATCATCCCCGATTTTAATCGCTCCACCATTGGTGGCCGTGCCTTCAGCTGCCTGGGCCCTAAGCTCTGGAATTCTCTCCCTGAACCTCTCCAGCTCTCTACATCTCTCCTCCTTTAAGACGCTCCTTAAAACGTAACTCTGTGAGCAAGCTATTGATCATCTGTACCAATACCTCCTTATATGTCTCGGTGTTAAAGTTTGTCTGATAATCGCTCCTGTGATGCACCCTGGGACGGTTTACTATGTTAAAGGCGCTATATAAATCCAAGTTGTTGTTGCTCTTGAGCCTGATCTTGAATCGCCCGGCATTTTCCATCAGGACTGGATTGTCTAACTAACAGAAAACAGAGATCGGGATAAATGGGTCATTTTCCGGTTGGCAAACTGTAACTAGTGGGGTGCCACAGGGATCAGTGCTGGGGCCTCAACTATTTACAATCTATATTAATGACTTGGATGAAGGGACCGAGTGTACTGTAACCAAATTTGCTGACGATACAAAGATAGGTGGGTTAGCAAGTTGTGAGGAGGACACAAAGGGCTGGATTTTACCAGCCCCGAGGAGCAGGTTTGCAGGTGGGACAGCTGGGAAAATCAAAAAGAAGGGGAGCGGGTCCCAAAACCGCTCCCAACCCGCCTCCAACCAATCTTCCCGGGAGTCGGGTCCCTGACTCCTAACGGCGGGAAGAGGATTATAGCCACTTAACTGCCTGTCAACAGATAGTTAACAGGCAGCTAAGAGGCTTTTTCCAATTTTGCGACTTCTGCTGCGGGCTTCCCGACGTCGGGGAACCCCGCCAGGGTAAGTGAGGCGTGCTGTGGGTCTGTTGTACTGTTGGTGTACAGATGACAGCTGCAGACGTGATGTGAAGATAGTAAGAGTTTTTATAGTTATATAGTTTTATAGTTAAAAAGAAAAAGGGTGGCTAAAGTAAATGTTGATCCCTTAGAGGATGAGACCGGGAAATTAATGGTGGGAAATATGGAGATGGCAAAAACACTGAATGAATATTTTGTATCAGTCTTTACAGTAGAGGACACTAAGAATATCCCAACACTGGACAAACAGGGGGCTATAGGGGGAGAGGAGCTAAACACGATCAAAATCACTAAGGAAGTGGTACTCGGTAAAATAATGGGACTCAAGGCGGATAAATCACCTGGACCTGATGGCTTACATCCTAGAGTCTTGAAGGAAGTGGCGGTAGGGATTGTAGATGCATTGGTAATAATTTTTCAAAACTCCCTGGATTCCGCTAAGGTCCCGGCAGACTGGAAAACTGCTAATGTAACACCCTTATTTAAAAAGGGCAGTAGACAGAAGGCTGGTAACTATAGACCGGTTAGCCTAACATCTGCGGTAGGTAAAATTTTGGAGTCCATTATTAAGGAAACAGTAACAGGACATTTGGATAATCATAATTTAATAGGACAAAGTCAGCATGGTTTTACGAAGGGGAAGTCATGTTTGACAAATTTGCTGGAGTTCTTTGAGGAAGTAACATATAGAGTGGATAAAGGGGAACCAGTGGACGTAGTGTATTTAGACTTCCAAAAGGCATTTGACAAGGTGCCACACAAAAGATTATTGCTTAAGGTAAAAAATCACGGGATTGGGGGTAATATTCTGGCATGGATAGAGGATTGGCTATCTAACAGAAAGCAAAGAGTTGGGATAAATGGTTCATTCTCAGACTGGCAATCAGTAACTAGTGGTGTTCCACAGGGGTCAGTGCTGGGTCCCCAACTCTTCACAATCTATATTAACGATTTGGAGGAAGGGACCAAGTGTAACATATCAAAATTTGCAGATGATACAAAGATGGGAGGGAAAGTAGTGAGTGAGGAGGACATAAAAAACCTGCAAGGGGACATAGACAGGCTAAGTAAGTGGGCAGAGATTTGGCAGATGGAATACAACACTGGAAAGTGTGAGGTGATGCACTTTGGCAGGAAAAATCCTAGAGCAATTTATTATCTTAATGGCAAGAAACTGGAGAGTACTGAAGTGCAAAGGGATCTGGGGGTCCTGGTGCACGAAACTCAAAAGGTTAGTATGCAGGTGCAGCAAGTGATTAAGAAGGCAAATGGAATGTTGGCTTTCATTGCTAGGGGGATAGAATATAAAAATAGGGAGGTATTGCTTCAGTTGTACAAGGTATTGGTGAGACCGCACCTGGAATACTGCATACAGTTTTGGTGTCCTTACTTAAGGAAAGACATCCTTGCTCTCGAGGCAGTGCAAAAAAGGTTCACTCGGTTAATCCCGGGGATGAGGGGGTGGTCATATGAGGAGAGGTTGGGTAGATTGGGACTCTACTCATTGGAGTTCAGAAGAATGAGAGGCGATCTTATTGAAACATATAAGATTGTGAAGGGGTTGGATCGGGTGGATGCGGGGAGGATGTTCCCGATGACGGGTGAGACGAGAACTAGGGGACATAGTCTTAGAATAAGGGGCTGCTCTTTCAAAACTGAGATGAGGAGGAACTACTTCACTCAGAGGGTGGTAGGTCCATGGAATATGCTGCCACAAAAAGCTGTAGAAGCTACAACATTAATTAAATTTAAAACAGAAATAGACAGTTTCCTAGAAGTAAAGGGCATTAAGGGTTACGGGGAGCGGGCAGGAATTTGGACATGAGTCTAGGTTCGGATCGGTCATGGCCCTGTGGGTAGTGGAGCGGGCCCAGGGACTGTGTAGCCTGATTCTGCTCCTATTTCGTGTGTGCAATTCTGTTAGATGCAGGAGATGGTTCTGTGATAGATAGTAGATTGGCGGTTAGGATCAGATCAGCCATGATCTTATTGAATGGCGGAGCAGGCTCGAGGGGCCGATTGGCCTACTCCTGCTCCTATTTCTTATGTTCTTATGTTCTTATGTGAAGGATCCAATGGGACACTGGTGACTATCAGAGGTAAGAAAATGTTGGGAAAGTCATTTTTAATGTGTTTAGATTTTTCTGTAGGTGACAAGCTTTGAAGTGTTTGTGTGGCCTCATCTCATTGGGAGAAGTGACAGATCGCTTCCGTACCCTCACCTGCAGTGGCCATCTGTTTCATCCTAAGGAGAGAGTCACTGGAGAGTCTGGGCGCAAGGGCTCACCTTTGTACAGTGATTGTCAGTGTTTGACAGCACCTCAATGCTGTCAAACGCTGTCAAATCATCTGTCAAAAATACATGGTTCATGTGCCTTTAAGAAAACCGGCAGATGAAACGTCATCAACAGACGTCATCTGACACCGGCTTTCCCTTAATTGGCCAGCAAGCCCGCAGGGCGGGGTTAACAAGGCCAATCAGGGGAAAATAGCGTCTGTGCATCGGACGTCGCTGGGGGCGGGACTAGAACCCGGAAGGCAGCAGTCCCGCCCCCAACTCATCTCGGTGAGTAAAATTCAGCCCAGAGAGTCTGCAATGGGATATAGATAGGTTCAGTGAGTGGGTAAAAATTTGGCAGATGGAGTATAATGTGGGAAGATGTGAGGCTATTCACTTTGGTAGGAAGAATAAAAAAGCAAAATATTATTTAAATGGAGAGAGACTAGAGAATGCTGCGGTACAGAGGGATCTGGGTGTCCTCGTACATGAAACACAAAAAGTTAGCATGCAGGTACAGCAAGTAATTAGGAAGACAAATGGAATATTGGCCTTTATTGCAAGGGGGATGGAGTATAAAAGTAGGGAAGTCTTGCTACAACTGTACAGGGTGTTGGTGAGACCACACCTGGAGTACTGCATACAGTTTTGGTCTCCTTATTTAAGGAGGGATATACTTGCATTGGAGGCAGTTCAGAGAAGGTTCACTAGGTTGATTCCTGAGTTGAAGGGGTTGTCTTATGAGGAAAGGTTGAGCAGGTTGGGCCTATACTCATTGGAGTTTAGAAGAATGAGAGGTGATCTTATTGAAACATATAAGATTGTGAGGGGGCTTGACAGGGTAGATGCAGGGAGGATGTTTCCCCTCGAGGGGGAATCTAGAACTAGGGGGCACAGTTTCAGAATAAGGGGTCGCCCATTTAAAACGGAGATGAGGAGGAATGTCTTCTCTCAGAGGGTCGTGAATCTTTGGAATTCTCTTCCCCAGAGAGCTGTGGAGGCTGGGTCATTGAATATATTTAAGGCTGAGATAGACAGATTTTTGAAAAACAGGGGAGCCAAGAGTTATGGGGAACGGGCAGAAAAGTGGAGTTGAGGCCAAGATCAGATCAGCCAAGATCTTATTGAATGGCGGAGCAGGCTTGAGGGGCCGAATGGCCGACTCCTGCTCCTATTTCTTATGTTCTTATGACTCACAAGATCATAGCAACTGGGGGTGATTTTTGCCTCTCTCTATTCCAGGGTAATTCCAGTACCCCAACTTCTGCCTCCTCTGAGATCAGCCAACTCTGCACCCAGTGTGGTAATGGTAGTATCGCAGTCACTGCAGAGACCAGAGTTTCCCATCTCGCCCTCTCGGCTGACTTTGCGGGATATTTGCTACAGCACATCTTCAATCTTGTTTTGTCTGCAATGAATCGCCTTGCACTGTGTCATTGGCAAGAACAAAGAATACAGCTGCCTAAATAATAAGCTCACTCATTTATTGATGTACAATGCCTTTATCTCAGTTAATAGCACTCTCGCCTCTGAGTCAGATGTTATGGATTCAAGTCCCACTCCAGAGACTTGAGCACAAAATCTAAGGCTGACACTCCCAGTGCTTAAGAACATAAGAAATAGGAGCAGGAGTCGGCCATACGGCCCGTCGAGCCTGCTCTGTCATTCAATAAGATCATGGCTGATCTTCTACCTCAACTCCACTTTCCCGCCCGATCCCCATATCCCTTGATTCCCCTAGAGTCCAAAAATCTATCGATCTCAACCTTGAATATACTCAACGACTGAGCCTCCACAGCCCTCTGGGGTAGAGAATTCCAAAGATTCACCACCCTCTGAGTGAAGAAATTTCTCATCTCAGTCCTAAATGGCCGACCCCTTATCCTGAGACTGTGACCCTAGTTCTAGACTCTCCAGCCAGGGGAAACGGAGGGAGTGCTGCGCTGTCGGATGTGCCGTCTTTCGGATGAGATGTTAAACCGAGGCCCCGTCTGCCCTCTCAGGTGGACATAAAAGATCCCATGGCACTGTTCGAAGAGCAGGGGAGAACCTGACCAATTATCAGCAAGTCCCAGGGACCAATTTCCAACCATCAACGGGACTTTTACTTTGAGCACAAGCTTGCACTAATGAGTTTGGGCCAATGATAGGCCAGGCCCAAAGGAATTTATAGCCCTCGATGGCTTGCACAAAAGGAGCAGGTTACCTCAATCACATTGGGTCTGATTTTACTGTAGAAATAACAGAGAGGCTATATGATGCAGGAAAACACGGAAATCAGGAAGTTGCTGTCCAAGTTGCCCTGTTGCTCCAGAAGCTTCACTATACTGGTATCTGACCAAGAGACTCGTCATTCAAATACATGGAAGGGCGCGAAGTTGCTGCTCTTATGTGATAGATGCACACTAAACTTGCCAGAGAAAGTTAGGACTTGTCCATTCCAGTGTAAGTAAACTTTTAACACTTTGATAAGTCTTAAATACTGCCAAACAACCTCTCTGGCACTGGAAGTTAATTTTTACAAGTGTGGAGTTTCATTCCTTCAGATTTTAATTATTGTTGGAGAGTTTCAAAATTAAAAAAATTCAAATAAAATGTTTTTTCTTACTTCTTGTTTCTGTCTCTTTTTCTCTTTCTCTTAATGCCATCTTTCTTTCCCTCTCTTTTTATTTCGCTTTCTGTACCTGATTTGACATTGAATTAATTATGCGAACTGAGACTTCCTGGTTCACACTCTGCGTGGCTCAGTAAGGATTCTTCAATCTGATTGGTTAAGGAGACACCCTGTTGCTGGCCCTGTACACACGGGTCCCAGATCACCCGTAGAGGGCGCAGCGCTGTCTTGTCTCTTTAATCGCAGCAAGTTCCAGTGCAAAATCCCATAGAAAGCCTGTGGACGAGTGTAAGTGCAATGGATGGTCAGCACTGTTGGTTTTCCGCTGACCGCAAAAATCCGGCCCCTTTTCAGCAATAAATATTGGACAGGACACCGGGGATAACTCCCCTGCTCTTCCTCGAAATAGTGCCATGGGATCTTTTACATCCACCTGAGAGCAGACAGGACCTCGGTTTAATGTCCCATCCAAAAGATGGCCCCTCCGACAGTGCAGCACTCCCTCAGTATTGCCACTCCGACAGTGGGGCACTCCCTCAGTACTGCCCCTCCGACAGTGCAGCACTCCCTCAGTACTGCCGCTCCGACAGTGCAGCACTCCCTCAGTACTGCCCCTCCGATAGTGTGGCGCTCCCTCAGTACTGCCGCTCCGACAGTGCGGCACTCCCTCAGTACTGCCCCTCCGATAGTGCGGCGCTCCCTCAGTACTGCCCCTCCGACAGTCCGGCGCTCCGTCAGTATTGCCACTCCGACAGTGCGGCGCTCCCTCAGTACTGCCCCTCCGACAGTGCAGCGCTCCCTCAGTACTGCCCCTCCGACAGTGTGGCGCTCCCTCAGTACTGCCCCTCCGACAGTGTGGCGCTCCCTCAGTATTGCCCCTCCGACAGTGTGGCGCTCCCTCAGTACTGCCCCTCCGACAGTGGGGTGCTCCCTCAGTACTGCCCCTCCGACAGTGTGGCGCTCCCTCAGTACTGCCCCTCCGACAGTGCGGCGCTCCCTCAGTACTGCCCCTCCGACAGTGCGGCGCTCCCTCAGTACTGCCCCTCCGACAGTGCGGCGCTCCCTCAGTACTGACCCTCCGACAGTGCAGCACTCCCTCAGCACTGCCCCTCCGACAGTGCGGAGCTCCCTCAGCACTGCCCCTCCGACAGTGCGGAGCTCCCTCAGTACTGCACTGGAGTGTCAGCCTAGATTTTTGTGCTCAAGTCTCCGGAGTGGGACTGTGAACCTACAACCTTCAGACTCAGATGCGAGAGTGCTGCCCACTGAGCCACGGCTGATACTTTAAGTTATGTAGCCCAATAAAACCTTTTCCTGCTGCAAGTTTATTAACTCCGTGCATATAAGTGAGAAGATGCATGCAGAATCATCCACTTTGCTGAAATATATCATTTTGTTCAATGAGTTCAGGATGGCAAAAGGATATTTTACAGCCCTATAAAAGCAAAAAAAATACATTGTAAAAACATTGGAACGGGTGGTTAAATGCAGATTCTCTGTGGGCTGCCAAATTCGGTCAGGTCAATGAAGAGGGGAGGTGATGGAATCTTGCACATTTAATTCTGTAGCTAAACAACACACGGAACCTTTCAAATTTGTGACATTTAAAACACTATTGGCCAAGATGAATTTTAACCCCATAATCCAGGCTGACAGTCTCAGTACTGAGGGAGTGCCGCACTGTCGGAGGGGCAGTACTGAGGGAGTGCCGCACTGTCGGAGGGGCAGTACTGAGGGAGTGCCGCACTGTCGGAGGGGCAGTACTGAGGGAGCGCCGCACTGTCGGAGGGGCAGTACTGAGGGAGCGCTGCACTGTCAGAGGGGCAGTACTGAGGGAGCACCGCACTGTCGGAGGGGCAGTACTGAGGGAGCGCCGCACTGTCGGAGGGGCAGTACTGAGGGAGTGCCGCACTGTCGGAGGGGCAGTACTGAGGGAGCGCCGCACTGTCGGAGGGGCAGTACTGAGGGAGTGCCGCACTGTCGGAGGGGCAGTACTGAGGGAGTGCCGCACTGTCGGAGAGACAGTACTGAGGGAGTGCCGCACTGTCGGAGAGACAGTACTGAGGGAGCGCCGCACTGTTGGAGGCGCAGTACTGAGGGTGCGCCGCACTGTCGGAGGGGCAGTACTGAGGGAGCGCCGCACTGTCGGAGGGGCAGTACTGAGGGAGCGCCGCACTGTCGGAGGGGCAGTACTGAGGGAGCGCTGCACTAACGGAGGTGCCGTCTTTCGGATGAGATGTTAAACCCCGGCCCCGTCTGCTCCCGCAGGTGGATGTAAAAGATCTCACGGCACTATTTCGAAGAAGAGCTGGTGTGTTCTCCCCGGTGCCCTGGGGCCACTATTTATCCCTTAATCAACATCACAAAAACAGATGATCTGGCCATTATCATGTTGCTGTTTATGGGAGCTTGCTGTGCGCAATTTGGCTGCCGCGTTTCCTACATTACAACAGTGACTACACTTCAAAAAGTACTTCATTGGCTGTCAAGCACTTTGGGATCTTCTGAGGTTGTGAAAGGCGCTGTCGAAATGCAAGTCTTTCTTTTTTTTCTAATTCAGTTGATGCATTCTGTCTCTCTCGCCTCCTTTTGTTATTTCATTCCCAGTTCTGAGTTTGCACTTTCCCAAGACAGATTGTCCTGTAACAGTCTCCAGATGTCTGTCAGAACACAACTGACTATCATAATATGACAGCTAACGTGCTGGGCTCCCTGTTGCCATGGCGATGGCATTTTTTGTGTGCAATAATGGTGCTAAAATCCATGTCACCACAGTCACTGATGACACCTTGTAGCGACGTTAGGCGCAATACCCGAAAAGCTCTTGAATGAGCCAAAAACTACAAAGATCTCGACCGGCGTTTTGGTTGATGTATTCAGTGTGTAAGAGCGTTTCAAGAAGGGCGTGACCGTCCTATTTCAATAATATCATCCCTGCTTCATTAGCAGATCCTACAATTTATAAAACTACATTAGCTGTATTAAAGAAAATACACAAAACAAATTCAAGTTCAATGCCCAGTGCAGTACTGAGGGAGCGCCGCACTGTCGGAGGGGCAGTACTGAGGGAGCGCCGCACTGTCGGAGGGACAGCACTGAGGGAGCACCGCACTGTCGGAGGGGCAGTACTGAGGGAGCGCATCACTGTCGGAGGGACAGCACTGAGGGAGCACCGCACTGTCGGAGGGGCAGTACTGAGGGAGCGCCGCACTGTCGGAGGGGCAGTGCTGAGGGAGCGCATCACTGTCGGAGGGGCAGTACCGAGGGAGTGCCGCACTGTCGGAGGGGCAGTACTGAGGGAGCGCCGCACTGTCGGAGGGTCAGTGCTGAGGGAGCGCCGCACTGTCGGAGGGGCAGTACTGAGGGAGCGCCGCACTGTCGGAGGGTCAGTGCTGAGGGAGCGCCGCACTGTCGGAGGGGCAGTACCGAGGGAGCGACGCACTGTCGGAGGGGCAGTACTGAGGGAGTGCAGCACTGTCGGAGGGGCAGTACTGAGGGAGCGCCGCACTGTCGGTGGGGCAGTACTGAGGGAGCGCTGCACTATTGGAGGGGTAGTACTGAGGGAGTGCCGCACTGTCGGAGGGACAGTACTGAGGGAGAACTGCACTGTCGGAGGGACAGTGCTGAGGGAGCGCCGCACTGTCGGAGGGACAGTACTGAGGGAGAACTGCACTGTCGGAGGGACAGTACTGAGGGAGCGCCGCACTGTCGGAGGGGCAGTACTGAGGGAGCGCTGCACTGTCGGAGGGGCAGTACTGAGGGAGCGCTGCACTGTCGGAGGGGCAGTACTGAGGGAGTGCCGCACTGTCGGAGGGGCAGTACTGAGGGAGCGTCGCACTGTCAGAGGGGCAGTACTGAGGGAGCACCGCACTGTCGGAGGGGCAGTACTGAGAGAGGATTGCACTGTCGGAGGGGCAGTACTGAGGGAGCGCTGCACTGTTGGAGGGGCATTACTGAGGGAGAGCTGCACTGTCGGAGGGGCAGTACTGAGGGAGAGCTGAACTATTGGAGGGGCCGTACTGAGGGACCGCTGCACTGTCGGAGAGGCAGTACTGAGGGAGAGCTGCACTGTCAGAGGGACAGCACTGAGGGAGCGCTGCAATGTCAGAGGGGCAGCACTGAGAGAGCGCTGCACTGTCGGAGGGTCAGTACTGAGGGAGCGCTGCACTGTCGGAGGGGCAGTACTGAGGGAGCGCTGCACTGTCGGAGGGGCAGTACTGAGGGAGTGCTGCACTGTCGCAGGGGCAGTACTGAGGGAGCGCCGCACTGTCGGTGGGGCAGTACTGAGGGAGCGCTGCACTATTGGAGGGGTAGTACTGAGGGAGCGCCGCACTGTCGGAGGGGCAGTACTGAGGGAGAGCTGCACTATTGGATGGGCAGTACTGAGGAAGCGCTGCACTGTCGGTGGGGCAGTATTGAGGGAGCGCTGCACTGTCGCAGGAGCAGTACTGAGGGAGTGCTGCACTGTCGCAGGGGCAGTATTGAGGGAGCGCCGCAATGTCGGTGGGGCAGTACTGAGGGAGCGCTGCACTATTGGAGGGGCAGTACTGAGCGAGAGCTGCACTGTCGGAGGGGCAGTACTGAGGGAGAGCTGCACTATTGGAGGGGCAGTACTGAGGGAGCGCTGCACTGTCGGAGGGGCAGTACTGAGGGAGAGCTGCACTGTCGGAGGGGCGGTACTGAGGGAGCGCTGCACTGTCGGAGGGACAGCACTGAGGGAGCGCTGCACTGTCGAAGGGGCAGCACTGAGGGAGCGATACACTGTCAGAGGAGCAGTACTGAGGGAGTGCTGCACTGTTGGAGGAGCAGTACTGAGGGAGCGCTGCACTGTCGGAGGGGCAGCACTGAGGGAGCGATACACTGTCAGAGGAGCAGTACTGAGGGAGTGCTGCACTGTTGGAGGAGCAGTACTGAGGGAGCGCCGCACTGTCGGAGGGGCAGTACTGAGAGAGGATTGCACTGTCGGTGGGGCAGTACTGAGGGAGCGCTGCACTATTGGAGGGGCACTACTGAGGGAGAGCTGCACTGTCGGAGGGGCAGTACTGAGGCAGAGCTGCACTATTGGAGGGGCTGTACTGAGGGAGTGCTGCACTGTCGGAGGGGCAGTACTGAGGGAGCGCTGCACTGTCGGAGGGGCAGTACTGAGGGAGCGCTGCACTGTCGGAGGGTCAGTACTGAGGGAGCGCTGCACTGTCGGAGGGGCAGTACTGAGGGAGCGCTGCACTGTCGGAGGGTCAGTACTGAGGGAGCGCCGCACTGTCGGAGGGGCAGTACTGAGGGAGCGCCGCACTGTCGGAGGGTCAGTACTGAGGGAGCGCCGCACTGTCGGAGGGGCAGTACTGAGGGAGTGCTGCACTATTGGAGGGGCAGTACTGAGCGAGAGCTGCACTGTCGGAGGGGCAGTACTGAGGGAGCGCTGCACTGTCGGAGGGGCAGTACTGAGAGAGGATTGCACTGTCGGAGGGGCAGCACTGAGGGAGCGCTGCACTGTCGGAGGGGCAGTACTGAGGGAGCGATACAGTGTCGGAGGGGCAGTACTGAGGAAGCGCCGCACTGTCGGAGGGGCAGTACTGAGGGAGAGCTGCACTGTCGGAGGGGCAGTACTGAGGGAGCGCTGCACTGTCGGTGGGACAGCACTGAGGGAGCGCTGCACTGTCGGAGGGGCAGCACTGAGGGAGCGATACACTGTCAGAGGAGCAGTACTGAGGGAGTGCTGCACTGTTGGAGGAGCAGTACTGAGGGAGCGCTGCACTGTCGGAGGGGCAGCACTGAGGGAGCGATACACTGTCAGAGGAGCAGTACTGAGGGAGTGCTGCACTGTTGGAGGGGCAGTACTGAGGGAGAGCTGCACTATCGGAGGGGCAGTACTGAGAGAGGATTGCACTGTCGGTGGGGCAGTACTGAGGGAGCGCTGCACTATTGGAGGGGCACTACTGAGGGAGAGCTGCACTGTCGGAGGGGCAGTACTAAGGGAGAGCTGCACTGTCGGAGGGGCAGTACTGAGGGACCGCTGCACTGTCGGAGGGGCAGTACTGAGGGAGCGCTGCACTGTTGGAGGGGCAGTACTGAGGGAGCGCCGCACTGTCGGAGGGGCAGTACTGAGGGAGTGCTGCACTGTCGGAGGGGCAGTACTGAGGAAGCGCCGCACTGTCGGAGGGGCAGTACTGAGGGAGCGCTGCACTGTCGGAGGGACAGCACTGAGGGAGCGCTGCACTGTCGGAGGGGCAGCACTGAGGGAGCGATACACTGTCAGAGGAGCAGTACTGAGGGAGTGCTGCACTGTTGGAGGAGCAGTACTGAGGGAGCGCTGCACTGTCGGAGGGGCAGCACTGAGGGAGCGATACACTGTCAGAGGAGCAGTACTGAGGGAGTGCTGCACTGTTGGAGGAGCAGTACTGAGGGAGCGCCGCACTGTCGGAGGGGCAGTACTGAGAGAGGATTGCACTGTCGGTGGGGCAGTACTGAGGGAGCGCTGCACTATTGGAGGGGCACTACTGAGGGAGAGCTGCACTGTCGGAGGGGCAGTACTGAGGGAGTGCTGCACTGTCGGAGGGGCAGTACTGAGGGAGTGCTGCACTGTCGGAGGGGCAGTACTGAGAGAGTGCCGCACTGTCGGAGGGGCAGTACTGAGAGAGTGCCGCACTGTCGGAGGGGCAGTACTGAGAGAGTGCCGCACTATCGGAGGGGCAGTACTGAGGGAGCGCTGCACTGTCAGAGGGGCAGTACTGAGAGAGGATTGCACTGTCGGAGGGGCAGTACTGAGGGAGCGCTGCACTGTCGGAGGGACAGCACTGAGGGAGCGCTGCACTGTCGGAGGGGCAGCACTGAGGGAGCGATACACTGTCAGAGGAGCAGTACTGAGGGAGTGCTGCACTGTTGGAGGAGCAGTACTGAGGGAGCGCTGCACTGTCGGAGGGGCAGCACTGAGGGAGCGATACACTGTCAGAGGAGCAGTAATGAGGGAGTGCTGCACTGTTGGAGGAGCAGTACTGAGGGAGCGCCGCACTGTCGGAGGGGCAGTACTGAGAGAGGATTGCACTGTCGGTGGGGCAGTACTGAGGGAGCGCTGCACTATTGGAGGGGCACTACTGAGGGAGAGCTGCACTGTCGGAGGGGCAGTACTGAGGGAGTGCCGCACTGTCGGAGGGGCAGTAATGAGAGAGCGCTGCACTGTCGGAGGGGCAGTACTGAGGGAGCACTGCACTGTCGGAGGGGCAGTACTGAGGGAGCGCTGCACTGTCAGAGGGGCAGTACTGAGAGAGTGCCGCACTGTCGGAGGGGCAGTACTGAGGGAGCGCCGCACTGTCGGAGGGGCAGTACTGAGGGAGTGCTGCACTGTCGGAGGGGCAGTACTGAGGGAGCACCGCACTGTCGGAGGGGCAGTACTGAGGGAGCGCTGCACTGTCGGAGGGGCAGTACTGAGGGAGTGCATCACTGTCGGAGGGGCAGTACTGAGAGAGGATTGCACTATCGGAGGGGCAGTACTGAGGGAGCGCCACACTGTCGGAGGGGCAGTACTGAGAGAGGATTGCACTGTCGGAGGGGCAGTACTGAGGGAGTGCCGCACTGTCGGAGGTGCCGTCTTTCAGATGTGGTGTCTGCTCTCAGGTGGATGTAAAAGTTCCCATGGCACTCTTTTGAAGAAGAGCAGGGGAGTTCTCCCCGGTGTCCTGGGCCAATATATATCCCTCAACCAACATCACTAAAGCAGTTTATCTGGTCATTATCACATTGCTGTGTGTGGGAGCTTGCTGTGTGCAAATTGGCTGCCGCATTTCTTACATTACAACAGTGACTGCACTTCAAATATACTTCATTGGCGTAATGCGCTTTGGGACGTTCTGAGGTGGTGAAAGACACTATATAAAGTTCCTTCCTGTTGTGCTCAGTTTGCTTACCCTGACACCCTGACCCCCCGGCGCTGACCCCCGGCCCTGACCCCAGCCCCACCCCTGGCCCCTGCATTGTCTCGCACTCCCCCCATCTGCGACCTGACCCTCAGACCACCCGAGAGTTCGCCGTGACACCAGCGGCGGCCCGACTAATCACTAGTCTCCATCCGGTCTTCGGCGGCGAGCGATTGTGCCGCGCCATCTCCATTACAATGATGCCCGAGGCCCAGCATCTTGGGGAGCCTCGGAACTCCCCATTCCGGCACAGGGTATTTACCCTCGCTCCCACACCCCCCCCCAAAAAAGTGCGCTCCCGAATTTCTGGGCTTTAATCTCCAGGATGGCTTTCCTCGAAACTTTCACAAACGTTTTACCCAAGTTTTGCAAAACCATTGATGACGGTTTTCCAAGTCAGTTGATGAGTCAATGAAGAGGACTGGGAGGAAAAGCACATCCAGGCACCATGGAGGTTGACCGCTGGGAAAGTCATCCATAAGATGGACAAGTACAAACTGCAAAGTGCGTTCAATGGGAAGTGAAATGGAACAACGAGGTTCTGCCAATGGCCGCCCCTCCGAGGCTTTAGATAGACTTAAGTGGTTAATAAAAAAGCCTAATAGCTTCTTCTAAATCCGCCACTTTGTAGGGGGTGGTGGTTTGTGTCAGCTTTACCTCTGACTTCTGAGCACTTCGAATCGCTCCCACTCCCTTGGTTCTAGACCTTGGACTTATTTGGGGGTTGTGATACAAAAGGTGCAGCAGACAACTGAGTTTGATGAAAGAACTTCAATCTTTATTAAAAGGTAAGACACAAATAATAACACTCTTATCACTCTAAAGGTGGGGAACACTTCGGTACAAGCGAGGGAAATGACAGTAGAACAATACTTCACCCCTCTCAACCCCACTTTACTAGTTAAGTTGGGTTTTGAAGGACCAGGGATAATGCTCCCCAATCCTTTGACAGTTGGGCTAAATCGCGGTTTTGGGGTTCGCTGTTTATGGCGGTTAGTGTCTGCCGTACCCCGTACGCAGTAGAGGACTTCACCTGGGTCTCTGGTCAGTCTTCGCGAGTCCGCTGATGCGGTAGGATGCGTTTTGGATCTATCAGGTGAGTACCCAATTTCCTTTGGTTAGGAGTAGGGTTTAGAGTCTTTTGGTAGAAATCTTACCCAGGGGTAAGTCAGGAGTAGTTTGTTGTGTGGAAACTTTGCGGTTCTTCGGGTTTTCTTCCCTGGAGTTGGTCTTTGTTGGTCGCGGTGGCCTGCTATTACCCGGTCAGGTGGGGGTAATGCGCGGTTGTTGGTTTCGTGAGGCCTTTGGTTTCCACGATGGCTTTAGGCCTTGTCTAGTGTGTCGGTCGACCTCGTGGAGCCGTCGGTGACTTGTTGCTGCTTGTTGCTCCGGGTGACTGTGTTGGGGCCGTTGTTGGAGGTCCGTCGAGGTGGTATCTTCACGAGCTGGACTCAGGTGTGTCTGAGTGGTGAGCGATGCCGACTCGCTTCCAGCTCGGGTTTTCTTCTTTCTGGTTTCTTCTTCTTCTGATGACCACCGGTTGCGACTGACTGCTCGACTTAGAACTGCTTGATGGGCCTTCAATTATACTAAATTGAAATGGCCTTATCTACCCGCCAAATCTACTCAGTTCATTGTCTGGTTTTTGGCGGGCTCGTAAATCGGTAACGACTTACTAGCACGTTAACTGGGTTTTTAACAGGCCTTCAATCTCACCCATTGAACATGGCCTTATCTACCCGCCAAATCTACTCAGTTCATTGTCTGAATTTTGGCGGGCCTGTTACCAGTAACTGCTCTGTAAGTGTCAAATGGGTTTTGGGATGGTTTGCATCCTGTCGATCTCCTGGGCTGATCACTGGTGATTGGTTTTGTGTTTTGGGTTTCTAGGCTGGACTCAGTCTTTTCTATAGACTGGCCCTGAGTGATTTGTATTATGCATGTTTTCTGATGGGCCCTGTAATCGTTTGATGGGGCCTGTTATTTTGGGTGGGACTGTCTTTTCCCAGGGTCTATTGTCAAAATGTTAATGTCTGCTGGGGCTTGAGTAGGGTCATCCCGGTTCCCCAGACATTGCAATTAACTGCAATAACCAAAACTGCTTTTACAGAGGTCGAGCCCACCTTCCTTCACAGCCTTTTCTCCCTTTACAGGCCCAGACATGTTTTTAAAATGCCAAAACTTGGTTTTTGGTCTTATATTCCTTAGGTTAGGCCCAAATGCAATTTTATCACTCTGAGGTAGTTCCAAAGTCCTTTTTTTCCCCTTAGGTTGGGGCTCTGCAAAATTTTGGAAACCTTACAACTTTGAGTCTGTTAAATAGACATTGCAATACAGTACTGTGGCATTGGTAAAAATGGTTGCCAATCTCTTGTAGGTTGAGTGTGCAAACTGGTCAATCAAGTGGATGGATAGAGACTGTAAATCGGTGCTAATATCAGTTCTGGCATAAAGTGCCATGACTCTTCGATAAAGTGATTGGGAGGCACTGGGAGTGGCCAAATCCCGGGCTTTGGATCCACCAGAATGAAGGGATCAATTTCACAAGTACTGTGGATCCGATGGGCCTGACGATGATTCCTGGACGGAAGAATTTAAAAGATGCTGAGATATATTCACCAAGCAAATCACGCAAAATGAAAGTAAGAGAAGTTGGAGCAGAAAATATTTCGTCCTGATAATTCTTCACAACAGATCGGAGGATTGCAGTGTGATCAGGCCTGGGACTCGGCCAACACGTGCGGACAAAATCATTCATCACATCCTGCACATTCTTTTCTGCTCAGTAAGAACTATTTACTTGGCTGACTGCGGCCTGTGGAAAAGGAAGAGTTTGGCTGACTGAGATGTATGCTCTACCCTGGATATAGCTGAGTCATCACACTCGAAAGACTAAGCCAGATTACTGATCTGTACAGTTAACCTTCCAGTTCTTCTAGAGGCCTGTTGGTCTTATCCATTCATAACCTGTCATCATTCTCCAAAATGTACAGAAGCTAGCAGCTTTATATAGAATTCCATCGAGTTTCCAGCACAGAAACAGGCCATACGGTGGGGTACGGAGGATCAGCTAGCAGCTGGTGAACGATATCCTAACATGAAACAGGAGAGAAGGAAAGAGAATGTGTGTGGGGGGGCCGGAGGGGGGGTGGTGGGGGTGCGAGGAGCATGAGGGGTGGGGGTGAGTGAAGAAAAACTGTCCCTTAGTGTAAGGTGGAATAGAAAAAAGACGGGGATTTCTACAGCGCCCTTCACGAACACTGGCCGTCCCAAAGCGTTTACAGCCAATGAAGAATGTTTTGAACTGTGGTCACTGTTGTAATGTAGGAAACGCGGCAGCCAATTTGCGCACAGCAAGCTCCCACAAACAGCACTGTGATAATGACCAAATAATCTGTTTTTGTAATGTTGATTAAGGGATAAATATTGGCCCCAGGACATCGGGGAGAACTCCCCTGGCTCTTCTTCAAAATAGTGCCTTGGGATTTTTTACATCAAACTGAGAGAGCAGACAGGACCTCGGTTTAAACGGCTGGTCCTAAAGACGGCACCTCCGACAGTGCAGCGCTCCCTCAGTACTGCCCCTCCGACAGTGCGGTGCTCCCTCAGTACTGCCCCTCTGACAGTGCGGCACTCACTCAGTGCTGCCCCTCCAACAGTGCGGCGCTCCGGCAGTACTGCCCCTCCAACAGTACGGTGCTCCCTCAGTACTGCCCCTCCGACAGTGCAGCGCTCCCTCAGTGCTGCCCCTCCAACAGTGCGGTGCTCCTTCAGTACTGCCCCTCCGACAGTGCAGCGCTCCCTCAGTGCTGCCCCTCCGACAGTGCAGCGCTGCCTCAGTGCTGCCCCTCCGACAGTGCAGCGCTCCCTCAGTACTGACCATCTGACAGTGCAGCACTCCCTCAGTACTGCCTCTCCGATAGTGCAGCGCTTCCTCAGTACTGCTCCTCTGACAGTGCAGCACTCCCTTAGTACTGCCCCTCCGACAGTGCGGCGCTCCCTCAGTATTGCCCCTCCGACAGTGCAGCGCTTCCTCAGTACTGCTCCTCCGACAGTGCAGCACTCCCTTAGTACTGCCCCTCCAACAGTGTGGCGCTCCCTCAGTACTGCCCCTCCGACAGTGCGGCGCTCCCTCAGTACTGTCCCTCCGACAGTGCAGCACTCCCTCAGTACTGTCCTTCCAACAGTGCAGCACTCCCTCAGTACTGCCCCTCCGACAGTGCGGCGCTCCCTCAGTACTGCCCCTCCGACAGTGCGGTGCTCCATCAGTACTGCCCCTCCGACAGTGCGGCGCTCCCGCAGTACTGCCCCTCCAACAGTACGGTGCTCCCTCAGTACTGCACCTCCGACAGTGCAGCGCTCCCTGAGTACTGTCCCTCCGACAGTGCAGCGCTCCCTCAGTACTGCCCCTCTGACAGTGCTGCGCTCCCTCAGTACTGATCCTCCGACAGTGCAGCGCTCCCTCAGTACTGCCCCTCCAACAGTGCAGCGCTCCCTCAGTACTGCCCCTCCGACATTGCGGCGCGCCCTCAGTACTGCCCCTCCGACAGTGCAGCGCTCCTGCAGTACTGCCCCTCTGACAGTGCGGTGCTCCATCAGCACTGCCCCTCCGACAGTGCAGTGCTCTCTCAGTACTGCCCCTCCGACAATGCGGCTCTCCCTCAGTACTGCCCCTCCGACAGTGCAGCATTCCCACAGTACTGCCCCTCAGACAGTGCAGCGCTCCCTCAGTACTGCCCCACCGACAGTGCAGCGCTCCCTCAGTACTTTCCCTCTGACAGTGTGGTGCTCCCTCAGTATTGCCCCTCTGACAGTGCAACACTGCCTCATTACTGCCCCTCCGACAGTGCAGCACTCCCTCAGTGCTGCCTCTCCGACAGTGCAGCGCTCCCTGAGTACTGCCCCACTGACAGTGCAGCGCTCCCTCAGTGCTGCCTCTCCGACAGTGCGGCGCTCCCTGAGTACTGCCCCACTGACAGTGCAGCGCTCCCTCAGTGCTGCCTCTCCGACAGTGCAGCGCTCCCTCAGTACTGCCCCTCTGACAGTGCAGCGCTCCCTCAGTATTGCCCCTCCGACAGTGCAGCGCTCCATCAGCACTGCCCGTCCAACAGTGCAGCACTCCCTCAGTACTGCCTCTCCGACAGTGCAGTGCTCCCTCAGTATTGCCCCTCCGACAGTGCAGCGCTCCTTCAGTACTGCCCCTCCGACAGTGCAGCGCTCCCTCAGTATTGCCCCTCCGACAGTGCAGCGCTCCCTCAGCACTGCCCCTCCGACAGTGCAGCGCTCCCTCAGCACTGCCCCTCTGACAGTGCAGCGCTCCCTCAGCACTGCCCCTCCGACAGTGCAGCCCTCCCTCAGCACTGCCCCTCCGACAGTGCAGCGCTCCCTCGGTATTGCCCCTCTGACAGTGCAGCGCTCCTTCAGTACTGCCCCTCCGACAGTGCAGCGCTCCCTCAGTATTGCCCCTCAGACAGTGCGGCGCTCCCTCAGTACTGCCCCACCGACAGTGCAGCGCTCCCTCAGTACTGTCCCACTGACAGTGTGGTTCTCCCTCAGTACTGCCCCTCTGACAGTGCAACGCTCCCTCATTACTGCCCCTCCGACAGTGCAGCGCTCCCTCAGTGCTGCCTCTCCGACAGTGCAGCGCTCCCTCAGTACTGCCCCTCTGACAGTGCAGCGCTCCCTCAGTACTGCCCCTCCGACAGTGCAGCGCTCCCTCAGCACTGCCCGTCCGACAGTGCAGCACTCCCTCAGTACTGCCTCTCCGACAGTGCAGCGCTCCCTCAGTATTACCCCTCCGACAGTGCAGCGCTCCTTCAGTACTGCCCCTCCGACAGTGCAGCGCTCCCTCAGTATTGCCCCTCCGACAGTGCAGCGCTCCCTCAGCACTGCCCCTCCGACAGTGCAGCGCTCCCTCAGTATTGCCCCTCCGACAGTGCAGCGCTGCTTCAGTACTGCCCTTCCAACAGTGCAGCGCTCCCTCAGCACTGCCCCTCCGACAGTGCAGCGCTCCCTCAGCACTACCCCTCCGACAGTGCAGCGCTCCCTCAGCACTGCCCCTCCGACAGTGCAGCGCTCCCTCAGTATTGCCCCTCCGACAGTGCGGTGCTCCCTCAGTACTGCCCCTCCGACAGTGCGGCGCTCCCTCAGTACTGCACTGTGAGTGTCAGCCCAGATTCAGAAAACACATAAATTGTCTCGGACATGATGGGCCGAATGGCCTCCTCTGTGCTGCATCATTCTATGATTGTATGAAAAGAAACGACGGATCTTCAGCAGTTGATTTCATGCCATTTAACTGCCAATTCACACAATTTCTATATTTAGCAGCCCTGCCTTTGTAGAGACACACACTGCATACATATTTAAGTGGGATGCAAATGATTTATCTGGTTCTATTTCGAGCTGTACGAATAATTTTCTCAGCTTGAAATGTTGCCAAAAATACAAATTTGAGCAACAGAAAGACCCGAGATTAAACTGACCCTCCACCCCTTCAACGGAAAGAAAAAGGATCAATTATAAAAGACCTTTTAAACGGTTTAAAATTTTTGAAAAAAAATCACAGTATTTCTGTTCATTTTGTCAAAAAAATGTATTAATTTGACACATTGGTGCAGGTGGTGACACCAGTTTGGAAGTAAAATTGTTTTTTATTTTTATCGTGGCACTGCAAACTGACTTCAATATACGTTCGACATATGTCGAGCTGACAAGTGCTGGGACTGGTATGCATGAACGCTCTTTCCCAAACACGGAGCATTTGGAGCAGGAGAAGGCCGCATCCCATGGAAACTGATGAAGCAGGCGGTGGGTAAGTATTGGTGAAGAGGTGACCCAGGGCCAATGTTCATCCCTCAACCAACATCACTAAAACAGATGATCTGGTCATTATCACATTGCTGTTTGTGGGAGCTTGCTGTGCGCAAATTGGCTGCTGCGATTCCCACATTACAACAGTGACTACACTTGAAAAAGATCTTCATTGGCTGTGAAGCACCTTGGGATGTCCTGAGGTCGTGAAAGGCGCTGTAGAAATGCAAGTTCTTTCTTTCTTCCATTTATTTCCCACAGCACACCGGACAAATGCCCATGTGCCCGGTCTTCAAGATGGATCGGACCTTCCGTGGGGGATATTGGGCAGCTGGTGGGCAATCTGCACTGCGAGGGGAGGTGGGGGAATCTACCCCTCCGTGTTTTACCCTCATTGACTTGCAACATTAATCTATCTACCTGAGAACTGCCAACACTTTGCCATGACCCAGAGCTAAGTTGGGGTCAAAGGTCAGTTGGATTTCCATCGTGGGCCCTTCGAATGAATCCATTGCTCAGTCGATGGTACAACTCACTATAACTAAATGAACCCAGGTTGCTTCAACATATGTGACAGTAGAAGATGTCTGCGGTACGCTTGAAATAGTTCCTCACACATTTCGAAGCCAGTGACAAAAATAATCAGTGAAGCTTTTAGCCAAACCCCAGTGAACGGAATTAATTCCCTCCGCAGAGTGGGAGGTTTGGGGATTCTGCACTCGAAGAGAAACAGAAGGGGTTGAGTAGCATCGCACTCCCTCAGGGAGAGTGAGTGGCGCAGCGGGTTAGACACTGGGCCTTGGGCTCAGGTTCCACGGTCTCCGAGTCAGGAGGTGGAGGGTTCAATCTGCACTCTCAGACAGTCCCAGCTTGGAATTCCGAGTTGACGTCCAGCGGGATTCCCCTGTCCGGTGGGTGTGGCTGGCCCCTCCCCAATTCATCGTACGGGCAGTGGGAGCCTGGAAAACGCTCCTCCCTGTATAGGACTAACCCCCCCCGCCCCCCCCCCGCCAACGTCAGCTGGAATAAAGATCCGAAAACAATAACATTGACAGACTGTGTTAGTCAGCCTGCGAGACCTTCCACTACTTTGCACTGTTCTCGAAAACAATAGCAAATGGGATGCAGCCTAGAATGATGCGATGAAAATGTCTGAAGACTTAGCATATACCGTCTTGGTCAGTGTTGAGTTAGCAGGCTTGAGGGGCTGCCTGGCCTAATCCTGCTCCATGTCCTTTTATGCCATTGATTAGTGATCCCACTGTCCCAGCATTGGGAAGGAGGATTCCCATTAGTGATGTGCAGTGATCACTGCTGGAAACTGGGTGAGGGCAGAGTCAAGCTTGGCTGTGCTGCCCCCCATGAGCGAATAGCCTGTTGATCAGTTAGTTGAGCTACTAGAGACTGGTCGGCCAGTCGAATCCCAGCAAGGCTCACTCAGCCCTTCATCCTTCTAAAGTTACGACATCGGGTTAGTTTTGACAATCAGCTCTGCAACTCGACCCCTCCCCGAAACCCTGTCAGCCCATCTCAGTTGAAATCCCCCTCCCTTCCTCAGGTAGTCTGAAATGCCCTTCCCCCCAGCACTAACATCCCTCGGCATAATGAGCAGAATTTTTTTTTTGAAAAGGTTTTTGACAAGGTCCCATGTGGCAGACCGGTCAGAAAAGTAAAGGCCTATGGGATCCAAGGGAAAGTGGCAAGTTGGATCCAAAATGAGCTCAGGGGCAGGGAGCAAAGGGTAATGGTCGATGGATGTTTTTGTGACTGGAAAGCTGTTTCCAGTGGAGTTCTGCAGGGCTCAGTACTGGTGTAAGAAATAGCTGTTAGATTGAAAGATGGGTTTTAATTCTTAGAACAGAGACTGACAACATGCAGCCGGGAACAGATAGCAGAAATGCCAGCAAGGTCGAATATCAAGCATCAAAAGACAAATAGGAGTGATAAGGGAATCGTAAAATGCAAAACAACACAGGGTGGGGGATAATAGACAAAAATGGAGCTGAAAAGTCATAAAATGTCCTTAAAGAAACATAACCAAACATTCCTCAGAAAGATAAGAGTGAGGCCTCGTCAGCCATGCAGAAAGGGACGGCGAGGGATGCCTTCCCGCTTCATAATTGGACAATAGGATGGGGGATCAAATGATTGACACCAGGTGATTACCAGCCCACCGAAATAACTATAAATATAGACGACCGAGAGAGGAAATCAGGCAGTTAGGGGCGAAGGCTTCCCAGAGGTGGCTGACGGCCGAACATCTTGGTCAAGTTTAGCCTCTGAGGTGGCTGACGGCCTAACACCTCCAACAGCTCGAGAGATGACCCAACGGAAGTGACCGCTGCAGCAGACTGCAGGAATCCACCCAATCCGAGACCACCGTACCGCCTCCCCGTCCGTCCGGTCGTGGCATTCCGATTCGGGAGTCGTAGATCGCTCTCTACTCTCACAGGTTGTATGTCTATTATACTCAGCTTAAACCATATGTAAGACCTGATTGTGCTTTAAAACTGTAGCTCTTTAATAAAAGCCTTACAACTTCTAAAACCCTTTTGGGTAATCTGTGTGTGGCCTGTGATCCAGATCTTACACTGGGCCCTTTGCTTTGTGTTGTGGCGGATCGCCACCTAAACGGGCATTATCCACTTTTCCGTCCGTGGACAAATATCTGGCACCTTGCCTTTAAGGCAGGAGAAAAGGAGTAGGCGGGGCCTCAGGATTTTTCCAGAGAATTCTGGGAGCAGTGAGTTTCAGCCATTTTGGGACCAGGCAGTTGTATTAAAAAGCCTTTGTTTCCCACACATGGATTCAGTCTTAATTCGTGTTTCGCGGCAGCCTCAACGTATTCTGAGCACTGCAATGGCGGACATGAACGCAGTTACTGTGAAACTGCCGGAGTTTTGGGAAAACCAGCCCGAAGCCTGGTTTCTCCAAGCTGAATCCGGCTTCCGGCTGCGAAACATCACCACAGATGGGACGCAGTATGACTACCTCGTCACATCACTCGGTAGCGCCACAGTTTCGAAGGTTTGGACAGCGCTGCAGAACCCACCAGAGGAAGGCAAGTATGCACATCTCAAGGCAGCGCTCCTTAAAAAATTTACGGCCTCGGCATATCAGCGAAACTGCCACCTCCTCGACCTTCCAGGCCTCGGTGATGCCTCACCTTCAGACCTCCTCTCCCACATGCTCTCCCTCACCGATGAGAGCCCACCCGGATCCCTCTTCCGCACGCTGTTCATCCGCCAGCTCCCTCTCAGCATCCGCCCAGCGATCGTGGCGTCCGACCTCACGAACCTGGAAGCCCTGGCCGATGAGGCCGACAAGCTGCTGTCCGCTCACTCCAGCCGCGACGTCACTCCGGACCTGGCAGCCAATGCCTGGGCGCGCCCCTCACCAGCCACCACGCGGCCACAAGGACCAGCCACCAGGCCCACGGGGCCTTCGCGCCCCACTAACCCGGGCCACTGTTACTACCACGCACGGTTCGGCGCCAGGGCACAACAGTACACACCTCCCTGCTCTTTCAAGTCCGCCCCTGTACCAGCCCCCACGATGGCCGTGGGCCACGCGGGCTCCCTGCTGTACGTCACGGATGACAAAACCGGCCGCCGGTTCCTGTGCGACACTGGAGCTCAGCACAGCATCATCCCGGCCTCCTCCCTCGACATCCAAAAGGGCGAACGAGGACCGGCGCTGGCTGCTGCTAACGGCTCGGAAATCCGGACGTACGGCACCCGGACAGTCACCCTTGACCTCGCTGGTCGCCGCTACCGATGGGAGTTCATCACTGCCAAGGTGCTCTCCCCTCTCATCGGCGCAGATTACCTGTGCGCCCACGGCCTACTGGTAGACATCCCTCGTCACCGCCTCGTGGACATGAACACCATGTCCCCCATCCTGGGCGCCATGGCCCCCCGTCAACCCGCCGACATGGCGTCACAGTGCCACGCCCGGGCCACAGATGACTACTCGGCACTCCTGGCCGAATTCCCGGCCCTTACCAATCCGACCTTCTCCGCGGAGGCCGCCAAACATGGGGTGGAACACTTCATCCCCACCACAGGCCCCCCAGTGTACGCCCACGCTGGCAGGCTGGACTCGGCCAAACTGGAGATCGCGCGGACCGAGTTTGCCACCATGGAACAGCTCGGCATCATCCGCCGCTCCAACAGTCCCTGGGCCTCCCCACTCCACATCGCCCCCAAACCAGGCGGGGGTTGGCGCCCCTGCGGGGATTACCGCCGCCTCAACGACGCCACCACCCCTGATCGGTACCCCATGCCGCACATTCAGGACTTCTCGGCTAGACTGGCCGGCCGCTCAGTCTTTTCCAAGGTCGACCTGGTGCGCGGCTACCACCAAGTCCCCGTCCACCCTGCGGACGTCCCCAAGACGGCCGTAATCACTCCCTTCGGCCTGTTTGAGTTCCTGCGGATGCCCTTCGGCCTCAAAAACGCGGCCCAGGCATTCCAACGGCTCATGGACTCGGTCCTTTGGGACCTGAAGTTCCTGTTCGTCTACCTGGACGACATCCTGGTAGCCAGTTCCTCCAAGCAGGAACACCTCGAACACCTTCGCACCCTGTTCGGGCGCCTCAGCCCAGCCAAATGCCAGTTCGGCCTGGACAAGATCGACTTCCTCGGCCACCACATCACCCATGCTGTGGCCATTCCCCTGCCCACCAAGGTGCAGGCCGTCCAACAATTTCCCTGCCCCACCACCATCAAAGGCCTCCAGGAGTTCCTCGGGATGGTGAATTTCTACAACCGCTTCATCCCCAAAGCGGCGTCCCTCATGAGGCCCCTGTATGAAGCCCTCCGGGGCAGGAGCGGCAAGATGACGGTCGAATGGACGGCAGATGCGTCCGCCGCCTTCGACTCCACCAAGACCGCGCTCGCCAACGCCACCCTGCTCGCACACCCACGGCCCAATGCCAGGGTAGCGCTCACCACGGACGCCTCCGACCACGCGGTCGGCGCCGTGTATGAGCAGTGGGTCGACGGTGCCTGGCAACCACTTGCCTTCTTCAGCTGCCAACTACGCCCCCCGGAGGTCAAGTACAGCACCTTCAACCGCGAGCTCCTCACGCTGTTCCTGGCGGTCCGCCATTTTCGGTTTTTGCTGGAGGGCCACCCCTTCACTGCGTTTGTCGACCACAAGCCCCTGACATTCGCAATGGCAAAGACAACCGACCCCTGGTCCGCCAGGCAGCAGCGCCAGCTCGCGGCAGTGTCCGAGTTCACCACGGACATCCAACACGTCTCCCGCCCCGCCATCCACGCCGCACACCTGGCAGTCGACTACGCTCAACTCGCAGCAGACCAGATCACCGACCCTGATCTGCTCTCCGCACCTACCAACCTACCAGGGCTACGCCTGGCCGATGTCGCCTGTGGCCCGACCGCAGTCACGGTCAAGTGCGACATATCGCTATGTCAACCTCGGCCCGTCGTCCCAGTGTCCTGGCGCCGCCGGGTATTCGAGATTCTCCACAACCTCTCCCACCCCGGCGCCTGCGCATCCATCAAATTGGTAGCCAACCGCTTTGTCTGGCGCGGCCTTCGCAAGGATGTGCGTACTTGGGCCAACTCCTGCCTAGCCTGCCAACGAGCCAAGGTACAGCAACACACGAAAGCACCCCTCGAGGAGTTTACCGTCCCCTCGCGTAGATTCGACCACATCCACGTGGACATCGTCGGGCCCCTGCCGCCGTCGCAAGGCCACACGCACTTGCTGACGATCGTTGACCGCACCACGCGCTGGCCCGAGGCAATTCCACTGACCTCTACCACCACCGCCGACATCGCCAGAGCCTTCGTCAGCACCTGGGTCGCATGGTTCGGCGTCCCCTCCGACATGACGTTGGACAGAGGTCCGCAATTTACCTCTGAACTCTGGACCGCCGTCGCACGCAATCTCGGGGTGACCATTCACCGCACCACAGCGTACCACCCCAAGCCAACGGACTGTGTGAGCGGTTCCACAGATCCTTGAAGGCATCTCTTCGAGCCAGCCTCCAGGACGGCGCCTGGACCGACCGACTCCCGTGGGTCCTCCTCGGCCTGCGTACCGCGGTTAAAGAAGACCTCCACGCATCGGCAGCAGAGCTCGTGTACGGTCAGCCGCTGCGCGTACCCGGCGAGTTCCTGCCCACCGCCACGACACCCTGGTCAGCCGACCAGCAACGCCACGACTTCGCCTCACCGGTGCTACAGTTCGCCCCGGTGCCCATTGCCCAACACGGCGAATCCACCTCACACGTCCCACTAAGCCTGCACCAGGCACGGTTCGTTTTCATCCGGCACGACGCCCACCGCGGACCCCTTCAACCCCCGTACGACGGGCCCTACAAGGTGCTACAGGCTGGGGACAAATTTTTCACCCTGCAAGTGGGCGACAGGACCGAAAAAGTGTCGGTTGACCGACTCAAGCCAGCACACTCGGAGCCCGGTGAGCAGGTCCCTGTAGCTCGTCCACTGCCACACGGCCGACCTGCCCTCAAGCCGGTTCACTCAGCCGCTCCACGCCCGGCTGTTCCACGTCCACCGGCATCCTACAAGAGCCGCTCCGGCCGGCCCATCAGACCGCCGCACCGTCTCGTCCACACCTCCTAAGCGGATTCTGGGGGGAGCTGTGTGGCGGATCGCCACCTAAACGGGCATTATCCACTTTTCCATCCGTGGACAAAAATCTGGCACCTTGCCTTTAAGGCACCTTGCCTTTAAGGCAGGAGAAAAGGAGTGGTCGGGGCCTCAGGATTTTTCCAGAGAATTCTGGGAGCAGTGAGTTTCAGCCATTTTGGGACCAGGCAGTTGTATTAAAAAGCCTTTGTTTCCCACACATGGATTCAGTCTTAATTCGTGTTTCGCGGCAGCCTCAACAGTGTCGTATATATCAATGATTTGGACTTGAATGTAGGAAGTATGATTAAGAAGTTTGCAGATGATACAAAAATTGTCCGTGTGGTTGATAATGAAGAAGAAAGCTGTAGACTGCAGGAAAATATCAATGGACTGGTCAGGTGGGCAGAACAGTGGCAAATGAAATTCAATCTGGAGAAGTGTGAGGTAATGCATTTGGGGAGGGCTAACAAGGCAAGGGAATACATTATAAATGGTAGGACACTGAGAAGTGTAGAGGAACAGAGGGACCTTGGAGTACATGTCCACAGATCCCTGAAGGTAGCAGGACAGGTAGGTAAGGTGGTTAAGAAGGCATACGGGATACTTGCCTTTATTAGCCGAGGCATAGAATATAAGAGCAGAGAGGTTATGGTTGAACTGTATAAAACATGAGTTAGGCCACAGCTAGAGTAGCAAGGGCACAGAATGTACTCTGGGTGGGGGACTTCAATGTCCATCACCAAGAGTGGCTCGGTAGCACCACTACTGACCGAGCTGGCCGAGTCCTGAAGGACATAACTGCCAGTCTGGGCCTGCGACAGGTGGTGAGAGAACCAACACGAGGGAAAAACCTACTTGACCTCGTCCTCACCAATCTACCTGTCGCAGATGCATCTGTCCATGACAGCATTGGTAGCAGTGACCAGTGCACAGTCATTGTGGAGACGAAGTCCTGTCTTCACACTGAGAACACCTTCCATCGTGTTGTGTGGCACTACCACCGTGCTAAATGGGATAGATTCAGAACAGATTTAGCAGCTCAAAACTGGGCATCCATGAGGCGCTGTGGGCCATCAGAAGCGGCAGTATTGTATTCCACCACAATCTAACCTCATGGCCCGGCATATCCCTCACTGCCATTACCATCAAGCCAGGGGACCAACACTGGTTCAATAAGGAGTGTAGAAGAGCATGCCAGGAGCAGCACCAGGCGTACCTAAAAATGAGGTGCCAACCTGGGGAAGCTGCAACACAGGAGTACATGCATGCTAAAAAGCGGAAGCTGCATGCTATAGACAGGGCTAAGCGATCCCACAATCAACGAATCAGATCAAAGCTCTGCAGTCCTGCCACATCCAGTCGTGAATGGTGGTGGACAATTAAACAACTAACGGGAGGAGGAGGCTCCAAGAATATACCCATCCTCAATGATGGTGGAGCCCAGCACGTGAGTGCAAAAGACAAGGCTGAAGCGTTTGCAACCATCTTTAGCCAGAAGTGCCGAGTGGATGATCCATGTCGGCCTCCTCCTGAGGTCCCCACCATCACAGAGGCCAGTCTTCAGCCAATTCGATTCACTCCACGTGATATCAAGAAATGGCTGAGCGCACTGGATACAGCAAAGGCTATGGGCCCCGACAACATCCCGGCTATCGTGCTGAAGACTTGTGCTCCAGAATTAGCCGTGCCTCTAGCCAAGCTGTTCCAGTACAGCTACAACACTAGCATCTATCCGACAATGTGGAAAACTGCCCAGGTATGTCCTGTCCACAAAAAGCAGGACAAATCCAACCCGGCCAATTACCGCCCCATCAGTCTACTCTCAATCATCAGCAAAGTGATGGAAGGTGTCATCGACAGCGCTAACAAGTGGCACTTACCCACCAAAAACCTGCTCACTGATGCCCAGTTTGGGTTCCGTCAAGACTACTCAGCTCCCGACCTCATTACAGCCTTGGTCCAAACATGGACAAAGGAGCTGAATTCCACAGGTGAGGTGAGAGTGACTGCCCTTGACATCAAGGCAGCATTTGACCGAGTGTGGCACCAAGGAGCCCTAGTAAAACTGAAGTCAATGGGAATCAGGAGGAAAACGCTCCACTGGCTGGAGTCATACCTAGCACAAAGGAAGATGGTTGTGGTGGTTGAAGGTCAATCATCACAGCCCCAGGACATCGCTGCAGGAGTTCCTCAGGGCAATGTCCTATGCCCAACCATCTTCAGCTGCTTCATCAATGACCTTCCCTCCAACATAAGGTCAGAAATGGGGATGTTCGCTGATGACTGCACAGTGTTCAGCGCCATTCACAACTCCTCAGATAATGAAGCAGCCCATGCCCACATGCAACATGACCTGGATGACGTTCAGGCTTGGGCTGATAAGTGGCAGGTAACATTCGCGCCACAGAAGTGCCAGGCAATGACTTTCTCCAACAAGCGAGATTGTAACCACCTCCCCTTGACATTCAATGGCATTACCATCGCTGAAACCCTCACTATCAACATCCTGGGGGTTACCATTAACCAGAAACTTAACTGGACCAGCCACATAAATACTGTGGCAACAAGAGCAGGTCAGAGGCTAGGTATTCTGTGGCGAGTGTCTCACCTCCTGACTCCCCAAAGCCTTTCCACCATCTACAAGGCACAAGTAAGGAGTGTGTTGGAATACTCTCCACTTGCCTGGATGAGTGCAGCTCCAACAACATTCAAGAAATTCGACACCATCCAGGACAAAGCAGCCCGCTTGATTGGCACCCCATCCACCACCTTAAACATTCACTCCCTCCACCACCGGCGTACCATGGCTGCAGTGTATACCATCTACAAGATGCACTGCAGCAACTCGCCAAGGCTTCTTCGGCAGCATCTCCCAAACCCGCGACCTCTTCCACCTAGAAGGACAAGGGCAGCAGGCGCATGGGAACACCACCACCTCCAAGTTCCCCTCCAAGTCACACACCATCCTGACTTAGAAGTATATCGGCTGTTCCTTCATCGTCGCTGGGTCAAAATCCTGGAGCTCCCTCCCTAACAGCACTGTGGGAGCACCTTCACCACACGGACTGCAGCGGTTCAAGAAGGCGGCTCACCACCACCTTCTCAAGGGCAACTAGGGATGGGCAATAAATGCCGGCCTTGCCAGCGGCGCCCACATCCCATAAACGAATAAAAAATAAATACAGTTCTGGTCACCATATTACAGGAAGGATGTGATTGCACTAGAGAGGGTACAGAGGAGATCTATGATGATGCTTTAACTATGAGGAAAGATTGGATAGGCTGGGGTTGTTTTCTTTGGAACAGAGGAGGCTAAGGGGAGACTTGTTTGAGGTGTATAAAATGATGAGGGGCCCAGATAGAGTGGATAGGAAGGACCTATCTTTGAAGGTGGCAGAGCAGGTTGAGAAAGCGATAAAAAAAGCATATGGGATCCTGGGCTTCATAAATAGAGGCATAGGGGGAAAAATTGAGTCGCGCCCCCTTTGGGGTGCTAACTTCGCTGTGGCGCTACTTTTAGCGCCCCGAAAAGATTAGCACCCCCGTGGCCGAAATTCATCGGTAGCGCCCCAAGAGGGAAGAGGGGTGCTACTGGAAGCGCCCCGCCTCCCTCTTGGGGTGCTGTGGTGTTGTGGCACATTGCGCCGCGGTACTGCAGGCCTTCCTCCCCTTATTAAAGGGGAGGGGCCTTGTGCAGCGCTACCCGGGGCCCAGCTGGGCCACCAGGGATCGGAGTGCCGGCAAAAGAGAAGTGCCGGGCTCACGGAGAGCAGCCAGCACTCCGCGGGGGGGGCTTCTCAGAAGGCCGGGGACGGCAACGGGGGCAGGTGCTGGCAGGCGGCCAGCAACAAAAATGGCTGCCCGGCACCTCGCCTTTAATTAGCGCTGCCCCAGCCGCAGGAAGGCCCCCCTGACCCCGTTGGACATAGCGTCCGGCGGTAAGTCAGGGGGTGCTACCAAAGATCGCGGCCGGGGTGCGAGCGGGGCGCTGTGCACGGCGATGACGTCATTGCCAGCGGCGCAGCGCCACGGGGTGCTAACGGTTAGCGCCGCTGCTAACCTCCCACTGAATTTTGCGGGAGGTACTGGCGGCACCTCGCCTGGGTGCTAGTTGCTTTGCGTCCCGTTAGCGCCCTCTTAGCGCAATGCAACTGAATTTTTCCCCCGAGAGTACAAAAGCAAGGAAGTTATGATGAACCTTTATAAAACACTGGTTCGGCCTCAACTGGAGTATTGTGTCCAATTCTGGGCAGCGCACTTTAGGAAGGATGTCAAGGCCTTAGAGAGGGTGCAGAAAAGATTTACGAGAATGATTCCAGGGATGAGAAACTTCAGTTACGCGGATAGACTAGAGAAGCTGGGGTTGTTCTCCTTAGAGCAGAGAAGATTGAGAGGAGATTTGATAGAGGTGTTCAAAATCATGAGGGGTCTAGACAGAGTAGATAGAGAGAAACTGTTCCCATTGGTGGAAGGGTCGAGCACCAGAGGACGCAGATTTAAGGTGACATGGGAAAAAACTTTTTTACACAGCGAGTGGTGAGGATCTGGAATGCACTGCCTGAAAAAGTGGTGGAGGCAGATTCAATCATGTCTTTCAAAAGGGAGTTGGATAAGCACCTGAAGGAAAAAAAGTTGCAGGGCTACGGGGAAAGGGCGGGTGGGGGGAGTGGGACTAGCTGAAGTGCTCTTGCAGAGAGCCGGCACGGGCTCGACGGGCCGAATGGTCTCCTACTGTGCTGTAACCATTCTATGATTCTATTCCATTCTATGACCTATTTCCCTTACCAGAGAGGTCAATAACCAGGTAACATAGATTTAAAGTAATTGGTAGAAGGTTTAGAGGGGAGTTGAGGAGAACTTTTTTCACCCAGAGGGTGGTGGGGGTCTGGAACTCACTGCCTGAAAGGGTGGTAGAGGCAGAGACCCTCATCACATTTAAAAAGTACTTGGATATGTACTTGAAGTGCCGTAACCTGCAGGGCTACGGACCAAGAGCTGGAAAGTGGGATTAGGCTGGAGAGCTCTTTATCAGACACGATGGGCCAAATGGCCTCCTTTTGTGCCGTAAATTTCTATGATTCTAAAAAGGGGCAAGTAGCAACAAGAAAATAGGTGTGTGCTTTTACAGCATTCCAAATCTTTGTGCCTTGTTCAGTGGATGGGGAGCCTCTTTTCGATGGAGATCAAAGAGCGGTCTGGTGTAAGGAGCCCGGAAGCTGCAGCTTCTGCTGGACTCCGCACTTGAAACTGAGCCCAAGGGCTCGCCACAGCAGTCACTGCTTCATTGGACAGGAGCGCCACTCCATCCCTTCACACCGAGCTCCAATCTTCATCAACTGCTTCATTGGACAGGAGCGCCACTCCATCCCTTCACACCGAGCTCCAATCCTCATCAACTGCTTCAATGGACAAGAGCGCCACTCTATCCCTTCACACCGAGCTCCAATCTTCATCAACTGCTTCATTGGACAGGAGCGCCACTCCATCCCTTCACACCGAGCTCCAATCTTCATCAACTGCTTCATTGGACAGGAGCGCCACTCCATCCCTTCACACCGAGCTCCAATCTTCATCAACTGCTTCATTGGACAGGAGCGCCACTCCATCCCTTCACACTGAGCTCCAATCTTCATCAACTGCTTCATTGGACAGGAGCGCCACTCCATCCCTTCACACCGAGCTCCAATCTTCATCAACTGTTCCTGAGCATTCGCCGCACAAACCTCAATTTGGCCAAGTCAGTGAAGAATGAAATAAATATTCCTCAGGAATAACAATAGCTTTTATACAATAGCAGCTAGTAACTGGGGAATAGGCTTAATCCAATCACACAGAAGCGAATGGATATTAAAAATAAGGAAATCTTTAGATGTGGCATAATCATGGTGGCACTCTCCGAGCTGCTCTCCTTATTGCTGACACATTATAAGTTTATAAAGAACAAAAAGTTTCACTTTATAATAATAAAAATTTGGAAGAATATAAAAAACCTCAGTCTTTAAATAGTTGCCAGAATGTGACGCTGAGGATTATATTCAATTACATACCTGAATACTGCAATCAGAAAGAACACCGCTCTGAGTAAAATTCTTTCATTAACTCCGCCACCCACAACCCATCCCAGAATAATGCAACTCCTCAAACCAGCGACGTGCTCAGCAGCCTCTCCCGGCTTGTTCTCACCCAGCCCACTGCTTTAAACCACTGTCATTGTTTAAAAAATCCTACCTTGGAATCATTTCATCGTGTATCTGTGACCTCCTCCGGACGCTAAAAATACAATCTCCCCGACCCGAAATATACAATCTCCCCGACACTAAATATACAATCTCCCCGACCCGAAATATACAATCTCCCCGACCCTAAATATACAATCTCCCCGACCCGAAATATACAATCTCCC
The DNA here is from genome assembly GCA_030390025.1 of Squalus acanthias. Taxonomy (NCBI): domain Eukaryota; kingdom Metazoa; phylum Chordata; class Chondrichthyes; order Squaliformes; family Squalidae; genus Squalus; species Squalus acanthias. Next base: position 3,993,011 of record CM059435.1, on the reverse strand, counting down.
CGACACTAAATATACAATCTCCCCGACACTAAATATACAATCTCCCCGACCCTAAATATACAATCTCCCCGACCCGAAATATACAATCTCCCCGACACTAAATATACAATCTCAGCGACCCTAAATATACAATCTCCCCGACCCGAAATATACAATCTCCCCGACACTAAGGGGGAAAAATTCAGTTGGTTGCGCCTCCCGTTAGCGCCTTAAGAGGGCGCTAATGGGGCGCAAAGCCGCTAGCGCCCGGGCGCAGCGATGTTTGCACCGCTCGGGAACTTAACTAGACATTGTGCGGCGGCGCTAAACTTTACCGCCGCGACCACCTGCGCGCGCAGATTGTGACGTCATTCCATGGTGCAACGCCCTTGTGGCGCCCCGGAGCGGAAATTGAGTGGCGCCCCCTGCCTTACCGCCTGGCGCATCCAACGACCGGAAGACTGGAACGCTATCAATCGCTGTGGGGCTGGGGGGGGGCGCTATTTAAAGGGGGCCTCTTTCTGTCTTTTTCTGTGGTTGACATTTTTGCACCACTCGTTCTGAGAGAGAGAGAGATTCGGAGAGAGAGAAAGAGAGACTTCTGCATTGAGTCAACGCTTTGTGAGGTAGTTTTGCCTACTGATCCTAACTTCGCTGGTACTTTGGTTGCTGTCCTTCATAACTTTGCTTGCAAAGAGACTATGGGGGCTGCACTGAATGGTGGCGTCGTCCTGCTCCAGCTGAATCGGAGGACACAGAGACGCAGAGAGAGAGTGGCAATGATGGCCAGACGGAGGAGGGCCAACAGGCGTATGTACAGGAGAGCTTACCCTCCCAGGGTATATCGTGAACAGCTCTCCTACATTCATATGTCTGAGGAGCTTTGTTTGCGAAGGCTGCGATTCAGCAAGGAGGTGGTCACTGAGCTCTGCCACCTGCTGCAGCCAGATCTGCAGCCTCAACTGAGGTTCAGGACGTCTCTGTCGGTGGCAGTGAAGGTCACAGTGGCTCTCAACTTCTATGCTACTGGCTCATTTCAAGCTGCTGCTGGGGACCTCGCCAATATCTCCCAGTTCGCGGTGCATTGCTGCATCCGGCAGGTCACAAATGCCCTCTTTAAAAGGAGACGAGAGTTCATCTCTTTCCCCATGACCCCAGACAAGCAGCGTGACCGCGCTCTGGGCTTTGCGAGGATAGCGGGCTTCCCCATGGTGCAGGGCGCCATTGACTGCACGCATGTGGCTTTGCATGCTCCACATGAGAATGCCGAGGAATTCCGGAACAGAAAGGGGTTCCATTCCTTGAATGTTCAGTTGGTCTGTGACCACAGACAGCTGATACTCGCTGTCAATGCCCACTATCCTGGCAGCTGCCACGATGCTTTCATCCTGCGCCAGACTACTGTGGCAGAACTTTTCGAGGCACCGCATCAGCCAGTTGGTTGGCTTCTCGGGGACAAGGGGTATCCATTGAGCACCTGGCTGATGACACCGCTCCGTACGCCCAACACCCCTGCTGAGCTGCGGTACAACGAGAGCCATCAAGCTACCAGGAACATCATTGAGCGCACAATCGGCGTGCTGAAGCAACGGTTCCGCTGTCTCGACCATTCTGGAGGAGCCCTGCAGTACTCGCCTGAGCAAGTATCCAACTTCGTAGTTGTGTGCTGCATGTTGCATAACATGGCAATCGTCAGGACCCAGCCAATGCCACCAGGCCTTGGAGCACCACCAGAGGAGGAGGAGGAAGAGGAGGAAGAGGACGAGGAGGAGGATCATCAGCAGCACCAAGGCGGGAGGGCAGCCCACAATGGTGAAACTGCAAGAGCCGTCCGTCAACGGCTGATAGCAAGCCGCTTCTAGGGCCCCTGCTGTGGAAATGGCTTCTGCCATTGCTAACAACATCAATGAACCCAGCACGCAACCCCTAAGCTGGCCAAGGCACCAATGATTCCAAACACCAAACATGTATATTTTGAATACAAAAACTTATTTATTTTACAAACTCTGTGTGTGTCATTTCCTCATGACAAACTCATAGAAATAAACACAAAAAAACAGTCATTAACATAACTGGTTCTCACAACCTGGAGATAATGTCCAAAACACTAGACAAAAGTTGGACCACGAACCTCGGCCTTTAATAAAAAAATGACCAGCATTTTGTCACACCTCCTACTTTTTGCCCTTCGAGGGTGATCTCCTTCCCTTGCGCACTTCCCCCCTTCTAACCCTACTGCTCCTCCGTAATGGGACCTCAGTGGCTGCAGCAAGGCTGGTGGAAGGCTGCTGATTGTCAGACCCTGACACTGCAGATGCCCCTGAAGGACGGCCTCGACCAGTTCTGGGCCTGGAGGGCCCGGCTGCAGACTGCATCAACTCTGCATGGGCGGCAGCAGTCTGTCCTACAGGCGGTGGCAAGTGCAGTGGAGAAGTGACAGTGTTGGCAGCAGGAATGCTGTCATCGTGAGAGAGGACAGCAACTCCCTGCTCGACCGACACACTGGCACTCCCACGGGGCAGCACTTCAGCATCCGGAGCAATCTGCTGGAGCACAGATTGTTGGCCTGCTGCGGCGCGGTGAGAGCCCCGGGGACATGTGAACGAATCATCGAGGTTGGCAGCAGTCAGTGCTCGCGTGGCCTCAATCTGAGTCTGCATGAGAGCAGTCAGAGATGGGATCACGGCAGTCAGTGACTGAATTGCAGCACTAAGCATTAGTGTGGCATCCGCCTGTGCTACAGCGAAGTGCTCCACACTCCTTGCCAGTGACTCAATGCATTCGGGCACCCTTCCCACTGCACCCATGAGCTCAGTGTGCATGCCCACCGCCTGGGTGTTCATTTCTGCGATCAGCCGCTCCTCCTCTGCGTCCATTGCAGTAGGAGTCGCTGGCATACTCTCCCTCTGGGGAGAAGGCCCCCGTTCTTCCCTACCCCCATGGCGTTGCTGCAGCCCGCTGGGTCCTGGAGCTTCACCCTCATCAGACCCTTCCCCCCTGCTCCCCTCCAGGTAAGGCGTGTTCCCAGTGTGGTCATGGGCTTCCTCGGGAGAGGGTGGCACTGATGCTCTGGCTTCCTCTTCCTCCTCGGCTGCAGCTTCACTCCCACTGGCAGCTTCAGGGCCCGTCTCCTCAGCTGGTGAATCACCATCTGAAAGCAGGGAGGTACAAGAGTGGCTTTAGCGTGAGGACAGGGTGGAAGTAAGGGAGGAATAAGTGCAGCGAGTTAGCAAGTTGGATTGAAAGTGTCAAAGGCTGGTGTTGTGAGGGACAAGTGGAAGGACAGAGGACAAAAAGGTGATGACCTTACCATTGCTGTCCAGAACAGGGTCGGCGTCTCAAGTGGCGACGGGACCGATCACCCGGCTTGCCACAATCCTGTGGACGCGCTCCTCAAGATCGCTGAGGGGTTGCAGCTGAGGCCGCCCTCCACCTGTCCGTTGCTGCTGTCTCCTATTATGCGCCAGCTTGGCCTGCAAGAAAAAGGACAGCATCTGAGTAAATATACAGCCATGGTCTTGCCTGATGTGCCTCCCATAGGTGAATAGCCCTTACTGTATACAGCCATGGTCTTGCCTGATGTGCCTCCCATAGGTGAATAGCCCTTACTGTATGCAGCCATGGTCTTGCCTGATGTGCCTCCCATAGGTGAATAGCCCTTACTGTATGCAAAGTGTGGAATGTGCGTGTGTGTTTCATGAAAGGGCCATAGGTGTTGGATGAGTGTTGTGCATTGGGGGTTTAAGACCCTCTGGCCATAGAGTGAGGTTGAGATGGAGGGATGGAGAGGTATTGAGAAAAAGCCACTCACCCTGACGACCCGAGTGAGGTCGTTGAACTTTTTGCGGCATTGAACATGGGTCCTGGGCACCATGCTCCTGGAGGAGACGCTCTGAGCCACCTCCCTCCACACTCTTCTGTACTCGTGTGGCAAAGGCCTCCTGCCACTCTCAGGGAAGAGTATAGATCTTCTGCGCTCCACCGCGCCAACCAGAGCATCCAAGGCCCGCTTGGTGAAGCGCTGAGCTCGTTCTCTCACCCTCTCCATCCTTGGCAGCAAAATGGATTCACAGGTCTCTCCAGGCCGAGATTCAAGGCTGCAATGTGCAGGGTGTGGCTGGGGAGCAAGATGCGCCCCCCCTCTTTAAGAACTGGCCGGCGCCAGTGTGTCTGTGTTCCCTCGCTAACTGGCAGCACCTGCGCTGCGCTCGCGCGCTGAGTTATCGCCTCACTGCTCGGCCTTTGCGCCTTAAGACAGGTGTGCAGCGCCTGATTTAGCGCTCCACTCACCTCCCGGGGCGGTAAAAGTCAAGTTTCCAGTCAGTGGCGATAATTAGCGCCAGGCGCTAATTTTTGCGTCCAGACGATATTTGCGCACAAAACGGGGCGCGACCTAATTTTCCCCCCTAAATTTACAATCTCCCCGACCATAAATATACAATATCCCCGACCATAAATATACAAGCCCCCCGACCATAAATATACAATCTCCCTGACTCTAAATATACAATCTCCACGACCTCAAATATACAACCTCCCCGACCCTAAATATACAATCTACCCGACCCTAAATATACAATCTCCCCGAGCCTAAATATACAACCTCCCCGACCCTAAATATACAATCTCCCCGACCCTAAATATACAAGCCCCCCGACCATAAATATACAATCTCCCTGACTCTAAATATACAATCTCCACGACCTCAAATATACAACCTCCCCGACCCTAAATATACAATCTCCCCGACCCTAAATATACAACCTCCCCGACCCTAAATATACAATCTCCCCGACACTAAATATACAATCTCCCCGACCAGAAATATACAATCTCCCCGACCCTAAATATACAATCTCCCCGACCCTAAATATACAACCTCCCCGACCCTAAATATACAATCTCCCCGACACTAAATATACAACCTCCCCGACCCTAAATATACAATCTCCCCGACACTAAATATACAATCTCCCCGACCAGAAATATACAATCTCTCCGACACTAAGTATACAATCTCCCCGACCAGAAATATACGATCTCCCCGACCCTAAATATACAATCTCCCCGACCCTAAATATACAATCTCCCCGACCCTAAATATACAATCTCCCCGACCCTAAATATACAATCTCCCCGACCCTAAATATACAACCTCCCCGACCCTAAATATACAATCTCCCCGAGCCTAAATATACAACCTCCCCGACCCTAAATATACAATCTCCCCGACCCTAAATATACAATCTCCCCGACCCTAAATATACAATCTCCCCGACCCTAAATATACAATCTCCCCGACCCTAAATATACAATCTCCCCGACCCTAAATATACAATCTCCCTGACCCGAAATATACAACCTCACCGACCGAAATATACAACCTCACCGACCGAAATATACAATCTCCCCGACTCTAAATATTCAATCCCGACCCTAAATATAGAATCTTCCCGACCATAAATATACAAGCTCCACAACCCTAAATAGACAATCTCCCCGATCCTAAATATAAAATCTCCCTGACCCTAACTATACAATCTCCCCGACCCTAACTTTACAATCCCAACCCTAACTATACAATCTCCCCAACCCTAAATATACAGGGGGAAAGATTCAGTTGGTTGCGCCTCCCGTTAGCGCCTTAAGAGGGCGCTAATGGGGCGCAAAGCATCTAGCGCCCAGGCACGGCGAAGTTTGCGCCGCTCGCGAAATTAACTAGAGATTTTGCGGTGGCGCTAAACACTACCGCCACGATCTCCTACGCCGGCAGATCGTGACATCAGTCGTGTGCGCAATGCCCCGGTATCGCCCCGGAGCGGATATTGAGTGGCGCCCCCTGCCTTACCGCCTGACGCTAGCAACGACAGTTTGAGGGGAGCGTTCTGCAGTCATGAAGGGACTGGGGGAGCGCGTTTTAAAGGTGACCGCTTCCTGCCTTTTATTGTTGGTTCCATTTTTGAACTACGCATTCTGAGAGAGAGAGAGAGACTTCTGGAGAGATTCAACGCTCTGTGAAGGAGTTTTGGGTACTGAGCAGCACTTTGCAGGTTCATTTTGATTTGCCATTCCTTGTATCTATTTAGAAGAGACTGTGGGGGCTGCACTCTGAGCTCTTTGCCTGGTACTCTCCATTGTTCTTTCCAGCACATTTGATGTGCAAGTCTCTCCAGGCCGAGATTCAAGGCTGCAATGAGCAGGATGTGGATGGAAAGCAAGATCAACCATCCCCTTTAAGAACTGGCCGGTGCCATTGTGTGTGTGTTCCATTGCTGACTGACATCACATGAGCTTCGCCAGCGCTCTGAGGTAGCACCTCGCTCCTCGGCCTTTGCGCCTTAAGACAGGTGTGCAGCGCCTGATTTAGCGCTCCACTCACCTCCCGGGGCGGTAAAAGTGAAGTTTGCAGTCGGTGGCGATAATTTGCGCCAGGTGCTAATCTTTGCGCCCGGCCGATAATTGCGCCCCAAATGGGGCGATACTGAATTTCTCCCCCACAATCTCCCCAACACTAAATATAGAATCTCCCCGACCTAAATGTAGAATTCGCAAATTATCGCGATTTCGAAATAACGAGATAGAGACATAGGGGAAAAAATTCAGTTGGTTGCGCCTCCCGTTAGCGCCTTAAGAGGGCGCTAATGGGGCGCAAAGCAGCTAGCGCCCGGGCGTAGCGATGTTTGCGCCGCTCGCGAACTTAACTAGACATTTTGCGGCGGCGCTAAAATTTACCGCCGCGATCTCCTGCGCACGCAGATCTTGACATCATACGAGGGTGCAACGCCCTTGTGGTGCCCTGGAGCGGAAATTGAGTGGCGCCCTCATCCTTTCCACCTGGCGCATCCAACGACCGGAAGACTGGAACGTTATCAGTCGCTGTGGGGCTGGGGGGGGGGGGCGCTATTTAAAGGGGGCCTCTTCCTGTCTTTCTCTGTGGTTGACATTTTTGCACCACTCGTTCTGAGAGAGAGAGAGAGATTCGGAGAGAGAGAAAGAGAGACTTCTGCATTGAGTCAACGCTGTGTGAGGTACATTTGGCTACTGATCATAACTTGGCAGGTACTTTGGTTTTTGGCCTTCATAACTTTGCTTGCTAAGAGACTATGGGGGCTGCACTGATTGGGGGAGTCGTCCTGCGCCAGCTGAATCGGAGGACACAGAGACGCAGAGAGAGAGTGGCAATGATGGCCAGACGGAGGAGGGCCAACAGGCGTCTGTACAGGTGAACTTACCCTCCCAGGGTATATCGTGAACAGCTCTCCTACATTCATATGTCTGAGGAGCAGTGTTTGCGAAGGCTGCGCTTCAGCAAGGAGGTGGTCACTGAGCTCTGCCACCTGCTGCAGCCAGATCTGCAGCCTCAACTGAGGTCCAGGACGTCTCTGTCGGTGGTAGTGAAGATTACAGTGGCTCTGAACTTTTATGCTACTGGCTCATTTCAATCTGCTGCTGGGGACATCGCCAATATCTCCCAGTTCGCGGTGCATTGCTGCATCCGTCACGTCACAAATGCCCTCTTTAAAAGGAGACGAGAGTACATCTCTTTCCCCATGACCCTAGACAAGCAGCATGAACGCGCTCTGGGCTTTGCCAGGATAGCGGGCTTCCCCATGGTGCAGGGCGCCATTGACTGCACGCATGTGGCTTTGCGTGCTCCGCATGTGAATGCCGAGGATTTCCGGAACAGAAAGGGGTTCCATTCCTTGAATGTTCAGTTGGTCTGTGACCACAGACAGCTGATACTCGCTGTCAATGCCCACTATCCTGGCAGCTGCCACGATGCTTTCATCCTGCGCCAGACTACTGTGGCAGAACTTTTCGAGGCACCGCATCAGCCAGTTGGTTGGCTTCTCGGGGACAAGGGGTATCCACTGAGCACCTGGCTGATGACACCGCTCCGTACGCCCAACACCCCTGCTGAGCTGCGGTACAACGAGAGCCATCAAGCTACCAGGAACATCGTTGAGCACACAATCGGCGTGCTGAAGCAACGGTTCCGCTGTCTGGACCATTCTGGAGGAGCCCTGCAGTACTCGCCTGAGCGAGTTTCCCACTTCGTAGTTGTGTGCTGCATGCTGCATAACATGGCAATCAAAAGGACCCAGCCAATGCCACCAGGCCTTGGAGCACCACCAGAGGAGGAGGAGGAAGAGGAGGAAGAGGAGGAGGAGGATGATCATCAGCAGCACCAAGGCGGGAGGGCGGCCCACAATGTTGAAACTGCAAGGGCCGTCCGTCAACGGCTGATAGCAAGCCGCTTCTAGGGCCCCTGCTGAGGAAATGGCTTCTGCCATTGAGAACAACATGAATGAAACCAACCCGCAACCCCTAAGCCGGCCAAGGCAGTAATGATTCCAAAGACCAAACATGTACATTTTGAATACAAAAACTTATTTATTTTACAAACTCTGTGTGTGTCATTTCTTCATGAGAAACTAATAGAAAGAAATACAAAAAAACAGTCATTAACATAACTGGTTCTCACAACCTGGAGATAATGTCCAAAACACTAAACAAAAGTTTAAACACGAGCCTCGGCCTTTAATAAAAAATTGACAAACATTTTGTCACACCTCCTACTTTTTGCCCTTCGAGGGTGATCTCCTTCCCTTGCGCACTTCCCCCCTTCCCACCCTACTGCTCCTCCGTAATGGGACCTCAGTGGCTGCAGCAAGGCTGGTGGAAGGCTGCTGATTCTCATAACCTGAGACTGCAGATGCCCTTGAAGGACGGCCTCGACCAGCTCTGGGCCTGGAGGGCCCAGCTGCAGACTGCACCAACTCTGCATGGGCGGCAGCAGTCTGTCCTACAGGCGGTGGCAAGTGCAGTGGAGAAGTGACAGTGTTGGCAGCAGGAATGCTGTCATCTTGAGAGAGAACAGCAACTCCCTGCTCGACCGACACACTGGCACTCCCACGGGGCAGCACTTCAGCATCCGGAGCAATCTGCTGGAGCACAGATTTCTGGCCTGCTGCGGGAGGGCGGCCGGAGAGCCCCGGGGAAATGTGTCCGAACCATCGAGGATGGCAACAGTCAGTGCTCGCATGGCCTCAATCTGAGTCTGCATGACAGCAGTCTGAGACTGAATTGCAGCACTAAGCTTTAGCGTGGCATCCGCCTGTGCTACAGCGAAGTGCTCCACACTCCTTGCCAGTGATTCAATGCATTCGGGCACCCTTCCCACTGCACCCATGAGCTCAGTGTGCATGTCCACCGCCTGGGTGTTCATTTCAGCGATGAGCCGCTCCTCCTCTGCGTCCAGTGCAGCAGGACTCGCTGGCATACTCTCCCTCCGGGGAGAAGGCCCCTGAGCTTCCCTACCCCCATCGCGTTGCTGCAGCCCGCTGGGTCCTGGAGCTTCACCCTCATCAGACCCTTCCCCCCTGCTCCCCTCCATGGAAGGCGTGTTCCCAGTGTGGGCATGGGCTTCCTCGGGAGAGGGTGGCACTGATGCTCCGCCTTCATCTTCCTCCTCGCCTGCAGCTTCACTCCCACTGGCAGCTTCAGGGCCCGTCTCCTCAGCTGGTGAATCACCATCTGAAAGCAGGGAGGTACAAGAGTGGCTTTAGCATGAGGACAGGGTGGCAGTAAGGGAGGAATGAGTGCAGCGATTTAGTAAGTTGGATTGAAAGTGTCAAAGGCTGGTGTTGTGAGGGACAAGTGGAAGGACAGAGGACAAAAAGGTGATGACCTTACCATTGCTGTCCAGAACGGGGTCGGCGTCTCCAGTGGCGACGGGACCGATCACCCGGCTTGCCACAATCCTGTGGACGCGCGCCTCAAGATCGCTGAGGGGTTGCAGCTGAGGCCGCCCTCCACCCGTCCGTTGCTGATGTCTCCTATTATGCGCCAGCTTGGCCTGCAAGAAAAAGGACAGCATCTGAGTAAATATACAGCCATGGTCTTGCCTGATGTGCCTCCCATAGGTGAATAGCCCTTACTGTATGCAGCCATGGTCTTGCCTGATGTGCCTCCCATAGGTGAATAGCCATTACTGTATGCAAAGTGTGGAATGTGCGTGTGTGTTTCATGAGAGGGCCATAGGTGTTGGATGAGTGTTGTGCATTGGGGTTTTAAGACCCTCTGGCCATAGAGTGAGGTTGAGATGGAGGGATGGAGAGGTATTGAAAAAAAGCCACTCACCCTGACGACCCGAGTGAGGTCGTTGAACTTTTTCCGATATTGTACATGGGTCCTGGGCACCATGCTCCTGCAGGAGACGCTCTGAGCCACCTCCCTCCACACTCTTCTGTACTCACGCAGCAAAGGCCTCCTGCCACTCTCTGGGTACAGTATTGATCTTCTGCGCTCCACCACGCCAACCACAGCATCCAAGGCCCGTTCGCTGAAGCGCTGAGCTCGTTCTCTCACCCTCTCCATGGAAGATTTAGGCACAGGTCTCTCCAGGCCGAGATTCAAGGCTCCAATGAGCAGGGTGTGGCTGGAGTGCAAGATCGACCATCCCCTTTAAGAACTGTCCGGCGCCAGTGTGTCTGTGTTCTATCGCTAACTGACACCACCTGCGCTGCGCCCGCGCTCTGAGTTAGCGCCTCGCTCCTCGGCCTTTGCGCCTTAAGACAGGTTTGTAGCGCCTGATTTAGCGCTCCAATCACCTCCAGGGGCGTTAAAAGTCAAGTTTGCCGTCGGTGGCGATAATTAGCGCCAGGCGCTAATCTTTGCGCCCGGCCGATAATTGCGCCCCAAATGGGGCGAGACTGAATTTCTCCCCCATACAGTTTCGTAAAAAACAGCTTTATTTCAGCAAAATGCTGTCAGGTTCAAAAACGGACACAAGCAGCCTGTAAAATGGCCGCCGCGCCTCGTGGCAGAAGTTTCTAGACTTTTCAGTAGGCAGACAAGATGGTGTTTCAATAAACATTTCAGCAAGATCGGACAGTACTCAGCATAATAAGACAAGACGCGATCGTTTTGCATTCTGTACACCTAAGAGAATATAAGTGCTGGAATCGGTTTTTCCATGCACAAACGAGGGCTATTGTACTGGGCAATTAAGGGCCCATCCAAAGACATTGATGCGCAAATTCCCCACGGCTCTACGATGAGAGCCGTTCGCGGGTACTCACAACAAGAATTCGGAGGCCCCCAAAACCCCTCCAGGGAGACTCCTAGCCGGTTCCACAATGGGAGAAACAGTAACGGGTACTTAGACAGTTACAAGTATCACCGAAACCCATTAACGACAAGAACCACCCCATACAAGAAGTTTGAGCGCCAAAACATGACAAAAGATGAACATTAAGTTTGGGCGGGAGATAAGGAATTACAGTACTATAACTGTAGTGTCCAAGCGCCCATCGCTCTCTTATCCTTGTCATTCGCTTGGAATCGTCTCTTGGCTATTATCCCGGATGACCGTTACTCTCTCTTGTTCCGCTGATCCCTTTTGGGGTCGACCTCGTGGCGCGCTGCGAAATCGGGTGCACCATCCCGAAGGTCGGTAAACTGTGTCTGGACTCGAAGGCCCGAGGAGATGAGATGAGATGAGAAAAGAAGAAGAATCCACGTGCCGCCGCGGTCAGTAAACCCCGACCGCGCCCATAAATATAAAGACCATTTTTGAACTCTATCAGGTTGCTGCATGAACTGGTCAAAGACCTTTTCTTCGAATCTTATCGACAACCGGTGTCAATCCAGAAAGACTCTTCTTTGAATTCTACCAGCTAAGTGGTGCCGGGCCAGAAAGACTTTTCTTTGAGTTCTACAGCCGGGCGCGAGCACTGTCGAGTTCTTCATGACAGCAGACAGTCCAGCCTGCTTGCAGCAGCAGAGCGAGTAAACAAGTGGGGTACAGAGACCCCTGATCAACACGTGAATAGTCAGGTGCTGTGGCGAAAACATCCGAGCATCGTTTTAGAATTCTCCGAGTTATCACGAGTGGTGAGCATGGTTCTCGATCCTACAGATCTAGATTAGGACAGGTATTGATAGGGGAGGGTTTTGTTTTAAGGATAAGTATAATGTGTGTCCCCTTTTACGATGTGTCGTGCGCTCCTCGTTTCCCTAAACCTAGTTGCATAAATGTATGTAAGCTTGTACTGTCATTAATCTGTTCTTATGACATGTATTTCGTAATCTTGAACAATACGCAATAAAGATTTTCCATTTCGTACTATTCAACCGGGTCTACCTGAGTTTTTCTCTGCATTTACTGCTCTCGCACCTAAGTCCAGTGTCAGAACCGTAAGGGCGAGTGGGTCGAACCACTCACAGGTGTCTAGTGCTACCAGGCTGGCTGGAGACCAGAACAGGCAACAAGGCCTAACACCGCACTAGCACCCAGGCTGAGCACAGAGCCGCACGAACCCCTTACATAAATATACAATCTACCCGACCCTAAGTATACAATCTCCCCGACCTAAATATACAATCACCCCGACCCTAAATATGCAATCCCGACCCTAAATATAGAATCTCCCCGACCCTAAATATTCAATCATCCCGACACTAAATATACAATTTCACCGACCCTAAATAGACAATCTCCCTGACATTAAATATACAATCCCGACCCTAAATATAAAATCCGAATCCGAATTATACAATCTCCCCGACCCTAACTTTACAATCCCAACCCTAAATATACAATCTCCCCAACTAAATATAGAATCTCCCCGACCCTAAATATACAATCTCCCTGACCCTAAATATACAATCTCCCTGACCCTAAATATACAGTCACCATGACCCTAAATATACAATTTCCCCGACCTAAATATACAGGGGGAAAAATTCAGTTGGTCGCGCCTCCCGTTAGCGCCTTAAGAGGGCGCTAATGGAGCGCAAAACAACTAGTGCACGGGCGTGGCGATGTTTGCGCCGCTCGCGAAATTAACTTGACATTTTGTGGCAGAGCTAAACACTACCACCACGATCTCCTGCGCCAGCAGATCGTGACGTCAGTCGAGCGCGCAACGCCCCGGTAGCGCCCCGGAGCGGATATTGAGTGGCGCCTCCTGCCTTACCGTGTGCCGCTAGCAATGACAGGTTGAGGGGAGCGTTTTGCACTCAGGAAGGGACTGGGGGAGCGCTATTTAAAGGCGAACGCTTCCTGCCTTTTTTTGTTGGTGACATTTTTGCACCACGCATTCTGAGAGAGAGAGAGAGACTTCTGGAGAGATTCAACGCTGTGTGAAGGAGTTTTGGGTACTGAGCAGCACTTTGCAGGTTCATTTTGATTTGCCCTTCCTTGCATCTATTTAGAAGAGACTGTGGGGGCTGCACTCTGAGCTCTTTCCCTGGGACTCTCCAATGTTCTTTCCAGCAGAATTGATGTGCAGGTCTCTCCAGGCCGAGATTCAAGGCTGCAATGAGCAGGATGTGGATGGAGAGCAAGATCAACCCACCCCTTTAAGAACTGGCCGGTGCCATTGTGTGTGTGTTCCATTGCTGACTGACATCACATGAGCTTCGCCAGCGCTCTGAGATAGCGCCTCACTCCTCGGCGTTAGCGCCTTAAGACAGGTGTGAAGCGCCTGATTTAGCGCTCCAATCACCTCCAGGGGCGATAAAAGTCAAGTTTGCAGTCGGTGGCGATAATTAGCGCCAGGCGCTAATCTTTGCTCCCGGCCGATAATTGCGCCCAAAATGGGGCGACACTGAATTTTCCCCCCACAGTCTCCCTGATCCTAAATATACAGGGGTAGCAATTAGGTCGCGCCTCATTTGGGGCGCAAATATCGTCTGGACGCAAATATTAGCGCCTGGCGCTAATTATCGGCACTGACTGGAAACTTCACTTTTACCGCCCTGGGAGGTGAGTGGAGCGCTAAAGCAGGCGCTGCACACCTGTCTTAAGGCGCAAAGGCCAAGGAGTGAGGCGCTAACTCAGAGCGCTGGCGAAGCTCATGTAATGTCAGTCAGCAATGGAACACACACACAATGGCACGGGCCAGTTCTTAAAGGGGATGGTTAATCTTGCTTTCCATCCACATCCTGTTCATTGCAGCCTTGAATCTCGGCCTGGAGAGACTTGCACATCAAATGTGCTGGAAAGAACAATGGAGAGTACCAGGCAAAGAGCTCAGAGTGCAGCTCCCACGGTCTCTGCTAAATCGATACAAGGAATGGCAAATCAAAATGAACCTGCAAAGTGCTGCTCAGTACCCAAAACTCCTTCCCACAACGTTGAATCTCTCCAGAAGTCTCTCCCTCTCTCTCTCAGAATGCGTAGTTCAAAAATGCCACCAACAATAAAAGACAGGAAGAGGCCCCCTTTAAATAGCGCCCCCCCCAGCCCCACAGCGATTGATAGCGTTCCAGTCTTCTGGTCGTTGGATGCGCCAGGCGGTAAGGCAGGGGGCGCCACTCAATTTCCGCTCCGGGGCGTCACAAGGGCGTTGCACCATGGAATGACGTCACAATCTGCGCGCGCAGGTGGTCGCAGCAGTAAGTTTTAGCGCCGTCGCACAATCTCAAGTTAAGTTCTCGAGCGGCGCAAACATCGCTGCGCCCGGGCGTTAGCGGCTTTGCGCCCCATTAGCGCCCTCTTAAGGCGCTAACGGGAGACACAACCAACTGAATTTTTACCCCACAATCTCCCCGAACGTAAATATACAATTTCCCGATCCTAAATATGCAATCTCCCCGACCCTAAATATACAATCACCCCAACCCTAAATATACAACCTCGCTGACCCTAAATATACAATCTACATGATGCTAAATATACAATTTCCCGATCCTAAATATACAATCTCCCCGACCCTAAATATTGAATGTCCCCGACTCTAAATATACAATCACCCCCACCCTAAATATACAATCTCCCCGATCATAAATATACAAACACCAGGACCCTAAATATACAACCTCCCGAGATCTTAAATATACAATCTCCCCGCCACTAAATATACAATCTCCCCGGCCCTAAATATACAATCTCCCCGATCCTAAGTATAGAATCTCCCCGACCCTAAATATACAATCTCCCCGGCCCTAAATATACAATCTCCCCGGCCCTAAATATACAATCTCCCCGATCCTACGTATACAATCTCCCCGACTGTAAATATACAATCTCCCCGATCCTAAGTATACAATCTCCCCGATCCTAAGTATACAATCTCCCCGACCGTAAATATACAGGGGGAAAAATTCAGTCGCGCCCCATTTGGGGCGCAAATATCGGCCGGGCGAAAAGATTAGCTCCTGGCACTAATTATCGCCACCGACTGCAATCTTGACTTTTATCGCCCCTGGAGGTGATTGGAGTGCGAAATCAGGCGCTTCACACCTGTCTTAAGGCGCAAAGGCCGAGGAGCGAGGCGCTACCTCAGAGCGCTGGCGAAGCTCATGTGATGTCAGTCAGCAATGGAACACAGACACAATGGCGCCGGCCACTTCTTAAAGGGGATGGTTGATCTTGCTTTCCATCCACATCCTACTCATGGGCAACACGGTGGCATAGTGGTTAGCACTGGTGCCTCACAGCGCCAGAGACCCGGGTTCGAATCTGACCTCGGGTGACTGTCTGTGTGGAGTTTGCACATTCTCCCCGTGTCTGCGTGGGTTTCCTCCGGGTGCTCCGGTTTCCTCCCACAGTCCAAAAATGTGTGGGTTAGGTTGATTTGGCTATGATAAATTGACCCTTAGTGTTAGGGGGGATTAAAGTTATGGGGATAGGATGGGATATGTTAGGGGGAATTAAATACGTGGGGTTACGGGGGTAGGGTGGGATATGTGTACTGTGGGGATTAAAGCAGGGACAGGGTACTGGATTTGGATGATCAGCCATGATCGTATTGAATGGCGGAGCAGGCTCGACGGGCCGAATAGCCTACTCCTGCTCCTAGATTCTATGTTTCTATGTTTCTATTGCAGCCTTGAATCTCGGCCTGGAGAGACCTGCACATCAAATCTGCTGGAAAGAACAATTGAGAGTACCAGGCAAAGAGCTCAGAGTGCAGCCCCCACAGACTCTTCTAAATCGATACAAGGAATGGCAAATCAAAATGAACCTGCAAAGTGCTGCTCAGTACCCAAAACTCCTTCACACAACGTTGAATCTCTCCAGAAGTCTCTCCCTCTCTCTCTCAGAATGCGTAGTTCAAAAATGGCACCAACAATAAAAGGCAGGAAGCGGTCACCTTTAAATAGCGCTCCCCCTTTCCCTTCATGACTGCAGAACGTTCCCCTCAACCTGTCGTTGCTAGCGTCAGGCGGTAAGGCAGGGGGCGCCACTCAATATCCGCTCCGGGGCAATACCGGGGCGTTGCGCACTCGAGTGACGTCATGATCTGCCGGCGCAGGAGATCGCGGCGATAAAGTTTAGCGCCGCCGCAAAATGTCTAGTTAATTTCGCGAGCGGCACAAACATCGCTGCGCCCGGGCGCTAGCTGCTTTGCGCCCCATTAGCGCCCTCTTAAGGCACTAACGGGAGGCGCAACCAACTGAATTTTTCCCCCACAATCTCCCCGATCCTAAATATACAATCTCCCCGACCGTAAATATACAATCTCCCCGACCGTAAATATACAATCTCCCCGACCCAAAATATACAATCTCCCCGACACTAAATATACAATCTCCCCGACCATAAATATACAATCTCCCCGACACTAAATATACAATCTCCCCGACCATAAATATACAATCTCCCCGACACTAAATATATAATCTCCCCGACCCTAAATATACAATCTTCACGACACTAAATATACAATCTCCCCGACCCTAAATATACAATCTTCACGACACTAAATATACAATCTCCCCGACCCTAAATATACAATCTCCCTGATCCTAAATATACAATCTCCCCGACCCTAAATATACAATCTTCACGACACTAAATATACAATCTCCCCGACCCTAAATATACAATCTCCCCGACCATAAATATGTTCCCAAAAATAAATATACAATCTCCCTGAACCTAAATATACAATCTACCTGATGCTAAATATACAATTTCCCGATCCTAAATATACAAACTTCACGACCCCAAATATACAATCACCCCTACCCTAAATATACAACCTCCCCGACACTAAATATACAATCTTCCCGGCCCTAAATATACAATCTCCCCTACCCTAAATATACAACCTCCCTGACCCTAAATATACAATCTTCCCAACCCTAAATATACAATCTTCCCGGCCCTAAATATACAATCTCCCCAACCCTAAATATACAATCTTCCCAACCCTAAATATACAATCTCCCTGACCCTAAATATACAGTCACCCCGACCGTAAATATACAATCTCCCCGACCCTAAATATACAATCTTCCCGGCCCTAAATATACAATCTCCCCAACCCTAAATATACAATCTTCCCAACCCTAAATATACAGTCACCCCGACCGTAAATATACAATCTCCCCGACCCTAAATATACAATCTTCCCGGCCCTAAATATACAATCTCCCCGACCCTAAATATACAATCTTCCCGGCCCTAAATATACAATCTCCCCAACCCTAAATATACAATCTTCCCAACCCTAAATATACAATCTCCCTGACCCTAAATATACAATCTCCCCGATCCTAAATATACAATCCCGACCCTAAATATACAGTCTCTCTGACAATAAATATACAATCCCAACTCTAAATATACAATCCCGAACCTAAATATACAATCCGGACCCTAAATATACAATCTTCCCGATCTTAAATATCCAATCCCGACTCTAAATATACAATCTTCCTGATCCTTAATATACACTCCCTGACCCTAAATATACAATCCCAACCCTAAATATACAATCTCACCGACAATAAAGATACAATCTCCGTGACCCTAAATATACAATCTTCGACGCTCTAAACATACATTCCTGACCTTAATATAGCATCCTGACCCTAAATATACAATACCGATCCTAAATATAAAATCTCCCCGGCAATCAATATAAAATTCCGACCCTAAATATACAATCTCCCTGGCCCCAAATATACAATCTTCCCGACCCTAAATATACAATCTCCCCGACCATAAATATACAATCTTCCCGGCACTAAATATACAATCTCTCTGACCCTAAATATACAATCTTCCCGACCATAAATATACAATCTTCCCGACCATAAATATACAATCTCCCCGACCATAAATATACAATCTTCCCGGCACTAAATATACAATCTTCCCGACCCTAAATATACAATCTCCCCGACCCTAAATATATATTCCTAACCATAAATATACAATCTCCCCGACCATAAATATACAATCTTCCCGGCACTAAATATACAATCTCCCTGACCATAAATATACAATCTTCCCGACCATAAATATACAATCTTCCCGGCACTAAATATACAATCTCCCCGACCATAAATATACAATCTTCCCGGCACTAAATATACAATCTTCCCGACCATAAATATACAATCTCCCCGACCATAAATATACAATCTCCCCGGCACTAAATATACAATCTCCCTGACCATAAATATACAATCTTCCCGACCATAAATATACAATCTCCCTGACCCTAAATATACAATCTCCCCGACCATAAATATACAATCTCCCCGACTCTAAATATACAACCTCCCTGACCCTAAATATACAATCTCTCTGACCCTAAATATACAATCTTCCCGACCCTAAATATACAATCTTCCCGACCATAAATATACAATCTTCCCGACCCTAAATATACAATCTCCCCGACCATAAATATACAATCTTCCCGGCACTAAATATACAATCTTCCCGACCATAAATATACAATCTCCCCGACCATAAATATACAATCTTCCCGGCACTAAATATACAATCTTCCCGACCCTAAATATACAATCTTCCCGACCCTAAATATACATTCTCCCCGACACTAAATATACAATCTCCCCGACCATAAATATACAATCTCCCTGACCCTAAATATACAATCTCCCCGACACTAAATATACAATCTCCCCGACACTAAATATACAACCTCCCCGACCCTAAATATACAATCTCCTTGACCCTAAATATACAATCTTCACGACACTAAATATACAATCTGGCTTGACAGGTGATCGATTCTTGAAGACTTTAAACTTACTTACTAAAATCCTTAAAACTAGAATTCTTAAAAATCCTAAAACTACCAAACTGTAAAACACCAAAAATACATTAAAACTCTATACATTCGCCGCCCGTCTCCGGACGGCCAGGTCAATCCCTGTGTGGCCTCTGCCTTGGGTAGCTTCTGAGCAGCCCGTAAGGTGGCCTGTACCGCAGGACCCTGAGAGTCCTTCTTAAAACAACTGAGGGTTTCTCTGAATCCCTGACAATCCCGGGAGTGTCCCCTCCTGTGCTACAGCACACTGCCCCCTTTGGTGTGGCTGCTGAGTCCCTGTCCTGTCCTGTGGGTTCCCCGCAGCCTGAGGCTGCAGGCTGGGGATCCCTAACCTTTAAACGCTCCCTGGCCTTGGGCACTCCTTTTTGGGTTGCAGCCCCCTTTGGGCTGACCCACTGATGTACCAGTGACCACGGCAGTTTAGGCTGTGGTGTGCGAGGAGACCTCCTCAGGACTCTGGCCACTGGGGGTGTGCCTGAGTCCCACATAATCGGTGGAGTGTCCTCTCCTGTGATACAAGTCACTGTCCCCACCGCTGCAGCCTGTGCGTCTGCCACAGCTGCTGGCTGGGGATTTCTAACTTTGGGGCGGTCCACCTTTGCTGACTGTTCCCTTTTAGGTTTGAACAGCTTACACTGGTTAATCGCCCACTCGTGGGTTCTAACAGCAGCCGATCTTTCTGGTGCTGGCTCCCCAGGTTACTGGCTGCTTGCCAGTGAATCTGTTTTAAAATCTTGTCCGCTGCCCTGAACGGACCTTCTATGGACTCCCCATTCTCTCTCTTTACCAGGACGGCCTTAAGGATGGGATCCTGGGCTTGGACCTGCTTTAAGTCCGGGGGAAAAACTACCCCCTGTGTGCCTCCCTTGTCCCGGATTGCGGATACCGGACCTGCTTTATAGGGATCCCAGAACTCTCCTTCCCTGGCCCCCTGCTTGGCCAACTTGTCGGCCTTTTGGCTACCCTCCCATGTGGTATGGAGGGATCCTAAATCTATGTCCAAAGGTTTGGACATTGCCCCAGCCTGCTCGTTCCCTGTGAACCCCATTATGCTAAATGGGACCTGGTTAGACCTGGGTGAATTGGTCGGGTCTTCCGAATGGACCACCGTGCTGGAAGCTCCGGCGTCCACCAAATATCTCCCCTGCACCGTCTCCACCCCCATCTTAACATCGTACTCCGGGGAACACAGGTAGACAGGCTGCGCTGGCTCTAGTCAGGATTGTGGGTTGGATGGGGCTGATGGGGTCGGAGCACCAGTAGTGGCTGCGACCTTCCCTGGGCCCGTCAATAGGGTCCTCATCGCGTCCAAAAATGACTCAACTGTGGCGGGAGGGATCCCCAACTCTGTCCTTTGGGCGGGGGCTGAGGAATTCTTTCCCTTGTTATCCTTCCAAGGGTTCTTGCATTCCTTCCTCCAGTGTCCATCCTTCCCACACCCGTAACAATTAAGCTTCTTGCTGGAAGAGTTATTCCCTTCCTGATGCCACTCCTTCCTACCCTGTCCGGGTTTTACTTCGTGCACCTTCCCCTTGGGTGGGTGTGCATTGGTTCCCCTACCATTCCTGTAGGCTAGGGTCAACTGTCTGATCACCGTGAGTTCGGTAGTCAGGGGATTCTTAGGGTCAAACCAGGCTTCCGCCTTGGCCCTGACCTGTGTCAAGCTGTTTGCCACCAGGCAACGGAGCCAGTGGGCCAGCTCATCCTGATTTAGGTGAGCTTGGCCGGGAGCCCCACCACAGGCACTCCTGTACACCGGCCACAACCGGCCCGCGAAAACCTGCGGGGTTTCTCCCGCGATCTGCACGGTCTTCTCCACTCGGGAGAAAGGACTTCCCTCATTCATCCCCATGGCCTCAAGAACTTCCTCCTTGAGTTCCCCATATTCACACTGTCCCTTCTTACACCGGTCAGAAAGGGACTGGAGGAGCTTACCCTCCAGGGAGAACAGCAGCATTTTGGCCTGTTCGGCATCATTGCACTCATTGATGCTGGCCATCTGCTCCACCTCCCTAAGGTGGACCGAGGGATCCCCCTTTTCCGTGAGCTTTGGTATGTGGCTTACCGTAGCTCTAAGCTGTTGGGTGCCGTAGGGAACTACGAACTGGTTTTGGAGGGGTCCCTCTTCCCCGTCTTGAGCGGGTGGGCCAAACCTCTGCTGCCGGGCCGGGCACATCGGCCCCGGTTCCAGCCTCTCTTGCGGGGGTTGTTCCATCTCCGCTTCCACCCCCCTTTGCTGCCAGACCTTGCTAAAACCTGGCGCTACTGGTGGTGGTCGTGGGACCTCCTGTTCCTCAACCGGGTCATCCCTTGGCACTACCACTGGTGTCTGGCCCGTTCTCCCCTCGTTCCCTGTAAAGTTTGCCTGGGCTGCCTTCGGGCTTATGAGGCACACCATGCCCTTTGCCTTCCTTAGGGCAAGGCTCAGATTCTCTATCTGTTCCCTGCAGGGGCCATGATCTGCGTCTTCAAACCCCTGTTCGCTCGCTAACCTATAGGCTGCCTTTAATTCTTGTACTTTCTCCTCCTGCTCTCTTACTTGTTTGGCAAGGCGGGCGTTCTCTTCCCGTAACACTAGTTCACTGGTTTTAGCTTCGGTGAACTGACACCGAAAATATTCCTGTCTGTTTCTGTGTGTTTCCACTAACTGCAGCTTTTCCTGATCTCGGGCTGTTAACTCATTCAGTAATGTTTCCCCTGCTAGGGCCCTTGCTTGAGACAGCTGAGCAGACTCCTGCAGTTCTGCTTTGAGTGTCTCGACACGTTCGTCTAACAATTGTATCTGTTTCTGGGAGCAGATCAACCAGATGGCCTTTTCCACAGATTTCCTGTGGTCCTTGCTCTCAGTCCACTTAGCTGCAGCGTCTATTGGACGTTCAGCACGTAGCAGACTGAGTACCCAGTTCTTAGTTATGTTCACCTTTTCGAACACATAGGAGGAAATCCTTTCCTCCATCTTGGTTCTCTCCTCAAACACAGTGTCCACTGCATCACATCCCTTTTGCCAAGCTCGTGCCGCAGTCGCCATTATGTAGGGGGTGGTGTTTTTGTGTCAGCTTTACCTCTGACTTCTGAGCGGTTCGAATCGCTTCCACTCCCTTGGTTCTAGACCCTGGACTTATTTGGGCGTTGTGATAAAAGGTGCAGCAGACAACTGAGTTTGATGCAAGAACTTCAATCTTTATTCAAGAAAGTAAAACACAACACAAACACTCTTAACACTTTAAAAGTGGGGAACACTTTGGTACAAGCGAGGAAAATAACACTAAAAGAATACTTCACCCCTCCCAATCCCACTTCACTAGCTAGGTTGAACTAACCAGGGATAATGCTCAGCAAACAAATCCTTGACAGTTGAGAGTTAGGGTTTAGAGTCTTTTGAGTAAAAGGTTTCGTAAGGCCCTTGTTGCCGCGAGGTGTCCGATGGTCACTGAGGCGGTCGCTCTGGTTTCTTCTTGCGTGTCGGCCTGCTTCTGGAGCCGTTGGCCTTCTTTGTTGAACCATTTCTGTTGAACTCTGCCTCTGTTTAAACTGTCTTCTTCTGAGCTGTGGAACTGCCTTCTTGCAGAACTGTAACTGTCTTTTTGCAGAACAGGCTTTCAATTGAACTCCAAACTGCAGAACTGCCTTCTGTTGAACTTGAACTGTTGTTACTGGAGAACTCGAACTTGTAACTGTTGTAACTGCTTGATGGGCCTTCAATTATACTAAATTGAAGTGGCCTTATTTACCCCAAATCAAATCCCGGTCATTGTAAGACCTCGTTAACAGTAATGACTTTACTAGCGTGTTAACTGTTTTTGTAAATGTGTGAAGTGGTTTCAGGATAGCTCCATCCTGTCGATCTGTTGTTTAATCGGAGTTTGAATTGTCCTCATGTTTTGGGTTTCTTGACTGAGCCTCGGACTTCTATAGAATATTTGCTTTATGCATGTCTTTAATGGGTTCTGTAAACGGTTTGGTGGGACCTATTGTTTTGGGTGGGACTGTCTTCTCCTCGGGTCTATTGTCAAAATGTTAATGCGTGCTGGGGCATTGAGTGAGGTCATCCCAGTTCCCCAGACAATGCAATTAACTGCAATACCCAAAACTGCTTTTACAGAGGTCAAACCCAACTTCCTTCACAGCCTTTTCTCCCTTTACAGGCCCAGACATGTTTATAAAATGCCAAAACTTGGGTTTTGGTCTTATATTCCTTAGGTTAGGCCCAAATACAATATGATCACTCTGAGGTAGTTCCAAAGTCCTTTTTCCTTAGGTTTTGGGGATCTGTAAATTTTGGAAACTTTACACTCCGCGACACTAAATATACATTCCTGACCATAAATATACAATCTCCCCGACCCTAAATATACAATCTCCATGACCCAAAATATACAATCGCCCCGACAATAAATATACAATCCCGACCCTAAATATACAAGCTCCCTGACCATAAATATACAATCTCCGCTACCCTAAATATACAATCCCGACCCGAAATATACAATCCCGACCCTAAATATACAATCTCCCCGACCCTAAATATACAATCTCCACAACAATAAATATACAATCCATTCTCTAAGTATACAATCTCCCCCACCCTAAATATACACTCCCGACCCTAAATATACAATCTTCACGGCCCAAAATATACATTCCTGACCTAAATATACGATCCCGACCATAAGTATACAATCCCGACACTAAATATACAATCTCTGTCACACTAAATATACAATCCCGACCCAAAATATACAATCCCAACCCAAAATATACAATCCGGACCCTAAATATACAATCTCCCCGGCCGTAAATAGACATTCCTGGCCCTAAATTTACCATCTCGACCCGACATATACAATCCCGACCCTAAATATTCAATCTCCACGACCTAAATATACAATCTCTGTGATCCTAAATATACAATCCCGACCCAAAATATACAATCCCGACCCTAAATATACAATCTCCCCGACAATAAATATACACTCCCTCCCCTAAATATACAATCCCAACCCTAAATATACAATCTCCCCGACTCTAAATATACAATCCCGACCCTAAATATACAATCTCCGCTACCCAAAATATACAATCCCGACCCTAAATATACAATCTCCCCAACAATAAATATACACACCCGACCCTAAGTATACATAAGAACATAAGAAATAGGAGCAGGAGTAGGCCAATTGGCCCCTCGAGCCTGCTCCGCCATTCAATAAGATCATGGCTGATCTGATCCTAACCGCCAATCTACTATCACAGAACCATCTCCTGAACCTAAAAGTATTGGACACACAAAATAGGAGCAGGATCAGGCTACACGGCCCCTGGGCCCGCTACGCTACCCACAGGGCCCTGACCAATCCGAACCTAGACTCATGTCCAAATTCCTGCCCGCTCCCCGTAACCCTTAATGCCCTTTACTTCTAGGAAACTGTCTATTTCTGTTTTAAATTTATGTAATGATGTAGCTTCTACAGCTTTTTGGGGCAGCATATTCCATGGACCTACCACCCTCTGAGTGAAGTAGTTCCTTCTCATCTCAGTTTTGAAAGAGCAGCCCCTTATTCTAAGATTATGCCCCCTAGTTCTAGTTTCACCCGTCATCGGGAACATCCTCCCCGCATCCACCCGATCCAACCCCTTCACAATCTTATATGTTTCAATAAGATCGCCTCTCATTCTTCTGAACTCCAATGAGTAGAGTCCCAATCTATCCAACCTCTCCTCATATGTCCATCCCCGGGATTAACCGAGTGAACCTTCTTTGTACTGACTCGAGAGCAAGTATACAATCCGGCCCTAAATATACAAACTCCCCGAACCTAAATATACAATCCCGACCCTAAATATACAATCTTCCCAGCCCTAAATATACATTCCTGACCCTAAATATACATCCCGACCCAAAATATACAATCCCGACCCCAAATATACAATCTCCGCGACTTTAAATATACAATCCCGACGCTAAATATACAATCAACGCAGCCCTAAGTATACATTCCTCACCCTAAATATCCCACCCCGACCCCAAATATACTATCCCGGCCCTAAATATACAATCTCTCCGACAATAAACATACAATCCCGATTCTAAATATACAATCTCCCCGACCCTAAATATACACTCCCAAACGTAAATATACAATCCTGTCCCTAAATATACAATCCCAACCCTACGTATACAGTCCCGACCTTAAATTTACAATCTCTGCGACCGTAAATATACAGTCCCGACCCAAATTATACAATCCCGACCCTAAATATACAAACTTCCCGGCCCTAAATATACATTCCTGACCTAAATATACCATCCCGACCATAAGAATACAATCCCGACACTAAATATGCAATCTTAGTGACCCTAAATATAAATCCCGACCCAAAATATACAATCCCGACCCAAAATATACAATCCCAACCCTAAATATACAATCTAATGACACTAAATATACAATCTCCGCAACCCTAAATATACAATCTACACAACCCTAATTATACAATCTGGGCCCGAAATATACAATCTCCCTGATTCGACATATACAATCCCAACCCTAAATATACTATCTTCGCAGCCCTAAATATACAATCTCTCCGACAATAAACATACAATCCCAACTCTAAATATACAATCTCCCAGACCTGAAATAAGCACTCCCTACCCCAAATATACAATCCGGACCCTAAATATACAAACTCCCCGACCTTAAATATACAATCTCTGGGATCCTAAATATGCAATCTCCCTAATCCTAAACAATCTCCCAGAGCTAAATATTCAATCTCCCTGACCCTAAATACTGAGGGAGTGCCGCACTATCGGAGGGGCAGTACTGAGGGAGCGCCGCACTGTCGGAGGGGCAGTACTGAGGGAGCGCCGCACTGTCGGAGGGGCAGTACTGAGGGAGCGCCACACTGTCGGAGGGGCAGTACTGAGGGAGTGCCGCACTGTCGGAGGGGCAGTACTGAGGGAGCGCCACACTGTCGGAGGGACAGTACTGAGGGAGCGCCGCACTGTCGGAGGGGCAGTACTGAGGGAGTGCCAGCACTGTCGGAGGGGCAGTACTGAGGGAGTGCTGCACTGTCGAGGGGCAATACTGAGGGAGCGCTGCACTGTCGGAGGGGCAATACTGAGGGAGCGCTGCACTGTCGGAGGGGCAGTTCTGAGGGGGCGCTGCACTGTCGGAGGGGCAGTACTGAGGGGGCGCTGCACTATCGGAGGGGCAATACTGAGGGAGCACTGCACTGTCGGAGGGGCAGTACTGTGGGAGCGCTGCACTGTCAGAGGGGCAGTACTGAGGGAGTGCCGCACTGTCGGAGGAGCAGTACCAAGAGAGCGCTGCACTGTCGGAGGGGCAGTACTGAGGGAGCACCGCACTGTCGGCGGGGCACTGCTGAGGGAGTGCCGCACTGTCGGATGGGCAGGACTGAGGGCGCGCTGCACTGTCGGAGGGCCAATACTGAGGGAGCGCTGCCCTGTTGCAGGGGCAGTTCTGAGGGAGCGCTGCACTATCGGATGGGCGGTACTGAGGGAGCGTTGCACTGTCGGAGGGGCAGTACTGAGGGAGCGCCGCACTGTCGGAGGGGCAGTACTGAGGGAGCGCCGCACTGTCGGAGGGAAAGTACTGAGGGTGCGCCGTACTGTCGGAGTTAGAGAACTGAGGGAGCGCCGCACAGTCGGCTAGGCAGCACTTCGGGAGCGCCGCACTGTCCGAGGGGCAGTACTGAGGGAGAGTCGCACTGTCAGTGGGGCAATACTGAGAGAGCGCTACACTTTCGGTAGTGCAGTACCGAGGGAGTGCCGCACTGTCAGAGGGTCAGTAAGGAGGGAGCGCCGCACTGTCGGAGGGGCAGTACTGAGGGAGCGCTGCACTGTCGGAGGGGCTGTACTGAGGGAGTGCCGCACTGTCAGAGGGTCTGTACTGAGGGAATGCTGCACTGTCGGAGGGGCAGTACTGAGGGAGCGCTGCACTGTTTAAGGGGCAGTACTGAGGGAGCCCCGCACTGTCGGAGTGGCGGTATTGAGGGAGTGCCGCACTGTCTGAGGGGCAGCACTGTGGGAGTGCCGCACTGTCGGAAGGGCAGTACTGAGGGAGCGCCGCACTCTCGGAGGGGCAGTACTGAGGACGAGCTGCACTGTCGGAGGGACAGTACTGTGGGAGCGCTGCACTGTCGGAGGGGCAGTACTGACGGAATACTGCACAGTTGGAGGGGCAATACTGAGGGAGCGCTGCACTGTCGAAGGGGCAGTACTGTGGGAGCGCCGCACTGTCGGAGGGGCAGTACTGTGGGAGCACCGCACTGTCGGACGGGCAGTACTGAGGGTGCGCCTCACTGTCAGAGGAGCAGTACTGAGGGAGCGCCGCACTGTCGGAGGGGCAGTACTGAGGGAGCACCGCACTGTTGGAGGGGCAGTACTGAGGAAGCGCCGCACTGTTGGAGGGGCTGTACTGAGGGAGTGCTGCACTGTCGGAGAGGCAGTACTGAGGGAGCGCTGCATTGTCGGAGGGGCAGTACTGAGGGAGCGCCGCACTGTCGGACGGGCAGTACTGAGGGAGCGCCGCGCTGTCAGAGGAGCAGTACTGATGGAGCGCCGCACTGGTGGAGGGGCAGTACTGAGGGAACGCCGCACTGTCGGAGGGGCAGTACTGACGGAATACTGCACAGTTGGAGGGGCAATACTGAGGGAGCGCTGCACTGTCGAAGGGGCAGTACTGTGGGAGCGCCGCACTGTCGGAGGGGCAGTACTGTGGGAGCACCGCACTGTCGGACGGGCAGTACTGAGGGTGCGCCTCACTGTCAGAGGAGCAGTACTGAGGGAGCGCCGCACTGTCGGAGGGGCAGTACTGAGGGAGCACCGCACTGTTGGAGGGGCAGTACTGAGGAAGCGCCGCACTGTCGGAGGGGCTGTACTGAGGGAGTGCTGCACTGTCGGAGAGGCAGTACTGAGGGAGCGCTGCATTGTCGGAGGGGCAGTACTGAGGGAGCGCCGCACTGTCGGACGGGCAGTACTGAGGGAGCGCCGCGCTGTCAGAGGAGCAGTACTGATGGAGCGCCGCACTGGTGGAGGGGCAGTACTGAGGGAACGCCGCACTGTCGGAGGGGCAGTACTGAGGGAGCGCTGCACTGTCGGAGGGGCAGTACTGAGGGAGCGCTGCACTGTCGGAGGGGCTGTACTGAGGGAGTGCTGCACTGTCGGAGGGGCAGTACTGAGGGAGCGCTGCACTGTCGGAGGTGCAGTACTGAGGGAGTGCGGCACTGTCGGAGGGGCAGTACTGAGGGAGCGCCACACTGTCGGAGGTGCAGTACTGAGGGAGCGCCACACTGTCGGAGGGGCAGTACTGAGGGAGCGCCACACTGTCGGAGGGGCAGTACTGAGGGAGCGCCGCACTGTCGGAGGTGCAGTACTGAGGGAGTGCCGCACTGTCGGAGGTGCTGGCTTTCAGATGAGACATTAAACCGAAGTCCCGTCTGTCCGCTCAGGTGGACGTCAAAGTTCCTGTGGCACTATTTCTAAGAACAGTAGGGGAGTTCTCCCTGGTGTCCTTTGTCAATATTTATCCATGAACCAACATCTTAAAACAGATTACTTGGTCATTATTACATTGCTGTTTGTGGGAGCTTGCTGTGCGCAAATTGGCTGCCACGTTTCCTACATTACAACAGTGACTACACTTCAAAAAGTACTTCATTGGCTGTAAAGCGCTTTGGGAGGCCGGTGGTCATGAAAGGCGCTATAGAAATACAAGTTCTTTCTTTTATTAGCATGTTTTCGGCGGCTGCATCAAGATCGGCCCAACGATGACCAATATCCAGCCCAGAGGCTCTTAAACATAGAAACATAGAAGATAGAGCAGGAGTAGGCCATTCGGCCCCTCGAGCCTGCTCCGCCATTCGATGAGATCATGGCTGATCATCCAAACTCAGTACCCTGTCCCTGCCTTCTCCCCATATACCTTGATCCCTTTAGCCTTAAGAAATATATCTAACTCCTTCTTGAATATATTTAATGAATTGGCCTCAACTGCCTTCTGTGGTAGAGAATTCCACAGGTTCACCACTCTCTGGGTGAAGAAATTCCTCCTCATCTCTGTCCTAAATGGCTTACCCCTTATCTTTAGACTGTGACCCCTGGTTCTGGACTCCCCCGCCATCAGGAACATCCTTCTTGCATCCAGTCTGTCTAGTCCTGTTAGAATTTTATAAGTTTCAATGAGATCTCCTCTCATACTTCTAAACTCCAGCGAGTATAAGCCCAATCGACCCAATCTCTCCTCATACGTCATTCCTGCCATCCCAGGTATCAGTCTGGTGAATCTTCGCTGCACACCCTCCATGGCAAGAACATCCTTCCTCAGATAAGGCGACCAAATCTGCACACAATACTCAAGGTGTGGTCTCACCAAGGCCCTGTACAGCTGCAGCAAGCCATCCTTGTTCCTGTACTCAAACCCTCTCGCTACCAAGGCCAACATACCATTTGCCTTCTTAAGCGCCTGCTGTACCTGCATGCTTACCTTCAGCGACTGGTGCACAAGGATACCCAGGTCTCGTTGCACTTCCCCTTCTCCCAATCTATTGCCGTTCAGATAATAATCTGTCTTCCTGTTTTTGCCACCAAAGTGGATAACCTCGCATTTATCCACATTATACTGCATCTGCCATGCTTCTGCCCAATCACCCAACCTGTCCAAATCATACTGGAATTTCTCGGCATCCTCCTCGCAGCACACACTCCCACCCAGCTTTGTGTCATCTGCAAACTTGGAGATATTACATCTAGTTCCCTCGTCTAGATCATTAATATATGTAGTGAATAACTGGGGTCCTAGCACCGATCCCTGCGGTACCCCACTAGTCACTGCCTGCCACTTGGAAAAAGACCCGTTTATTCCAACTCTTTGCTTCCTGTCTGCCAACCAGTTCTCTATCCAAGTCAGTACCTTGCCCCCAATCCCATGTGCCTTAACTTTACACGCTAATCTCTTATGCGGGACCTTATCGAAAGCCTTCTGAAAGTCCAAATACACCACATCCACTGGTTCTATCAGTTACATCCTAAAAAAATTCCAGTAGATTAGTTAAGCACGATTTACCTTTTGTAAATCCATGTTGACTTTGTCCAATCCTGTCACTGTTTTCCAAGTGCTCTGCTATTACATCTTTTATAATGGACTCTAGCATTTTCCCCACAACCGAGGTCAGGCTTACCGGTCTATAATTCCCCGTTTTTTCTTTACCACCTTTTTTAAATAGTGGGGTTACATTAGCTACCCTCCAATCCATGGGAACTGTTCCAGAGTCTATAGAATTTTAGACGATGACCAGCAATGCATCTACTATTTCTAGGGCCACTTCCTTAAGTACCCTAGGATGTAGATTATCAGGCCCTGGGGATTTATCGGCCTTTAATGCCGTCAATTTCCCTAACACCATTTCCCTACAAATACTGATTTCATTCAGTTCCTCCCTCTCATTAGACCCTATGTTCCCCGACATCTCTGGGAGGTTATTTGTGTTCTCCTTTGTGAAGACAGAGCCAAAGTATGTATTTAATTGGTCTGCCATTTCTTTGTTCCCCATTATAAATTCCCCTGATTCTGACTGCAAGGGACCTACGCTTGACTTCACCAATCTTTTTCTCTTCACATTTTTCTTAAAGCTTTTACAGTCAGTTTTTATGTTCCCTGCAAGCTTACTCTCATATTCTATTTTCCCCCTCTTAATTAATCCCTTTGTCCTCCTTTGCTGAATCCTAAACTGCTCCCAATCCTCAGGTTTACTGCTTTTTCTGGACAATTTATATGTCCTCTCCTTGGATCTTATGCTATCCCTGATTTCCCTTGTCAGCCATGGTTGAGTCACCATTTTTGTTTTATTTTTATGCCAGACAGGGATGAACAAATTCTGTAGTTCATCCATGCGATCTTTGAATGTTTGCCATTGCCTATCCACTGTCAACCCTTTGAGTAACATTCCCCAATCTATCCTACCCAACTCGCGCCTCATACCATCGTAGTTTCCTTTATTTAAATTCAGGACCCTAGTCTCTGAGTCAACTACTTCACTCTCCATCTTAATGAAGAATTCTATCATATTATGATCGCTCCGACCCAAGGGGCCTCGCACAACAAGATTGCTAATTAATCCTTTCTCGTTACATAATACCCAGTCTAAGATGGCCTGGTCTCTAGTTGGTTCCTCGACATATTGGTCCAGGAAACCATCCCGTATACACTCCAGGAATTCCTCCTCCACAGTATTGTTACTAATTTGGTTAGCCCAATCTATATGTAGATTAAAGTCACCCATGATAACTGCTGTGCCCTTATTGCACGCATCTCTAATTTCCCTTTTAATGCCATCCCCAACCTCTGCATTACTGTTTGGGAGTCTGTATACCACTCCCACTAACGTTTTCTGCCCCTGGTATTTCTCAGTTCTACCCATATGGATTCCACATCATCAGAGCTAATATCCTTCCTTACAATTGTGTTAATCCCCTCTTTAACCAGCAATGCTACCCCACCTCCTTTTCCTTTTTGCCTGTCTTTCCTGAATATCGAATACCCCTGGATGTTGAATTCCCAGCCTTGGTCACCCTGGAGCCATGTCTCTGTAATCCCAATCATACCATATCTTGTCTTCAGTCTCCCAGGTTCAGGAATCTAATGCAATCTAAATGAGGAGTGCTTGGTTCAGAACCGAATGCAAGTAAATTAAAATCAAGTGGTGTGATTCATGTGAGTAAAATTGCCTTAAAAGTGGCAAAGTCAGATCACCCATTACATGACTCATTTTTCTGTCTGTTTTCTTATTGTTTTTTTCCACTCCTCTTTATCGCTGTGTGACCTATAGTCATTCCGTTAGCAACTGTTTGATTGTTCGAAACTCTTGCTCTTATTAAGGGGTCTAGCTGAGTCAGTGAGGTGCAGAGGTTCGCTGTACACTGGTCTGTACAGCGCTCTCCGGATACAAGTGACAAGTGATGTTAAAGGGACGGAGGGCGGAAGCACTGGATTGCACGGGGAAGGTGAGTCATCGCTGGTACAATCCCACTCAGATCTCTCAGGTGACAACGAGATGCCACATCAACAGGTCACCGCCGAGTGCTGTGTTATCTTAGACTATTCAAGTGCCACTTTTCCAGTGAAATGATGCATTTTTAATAGACTTTAACTGTTTGTACCTGCTGGTTCTACATAGAATCAGAGACAATCTTACAACACAGAAGGAGGCTAATTTAGCTCATCGTGCCTGTGCCGGCTCTTTGAAAGAGCTCTCCAATTAGTCCCACTCCCCTGCTCTTTCCCCATAGCCCTGCAAATTTCTCCTTTTCAAGTATTTATCAAATTCCCTTTTGAAAGTTACTATTGAATCTGTTCCACTGCCCTTTCAGGCAGAGCATTCCAGATAAGCTCGCTGCGTAAAAAAAAAATTCTCCTCATCTCCCCTCTGATTCTTTTGCCAATTATGTTAAAGTAATTTTTTGAAGTGTGGTCACTGTTGTAATGTGGGAAACGCGGCAGCCAATTTGCGCACAGCAAGCTCCCACAAACAGCAGTGTGTAATAACCAGATAATCTGATTTAATGATGTTGGTTGAGGGATAAATATTGGCCAGGACACCAGGGAGAACTCTTGGAAATAGTGCCATGGGATCTTTTGCATCACCTGAGAGAGCAGACGGGGCCTCGGTTTAACATCTCATCCGAAAGGCGGAGGTCATCTGAGCTATCAGTGAATGTGGATCCGA
Source organism: Squalus acanthias (assembly GCA_030390025.1). Classification (NCBI taxonomy): domain Eukaryota; kingdom Metazoa; phylum Chordata; class Chondrichthyes; order Squaliformes; family Squalidae; genus Squalus; species Squalus acanthias. The sequence continues at coordinate 3,960,237 of CM059435.1, read as the reverse complement.
TTGGCTGGCAGGTAAATGACAGGGCAGCACTTCCACCCATGTAATAATACAATAGATAAATAAAAGCAGATGGACTGACAAATACTGTAACCTAAACCATCAGGGCATTGGATGAGTCACAAGCAGGTGAGCATTAATGACAATTAGCCATTATTCCATGAGCATCTGTACAAGAGAAAATCACAGCGGTTATTTTTTCCACCTTTCAGTTAGTAGATTCATTAGGCTGTTTACTTGTGCCTGATTATTGTGATTTGACGAGTAATTTGTGAACTATTATTAAAGTTGTAATGGGGGAATCCAGGTGCGAGTTGAAGCAATCCGATCACGCTGGCAGTCAGCATTTCTTCAAAGCTCAAAGGGCTGGAGGCTATCAGCTGTCTCCGCCGTGCATGCTTCTGTTTCAAAGCAAGACTTGCATTTCCATAGCGCCTTTCACAACATCCCAAAGCGTTTCACAGCCAGCGCAGTGCTTAGTCACTGTTGTAATGTAGAAAAGACAGCAGCTAATTTACACACAGCCAGCTCCCACAAACAGCAATGAGATAATAACCTGATAATCTGTTCTCGTTATGTTGGTTGAGGAATAAATATTGGCCAGGACACCTGGGATAACTCCCCTGCTTTTCTTCGAAATCGTGCCGTGGGATCTTTTACATCCACCTGAGAGCAGACGGGGCCTCGGTTTAACATCTCATCTGAAATACGACACCTCCGACAGTGCGGCGCTCCCTCAGTACTGACCCTCCGACAGTGCATCGCTCCCTCAGTACTGACCCTCCGACAGTGCGGCGCTCCCTCAGTACTACCTCTCCGACAGTGCATCGCTCCCTCAGTACTGACCCTCCGACAGTGCGGCGCTCCCTCAGTACTGCCTCTCCGACAGTGCGGCGCTCCCTCAGTACTGCCCCTCCGACAGTGCAGCGCTCCCTCAGTACTGCCCTCCGACAGTGCAGCGCTCCCTCAGTACTGCCCCTCCGACAGTGCGGCGCTCCCTCAGTACTGCCCCTCCGACAGTGCAGCGTTCCCTCAGTACTGCCCTCCGACAGTGCGGCACTCCCTCAGTACTGCCCCTCCGACAGTGCAGCGCTCCCTCAGTACTGCCCTCCGACAGTGCGGCACTCCCTCAGTACTGCCCCTCCGACAGTGCGGCGCTCCCTCAGTACTGCCCCTCCAACAGTGCGGCGCTCCCTCAGTACTGCCCCTCCGACAGTGCAGCGCTCCCTCAGTACTGCCCCTCCGACAGTGCGGCGCTCCCTCAGCACTGACCCTCCGACAGTGCAGCGCTCCCTCAGTACTGCAATGGAGTGTCAGCCTAGATTTTTGCGCTCAAGTCCCTGGAGTGGGGCTTGAAACCACAGCCTGCTCGAGCAGGCTCGAGGGGCCGAATGGCCTACTTCTGCTCCTATCTTCTATGACTCAGAAGGTGAGAGTGCTGCCCTCTGAGCCACGGCTGAGCGCAGATGCTGCAGGCCCGAATTCCTGCCCTGGATGGATTTTCCGGTCCCCGGCTAACTTTAGCCATATTTGCCCCAATGTTGGTACAAAGTGAGTCAGTCGGGCAGTGAGATGGAGGCCCCCAGCTTTCTGTGGTCAGCCCATCCCCAGTCGCCCTTGGGAAGGTGATGGTGGGCAGCCTTCTGCCTGAATACTGCGGGCAACAGTTTGAAACGACCGAGTGTCTCGCTCGGCCACTTCAGAGGGCAGTTAAGAGTCAACCACATTGCTGTGGGACTGGAGTCACATATAGGCCCAGACCGGGTAAGGACGGCAGGTTTCCTTCCCTAAAGGACATCAGTGAACCAGTTGGGTTTGTACGACAATCCGACAGATTCACCGTCACTTTTACTGAGACCGAATACTTATTTTGCTCCAGATTTTTTTAAACTGAGTTCAAATTTTACCTTGGTGGGATCCGAATTCACATTTCCTGGTTTACGAGACCAGGCCTCTGGATTACGAGACTGGTACCACAGCCACTACACTTGTCCTCATACTTATCGAGTGCAGCAGTCAGCCAGCACACTGGGGCTCGGGTGCTGTGCATTCGCAGACCCGGTTTCCTTCCTCCACATTGGGTTTCCTCTCACTTCACGTCTGCATGGCATCAGGAAATGTTAACCTCTCTGTTCTCTCCACAGATGCTGACTGAGCAGCTGAGTGTTTCCACCATTTTCTGTTTTTGTGTCAGATTTTCAGAATCTGCAATTTTATACTCATTGTTTATTCTGTATCTAACCCGTGCTGTACCTGCCCTGGGAGTGTTTGATGGGGACAGTGTAGAGGGAGCTTTACTCTGTATCTAACCCGAGCTGTACCTGCCCTGGGAGTGTTTGATGGGACAGTGTAGAGGGAGCTTTACTCTGTATCTAACCCGTGCTGTACCTGCCCTGGGAGTGTTTGATGGGACAGTGTAGAGGGAGCTTTACTCTGTATCTAACCCGTGCTGTACCTGCCCTGGGAGTGTTTGATGGGACAGTGCAGACGGAGCTTTACTCTGTATCTAACCCGTGCTGTACCTGCCCTGGGAGTGTTTGATGGGACAATGTAGAGGGAGCTTTACTCTGTATCTAACCCATGCTGTACCTGCCCTGGGAGTGTTTGATGGGACAGTGTAGAGGGAGCTTTACTTTGTATCTAACCCGTGCTGTACCTGCCCTGGGAGTGTTTGATGGGACAGTGTAGAGGGAGCTTTACTCTGTATCTAACCTATGCTGTACCTGCCCTGGGAGTGTTTGATGGGACAGTGTAGAGGGAGCTTTACTCTGTATCTAACCCATGCTGTACCTGCCCTGGGAGTGTATGATGGGACAGTGTAGAGAGAGCTTTACTCTGTATCTAACCCATGCTATACCTGTCCTGGGAGTGTTTGATGGGACAGTGTAGAGGGAGCTTTACTCTGTATCTAACCCGTGCTGTACCTGCCCTGGGAGTATGTGATGGGACAGTGTAGAGGGAGCTTTACTCTGTATCTAACCCGTGCTGTACCTGCCCTGGGAGTGTTTGATGGGACAGTGTAGAGGGAGCTTTACTCTGTATCTAACCCGGGCTATACCTGTCCTGGGAATGCTCAGTGTTGACTCTGGTAAAATTTCCCGCTACTAACATTTCTTGCCCCACCTCAATAAGCAGCAACAAAGGAGAAACACTTGATGCCAATGTTTGACGTGCAGTGTGTTTATAAATAGTCACTGATTATAGATTGTTTCAAGATGAATAATGAAATTTGCAGAAACAGTCACAATGGTTAACTATCAGGCTGGGAACATCTGTACAATGCAATTAGCTGGTGTACAAGCAATAAGAGGTGTCAATGAAATAGAACAATCTTCATCTTATTTTCAAGGATGGTATCATTAGGAGTTGCTGAAAATAGGCTGTGTGCTGTGATTCTCCATTCGTGCATGTGTTCAAGTATTTAGTCACTGACTGGTTTATGACAAACTGTCACTGTTAATTTGATCTTATTTCAAACCTTCTGCGCTGTTTTGAACGCTGTGCTACTGATGGTGCACAATCTCATCAGCTCTCCAACCCCATCAGGTCCCCATTCCCATTAGCTCCCCATTCCCATTCGCTCCCTAGTCCCTTGCTCATTCCCATTCGCTCCCTAGTCCCTTGCTCAGTCCCATTCGCTCCCTAGTCCCTTGCTCAGTCCCATTCGCTCCCTAGTCCCTTGCTCAGTCCCATTCGCTCCCTAGTCCCTTGCTCAGTCCCATTCGCTCCCTAGTCCCTTGCTCAGTCCCATTCGCTCCCTAGTCCCTTGCTCAGTCCCATTCGCTCCCTAGTCCCTTGCTCAGTCCCATTCGCTCCCTAGTCCCTTGCCCAGGCAACCTTCAGCTCTCCAGTCCCTTGTTCAATCCCATCAGCTCCCCAGTCCCTTGCTCAGTCCCTTTTTTAAAAATTTGTTCCAAGGATGTGGGTGTCACTGGCAAGGCCAGCATTTATTGCCCATCCCTAATTGCCCTTCAGAAGGTGGTGGTTGTAATGTATTATCGCATGGTTTGTCACATGGTTTAGTATGAGCATGCTCAGTTCACTCTGGCCTAGTAAACAAGCACCTTGACTAGCAACTCATCGTGTCTCTGTCCTTCATTTGTTCTACCCACATATATTACATTTTGGTAACGAGGATGGGATCCTAAAGCCATTTTTAGGGATCATGGAAGGACACAGTGTTCAACCTTCGAGTGGACAAGTTTAAGGTGAATTTGTGACACCTAAACTGAATTTTTGCGATGTTTTACTGTTAATGTTGATGCAGAATAGTCTGTGCTTCGCCTTCACGTGTATGTATACACAGCAACAGCGGCGTTGATTCTCACAGGTACACAGGTAGCGTGCAGAGTCACTGTTCAACAGGATCGGGACAATCATGGCCACACCTATGGGATTCATCGGAAACCTCGGCATGTATGACCGAGCTCACAAGCCATTCAGTTCTTACATTGAGCGGATGGAGATGTTTTTTAGGGCCAATAACATTATTGAGACTGAAGGTGCAGATGAGAATGTTCAAGCTCAACATAAAGTAATTTGTGAACGTAAAAAAGCAATTTTTCTAACGGAGATCGTGCCAGATGTCTACGGAACGTTGACAAACCTACTCGCACCAGGGAAAGCGAAGGATATGTCGTTTGAAGACATTGTCGAGAAACTCGAGGACCATTTCGACCCAAAGCCGTTAGAAATTGCAAAGAGCTATAAGTTTGGAACCAGAAACCAAAAACAAAGTGAAACCATCAGTGAGTACATTGTGGCTCTTAAGAAACTGTCTTTGCATTGTAACTTCGGCACATTGTTGGATCGTGCTTTGTGTGTGGACTGGTGGAAGAGAGCACACAGTCCAAGTTACTGAACAATCCGAACTGAACGTTTGACACAGCATGTAAAATTGCCCTATCTATGGAGATGGCATCTAAGAATGCGAGAGAGCTCCGTCCAACTCAAGTGACTAGTGCAGCTGAGGTCTACAGTCACAAAGCCACCGCCGAACCTAAAGCTGTGAGACCAAGTCAAAAGCATGTTGGTGAGAGCAGTTCAGTGAATTGTTATCGCTGCAATGGAAATCACTCACCACAGTCCTGCCAATACAGAAATGCGAAGTGTTTTCACTGCCAGAGCAAGGCCACATTTCAACAGCTTGCAGAGCTAGATCGAAAGCAGGAAGTAAGAACCATTCTGGTGGCAATGCAAAGCAGCGACAACAAAAGGGAGGAATTCCCAATATTGAAGTGAACACACCTGATGTTGAAGAACTAGGCATCTACGGTATCTATGCCACTAGCGGCAATACCAGCAGTCGTGAGAAAGACTTCCGTACAAAACTTTTGATCAACGAGCAGTATATTGATATGTATATCGGCACGGCGGTGGACTGCTCTATCATGAGTAAGGACACATATGAGAGTAAGTTTAATCAAGTACCCACTTACGAAGAGTACCGTAGAGTTCAAAACCTACTCCAGAGAAATCCTAGAGACATGTGGACAAATGGACTGTACAGTTCAACACAATGGCCAGTCAGTAAAGCTGCCTGTTATTGTAACGAGCTACAACAACAGGCCAACTCTCATGGGCAAAGACTGGTTGAGAAAGTTAAAACTAGACTGGAAAACATCTTCAGTGTAGATGCTTCAAAGAAGCGACTCGACACAATGCTGAACAAGTATAAAAGCATGTTATCAGACAGTTATGAGGGCATCACTGGATATGACGCGCATATCCGCATCAAGCCCAACGTGAAGCCTGTCTATTGTAAGGCAAGGCCGGTCCCCTATGCATTGAAAAGTCAGGTGGAGGAAGAGCTAGCAAAGCTCAGAGAGAACGGAGTGCTAGTAAAAACTGACAAAAGTGAATGGGCTACCCCGATTGTTGTAGTGCCCAAAGCAGACAAAACTGTACGCTTGTGCGGTGACTACAAAGTTACTATCAACCCAGCAGTTGACGATGAGCAGTACCCGTTACCTGCATCACAGGATTTGTATGCAGCACTCTCTGGGTCAAAGGTTTTCTCCAAGCTTGACCTGTCGCACGCTTACGCTCAGCTGAATGTTGACAAAGAGAATCAACAGTATCTCACCATCAACACACACAAGGGACTGTACTCATACATCAAGCTGCCGTATGGTGTAAAGTCCTCATCCAAAATCTTCCAGGCTACGATGGATAAGATTTTGCAAGGAGTTTCAAATTGCTTATGCAATCAAGACAAGCAGCGAGGAAGAAAATCTAGAAGTGTTAGATTTAGTGCTTCATAGGTTGAATGCTCACAATGTCAGATTGAAAAGGAGCAAATGTGCTTTTGTGCAGCCCGAGGTTGTGTACCTTGGTCTGAAAGTCGATGCAAATGACTTGCAACCAGTGAAGGAAAAGGTTGATGTTGTCATCAATGCTCCAAAGCCACAGAAAGTGTCTGAGTTAAGATCTTTCCTTGGAATGGTCCAGACTACGCACATTTCTTACCTGAGTTAGTGACCATGTTAGCTCCATTGCACGAGCTCCTCAAGAAGGATGTCCAGTGGAAGTGGATGAAAGTGCAACAGGAAGCTTATGACGCTTGTAAGAGAAGACTCTCTAGCAATGCTCTACTTGTGCACTACGACACAGAGCGTGAGCTTAAGTTAGCGTGTGATGCTTCTAGCTATGGTGTGGGAGCTGTCATAAGTTACATAATGGATGATGGCCAAGAGAAACCAATCGTGTTCACATTGCTCACTAAAAGTGAAAGAAACTACGTGCAAATTGAAAAGGAAGGCTAATAGAATGTTGGCCTTTATTGCAAGGGGGGATGGAGTATAAAAGTAGGGAAGTTTTGATGCAACTTTACAGGGCACTGGTGAGACCACACCTGGAGTACTGCGTACAGTTTTGGTCTCCATATTTAAAGAAGGATATACTTGCATTGGAGGCAGTGCAGAGACGATTCACTAGGTTGATTCCTGGGATGAAGGGGTTGTCTTATGAAGAAAGGTTGAGCAGGTTGGGCCGATACTCATTGGAATTTAGAAGAATGAGAGGTGATCTTATTGAAACATATAGGGGGAAAAATTCAGTTGGTTGCGCCTCCTGTTAGCGCCTTAAGAGGGCGCTAATGGGGCGCAAAGCATCTAGCGCCCAGGCACGGCGAAGTTTGCGCCGCTCGCGAAATTAACTAGACATTTTGCGGCAGCGCTAAACACCACCGCCACGATCTCCTGCGCCGGCAGATTGTGACGTCAGTCGAGTGCGCAACGCCCCGGTATCGCCCCGGAGCGGATATTGAGTGGCGCCCCCTGCCTTACCGCCTGACGCTAGTAACGACAGGTTGAGGGGAGCGTTCTGCAGTCATGAAGGGAAAGGGGGAGCGCTATTTAAAGGTGACCGCTTCCTGCCTTTTATTGTTGGTGCCATTTTTGAACTACGCATTCTGAGAGAGAGAGGGAGAGACTTCTGGAGAGATTCAACGTTGTGTGAAGGAGTTTTGGGTACTGAGCAGCACTTTGCAGGTTCATTTTGATTTGCCATTCCTTGTATCGATTTAGAAGAGACTGTGGGGGCTGCACTCTGAGCTCTTTGCCTCGTACTCTCCATTGTTCTTTCCAGCAGATTTGATGTGCAGGTCTCTCCAGGCCGAGATTCAAGGCTGCAATGAGTAGGATGTGGATGGAAAGCAAGATTAACCATCCCCTTTAAGAACTGGCCCGTGCCATTGTGTGTGTGTTCCATTGCTGACTGACATCACATGAGCTTCGCCAGCGCTCTGAGGTAGCGCCTCGCTCCTCGGCCTTTGCATCTTAAGACAGGTGTGAAGCGCCTGATTTAGCGCTCCAATCACCTCCAGGGTCGATAAAAGTCAAGTTTGCAGTCGGTGGCGGTAATTAGCGCCAGGCGCTAATCTTTGCGCCCGGCCGATAATTGCGCCCCAAATGGGGCGATACTGAATTTCTCCCCCATAAGATTCTGAGCGGGATTGACAGGGTGGATGCAGGGAGGATGTTTCCCACAGTGGGGGAATCTAGAACTAGGGGGCATAGTTTCAGAATAAGGGGTCGCCCATTTAAGATGCAGATGAGGAGGAATTTCTTCTCTGAGGGTCATGAATCTTTGGAATTCTCTACCCCAGAGAGCAGTGGAGGCGGAGTCATTGAATATATTCAAGGCGGAGATTGACAGACATTTGAACTACAGGGAGTCAAGGGGTATGGGGAGAGAGCGGGAAAGTGGTATTGAGGCCAAGATTGGATCAGCCATGATCTTATTGAATGGCGGAGCAGGCTCGAGGGGCCGATTGGCCGACTCCTGCTCCTGTTTCTTATGTTCTTATGTTCTCAGTGTTTGGAATCAAGAAATTTCAACAGTTCCTGATTGGCAGAAAGTTTACCCTGATAACCGATCACAAACCGCTCCTGGCAATATTGGGGCCCAAATCTGCCATCCCTGCAATGGCCGCATCAAGCATGCAATGATGGGCAGTGTTGTTGTCACAATGGGCCATAATTTGGGGCCCCTAAGGGTGCGTACGAAGTGTGTAGACGCCCGCAGGGGCCTCGCAAGTTCCGGGTTTAGGTCTACGCTGCACAAGCGCTAAAACCCGGAACTTGCGATCTGCCAAGAATCCTGCATCCCCGGGAAAGGTAGCACTGCTGGCGCAGAATCGGGCTATTTGACATACTACTGGCCAGCAGCTACGGACGAAACTGCTACGGTGGATAAAAGCAGGCGTGCAGCCTGCATTCTGTCTGAAGTAGCAGCAGGAAGAAGGTGTGGAAGTCAGGGGGGGGGGGCGCTGGGAAACCAGACTCTTTTAGCTGTGAAAGTGAACAAAGTTTTTGGTACAAAGCCTGATTTAAGTTTCTTTAACAACTTTAATTTGTTAAATATTTAATTGGATTTGGATCTCAAAAGAGAGGCACTGGGGTGTGCTGAGGATTGTTGGTAATTTAAAGGGGAACTCTCGCTGTGGACAAGGTAAGCATTCTATTCAATTAGATTTCATTTTCTTAAAACTTGAAAATTACTTTTTCACATTTACTAATGTTTAAAATAATTATGCCAGAATATATGAATGTTTTAAATGTTAACTTTTTTTTATGCTGTTTAAAAATTTTATGCGTGACTTTGTAAAAATTTTAAAAGTCTTAGAAATTGGTCTGGGGTGGTGATATTCATCAGGCGCGGTGTATAGCGGGCGGCCGGTCCGATACCGCCCGCTTCACACCACAGCCCGACGTGAATTTCTACCCACTCACTTCATTAAAATGACTTTTACAACTCGTTCCATTTCTTTCCCCACATGAACTTCATCTGTTTAAAGCGGAAGCCTGTGAGGAAGAACCATGCCCTTTCACGATGATGCCCAGATCCTCGGTGTGATTCTGGCACATAGAATCAAAAACACCAGGGAGCAACCAAGAAGACTGAGGAACAATCACCGTCTCCTGATCAGGAGGAACTGCTACCCACCCCAGAGAGTGTACAGGGGGAGGCTGTCCGTTGACATGCTGTCGGAGGAGTTGTGTGTGAGGAGGCTGCGCTTTAGCAAAGAGGCAATCGGCCGACTATGTGACTTGTTAAAGGATGACCTGCAAACACGCTCGAAGACCCGCACTGCCTTGTCAGTGTCCATAAAGGTAACCACAGCGCTGAACTTCTTTGCATGCGGGTCATTTCAGGCAGGCACCGGTGACATTTCAAACATCACCCAGTGCGCTGCGAGGACCTGCATTCACCAGGTCACAGGTCACCCAGTGCGCTGCGAGGACCTGCATTCACCAGGTCACAGGTCACCCAGTGCGCTGCGAGGACCTGCATTCACCAGGTCACAGGTCACCCAGTGCGCTGCGAGGACCTACATTCACCAGGTCACATCACCCAGTGCACTGCGAGGACCTGCATTCACCAGGTCACAGGTCACCCAGTGCGCTGCGAGGACCTGCATTCACCAGGTCACAGGTCACCCAGTGCGCTGCGAGGACCTGCATTCACCAGGTCACAGGTCACCCAGTGCGCTGCGAGGGCCTGCATTCACCAGGTCACGTCACCCAGAGCGCTGCGAGGACCTGCATTCACCAGGTCACAGGTCACCCAGTGCGCTGCGAGGACCTGCATTCACCAGGTCACAGATTCCATTTTCCGCAGGGCTTCAGAGTTCATAGACTTCGACTTGTCCACTTGGCAGCAAATGGAGAGGCCCCTGCATGTTACAGGATTTCTGGATTCCCCAAAGTGATTGGGGCTGTCGATGGAGCCCATGTGGCATTGAAGGCACCAATGGATGCACCTGTGACATACATCAACAGGAAGGGGATTCATTCATTAAACGTAATGATCGTCTGTGATGCGCAACTCAGGATCCTAAACGTAAATGCAGATCACCGGGGAAGTGCTCATGACTCCTTCATCCTCTGGCACTCAGACTTGTATGGCGCCCACAGCACATTGCCTCCAGGATCCACATGGATATTGGGCGACAAGGGCTACCCGCTAAAACCGTGGCTGGTTACACCCTACCGCAGGACCAATAATGAGGCTCAGGAGAGATACAACCGGGCACACGTGTCCACACGGCAAGTGGTGGAGAGGACAATCGGGGTTCTGAAATCACGCTTCTGGTGCCTGGACAGGTCAGGGGGGACCTTGCAGGACTCTCCTCTGAAAGTGGCAAGGATTGTGGTGGCCTGTTGCGCTTTGCACAACTTTGCCCTGCGGGAAGGACTGACCCTTGACCCTGCAGAGGAGCTGCCTGCTGAAATGGAGGACGTGGACGATGTCAATGTGCCTGTGGCCAGGCCTGATGGGGAGGAGCCAAGTGCTGCAAGAGAACAGCTCGTAGCAAACACGCTCAAGAGGTGATGATAGTGTCGCCTCCAACCTCCCCCAGCAAGGCACAGAAAAGAACGGACACAATTTAAAGTGAAACAGTGAACTTTTATTGCAGCATCAAAGACTTTGGATGTACTGTTTTGATGTTCTTAGTCTTTAAATACAAATTGTAAGCTAGCTATTTTCTATTTTGTAAACCTTTGCACTGATAAATTGGTTGATAAAAAAATGTAAACAGTTCAAAGTGACTTTTTGGGTTTCTTCATGTAATAAAGACTTTGGGGTAAAAATTCAGTTGGTTGCGCCTCCCGTTAGCGCCTTAAGAGGGCGCTAATGGGGCGCAAAGCCGCTAACGCCCGGGCGCAGCGATGTTTGCGCCGCTCGGGAACTTAACTAGAGATTGTGCGGTGGCGCAAAAACTTACCGCTGCGACCACCTGCGCGCGCAGATTGTGACGTCATTCCATGGTGCAACGCCCTTCTGGCGCCCCGGAGCGGAAATTGAGTGGCGCCCCCTGCCTTACCGCCTGGTGCATCCAACGACCGGAAGACTGGAACGCTATCAATCGCTGTGGGGCTGGGGGGGGCGCTATTTAAAGGGGGCCTCTTCCTGTCTTTTTCTGTGGTCGACATTTTTGCACCACTCGTTCTGAGAGAGAGAGAGAGATTCGGAGAGAGAGAAAGAGAGACTTCTGCATTGACTCAACGCTTTGTGAGGTAGTTTTCGCTGGTACTTTAGTTGCTGTCCTTCATTACTTTGCTTGCAAAGAGAATATGGGGGCTGCACTGATTGGGGGCGTCGTCCTGCTCCAGCTGAATCGGAGGATACAGAGACGCAGAGAGAGAGTGTCAATGATGGCCAGACGGAGGAGGGCCAACAGGCTTATGTACAGGAGAGCTTACCCTCCCAGGGTATATCGTGAACAGCTCTCCTACATTCATATGTCTGAGGAGCTGTGTTTTCGAAGGCTGCGATTCAGCAAGGAGGTGGTCACTGAGCTCTGCCACCTGCTGCAGCCAGATCTGCAGCCTCAACTGAGGTCCAGGACGTCTCTGTCGGTGGCAGTGAAGGTCACAGTGGCTCTCAACTTTTACGCTACTGGCTCATTTCAAGCTGCTGCTGGGGACCTCGCCAATATCTCCCAGTTCGCGGTGCATTGCTGCATCCGGCAGGTCACAAATGCCCTCTTTAAAAGGAGACGAGAGTTCATCTCTTTCCCCATGACCCCAGACAAGCAGCGTGACCGCGCTCTGGGCTTTGCGAGGGTAGCGGGCTTCCCCATGGTGCAGGGCGCCATTGACTGCACGCATGTGGCTTTGCGTGCTCCACATGAGAATGCCGAGGAATTCCGGAACAGAAAGGAATTCCATTCCTTGAATGTTCAGTTGGTCTGTGACCACAGACAGCTGATACTCGCTGTCAATGCCCACTATCCTGGCAGCTGCCACGATGCTTTTATCCTGCGCCAGACTACTGTGGCAGAACTTTTCGAGGCTCCGCATCAGCCAGTTGGTTGGCTTCTCGGGGACAAGGGGTATGCATTGAGCACCTGGCTGATGACACCGCTCCGTACGCCCAACACCCCTGCTGAGCTGCGGTACAATGAGAGCCATCAAGCTACCAGGAACATAATTGAGCGCACAATCGGCGTGCTGAAGCAACGGTTCCGCTGTCTCGACCATTCTGGAGGAGCCCTGCAGTACTCGCCTGAGCGAGTATCCAACTTCGTAGTCGTGTGCTGCATGTTGCATAACATGGCAATCCTCAGGACCCAGCCAATGCCACCAGGCCTTGGAGCACCACCAGAGGAGGAGGAGGAAGAGGAGGAAGAGGACGAGGAGGATGATCATCAGCAGCACCAAGGCGGGAGGGCGGCCCACAATGGTGAAACTGCAAGGGCCGTCCGTCAACGGCTAATAGCAAGCCGCTTCTAGGGCCCCTGCTGTGGAAATGGCTTCTGCCATTGCTAACAACATTAATGAACCCAGCACGCAACCCCTAAGCCGGCCAAGGCACCAATAATTCCAACCACCAACCATGTATATTTTGAATACAGAAACTTATTTATTTTACAAACTCTGTGTGTGTCAATTCCTCATGACAAACTCATAGAAATATACACACAAAAACAGTCAATAACATAACTGGTTCTCACAACCTGGAGATAATGTCCAAAACACTAAACAAAAGTTGGACCATGAACCTCGACCTTTAATAAAAAAATGACCAGCATTTTGTCACACCTCCTACTTTTTGCCCTTCGAGGGTGATCTCCTTCCCTTGCGCACTTTCCCCCTTCTAACCCTACTGCTCCTCCGTAATGGGTCCTCAGTGGCTGCAGCAAGGCTGGTGGAAGGCTGCTGCTCGTCAGACTCTGACACTGCAGATGCCCCTGAAGGACGGCCTCGACCAGTTCTGGGCCTGGAGGGCCCGGCTGCAGACTGCACCAACTCTGCATGGGCGGCAGCAGTCTGTCCTACAGGCGGTGGCAAGTGCAGTGGAGAAGTGACAGTGTTGGCAGCAGGAATGCTGTCATCGTGAGAGAGGACAGCAACTCCCTGCTCGCCCGACACACTGGCACTCCCACGGGGCAGCACTTCAGCATCCGGAGCAATCTGCTGGAGAACAGATTGCTGGCCTGCTGCGGCGCGGTGACAGCCCCGGGGACATGTGCACGAACCATCGAGGTTGGCAGCAGTCTGTGCTCGCGTGGCCTCAATCTGAGTCTGCATGAGAGCAGTCAGAGATGGGATCACGGCAGCCAGTGACTGAATTGCAGCACTAAGCGTTAGTGTGGCATCCGCCTGTGCTACAGCGAAGTGCTCCACACTGCTTGCCAGTGACTCAATGCATTCGGGCACCCTTCCCACTGCACCCATGAGCTCAGTGTGCATGCCCACCGCCTGGGTGTTCATTTCTGCGATCAGCCGCTCCTCCTCTGCGTCCATTGCAGTAGGAGTGTCTGGCATACTCTCCCTCTGGGGAGAAGGCCCCCGTTCTTCCCTACCCCCATGGCGTTGCTGCAGCCCGCTGGGTCCTGGAGCTTCACCCTCATCAGACCCTTCCCCCCTGCTCCCCTCCAGGGAAGGCGTGTTCCCAATGTGGGCATGGGCTTCCTCGGGAGAGGGTGGCACTGATGCTCCGGCTTCCTCTTCCTCCTCGGCTGCAGCATCACTCCCACTGGCAGCTTCAGGGCCCGTCTCCTCAGCTGGTGAATCAACATCTGAAAGCAGGGAGGTACAAGAGTGGCTTTAGCGTGAGGACAGGGTGGCAGTAAGGGAGGAATAAGTGCAGCGAGTTAGCAAGTTGGATTGAAAGTGTCAAAGGCTGGTGTTGTGAGGGACAAGTGGAAGGACAGAGGACAAAAAGGTGATGACCTTACCATTGCTGTCCAGAACGGGGTCGGCGTCTCCAGTGGCGACGGGACCGATCACCCGGCTTGCCACAATCCTGTGGACGCGCTCCTCAAGATCGCTGAGGGGTTGCAGCTGAGGCCGCCCTCCACCTGTCCGTTGCTGCTGTCTCCGATTATGCGCCAGCTTGGCCTGTAAGAAAAAGGACAGCATCTGAGTAAATATACAGCCATGGTCTTGCCTGATGTGCCTCCCATAGGTGAATAGCCCTTACTGTATGCAGCCATGGTCTTGCCTGATGTGCCTCCCATAGGTGAATAGCCCTTACTGTATGCAAAGTGTGGAATGTGTGTGTGTGTTTCATGAAAGGGCCATAGGTGTTGGATGAGTGTTGTGCATTGGGGTTTTAAGACCCTCTGGCCATAGAGTGAGGTTGAGATGGAGGGATGGAGAGGTATTGAGAAAAAGCCACTCACCCTGACGACCCGAGTGAGGTCGTTGAACTTTTTGCGGCATTGAGTATGGGTCCTGGGCACCATGCTCTTGGAGGAGACGCTCTGAGCCACCTCCCTCCACACTCTTCTGAACTCGCGTGGCAAAGGCCTCCTGCCACTCTCAGGGAAGAGCATACATCTTCTGCGCTCCACCGCGCCAACCAGAGCATCCAAGGCCCGCTCAGTGAAGCGATGAGCTCGTTCTCTCACCCTCTCCATCCTTGGCAGCAAAATGGATTCACAGGTCTCTCCAGGCCGAGATTCAAGGCTGCAATGAGCAGGGTGTGGCTGGGGAGCAAGTTGGCCCCCCCCGCTTTAAGAAGTGGCCGGCGCCAGTGTGTCTGTGTTCCCTCGCTAACTGGCAGCACCTGCGCTGCGCTCGCGCGCTGAGTTAGCGCCTCACTGCTCGGCCTTTGCGCCTTAAGACAGGTGTGCAGCGCCTGATTTAGCGCTCCACTCACCTCCCGGGGCGGTAAAAGTGAAGTTTCCAGTCAGTGCCGATAATTAGCGCCAGGCGCTAATATTTGCGTCCAGACGATATTTGCGCCCCAAACGGGGCGCGACCTAATTTTTCCCCCCTG
The DNA here is from genome assembly GCA_030390025.1 of Squalus acanthias. Lineage (NCBI taxonomy): Eukaryota > Metazoa > Chordata > Chondrichthyes > Squaliformes > Squalidae > Squalus > Squalus acanthias. The sequence continues at coordinate 3,945,006 of CM059435.1, read as the reverse complement.
ACATTCAAGATGTTAACCAGCTATTTTCTACTTTTTAAACAGTTGTAACGTTAAATTGGTTGTTAATAAAAAAGGTTGAAAAAACTTTAAAGTGACTAGAGGCTATACATATGAAACAAAATGGTTAAATACACTGTCAGTCACAGATATAAATTTTAAGAAATAACACAACATTTTATTTAAATAAAACATTCAAGAATTGACAGAGATGCCCCCTCGCATCTGTGCCTGAGGGTCGAAGGAGGTGAATTGTGCAAAAGGTGGCAGCCTACTGTCTCCTGCGCTTTCCCCTTCCCCGTGACCGGAGCCCTCTCAGGCCCAGTGGAAGACCCCCGTGTACCATCTCTTGGCCTTCAGCAGTTGGCTCGTGACAGGGTTGCTGCTGCTGCGGAAAGGCAACGTTTGCTTCCAACATCATTGGTGGAGCTGCTGTCTCATGGGCCTGCACTGTGTCTGCTCTGGGAGGGGGGCTCTACGGGGGTCAAATGAACGGCAGCAGAACCTGCTGTCTTCAACTGCAATAGTTGAAAGAGAGACTCGTTAACCTGATTAAGCGCCATGACGAGCTCCTTAGCTGTCTGTGCAGTTGTCTGTTGACCTATGTCCAACTCCCAAGAACATCAACCCCCTGCCTGATAGAGGCAAGTGAGTCAAGTTTCTTCCCATGAAGAGTAAGCATTTCTTGCCTCAACCCTTCAATCTGTTGCACCTGAGTTTCTGAATTATTCTGCTGAGCTAAACGTTTTGCTGCCTCTCCCACCTGCTCTGCAGTATCAGGTTGGTACAACAACAGCACCTCATCTTTCGTTTAGGCACTTTACAGCCTTCCGGACTCAATATCAAGTTCAACAATTTCAGATCATAACCTCGGCCCCCACCACATATATACACATTTTATCCACCCTTTTGGTTCGTGCCTTTTTCCTTTTTTTTTTCTCTCTCCCCCTACGGCAGCTGTCTCTCATTCTGCCAGCATTTCACACTTCACCTTTTGTTTCTTAACCTGTCCCATTACCATCTCGTCTTGCCTTGAGCATCTCTTAATGTCTCTACTTACCATAGTTATTCCCCCCCACCAGCCTCCCCCTTGCATTTTTATCTGTTTCATTTCCTGCTCTTTTCTCAGTTCTGACGAAGGGTCTTCGACCTGAAACATTAACTCTGTTTCTCTCTCCACGGATGTTGCCTGGCCTGCTGAGTGTTTCCAGCATTTTCTGTTGTTGTTTCAATTTTCCAGCATCCGCAGTATTTTGCTATAGTATCAGGTTGGTGTCTGGCTGTGGAACGACAGTCACCTGTGCCTGGCACAGAGCCAGAGGGGCCAGGAGATGGAGAGGTGGTGTGCAGCCACCCAGGGCCCATACCCTCCCCTTCCACTAGCTGACACTCCACAAATTCCTCCTCCACCACCTCACTTACTGCTCGCACTGCATCTGTAACCCCTTCCCCAATGCCCTCTGCAGCCGCAGACTCAACGCACTGTTCATCCCCTGTGTGAGAAGACAGCTGTCCACCTGTGGGAAGGAAACAGTAAACATTTACAAAGGTGAAGCACGATCTGCCACATCACACAAGCTGATATTCAACACACACCTAACATTTTTAAACATACAGCTGGACAGACCAACTCACCTTTCCTTACCCCAATGTCTGATTAAGACATTGAACAGCCACTACTGATTCCAAGCAAGTGCGTGACCCTTTCCTCTTGCTCCAATAACGTCAAAAGAGTGGCAACACCACCGCCTGTCAGGGCACGCTCTCTGGCATTATGTGCCATTTTACTCTAAATTGAACACAGAAATGAAAATGAAGCTTCACCTGCCTTGGAAACAAGACCAGATGCTGCTTTGGAGACAGGGTATTGTTCACTAATTGAAATTTCACACCTCAAATCTGTGGAGTACAGATCAGATGTTTACAAGCACAATCGATGACCTTGACCTGCTCCAAAGCCATTAAATATAACGACTAGCTCAGATGCCTGGATAATGAAGTCACTTCACAACAGCGATGCAAGTAAACATGTTTTAAAATAGTACAGTTAAATTTTACCAAATTTTACATTTGACATTTCTAATAACTGTACAAACCTTGGCAGATCGCATCAAATTATTCAATTTTTTGCGGGATTGTTCCGCTGTCCGTGGAATGGTGGAGTTCGCGCTAACAGCCTCGGCAACCTCTGTCCAAGCTGTCATTTGTCCTTTGCGCAGCGCTCGGGACTTTGTGGTCCCAATGATCCACAGGCGCTTCGCCTCAACCTCAGTGAGGAGTGTGCTGATGTTATCGTCATTAAAGTTCTGAGCCCCCTTCATCATCACCACTGTGTTTGCTCCTTCCATTTCACTTTGCTGTTTCATTATTTCAAGGTAAAACTCTTTAAATTGCTTTAAATCTCTTCAAAAGTCTTTAAGGGGGAAAAGTTCGGTTGGTTAGCACCTCCCGTTAGCGCCTCCGGGGGGCGCTAATGGGGTGCCAGGAACTTAGTGCCCGAGCGCGGCGATTTTAGCTCGCGAAATTGACCAGTCGTTTTGCGGCGGCGCTAAACACTACCACCACAATCTCCTGCGCCCGCAGATCGTGACGTCAGTCGAGCGTGCAATGCCCCAGTAGCGCCCCAGACCGGATATTGAGTCGCGCCCCCTGCCTTAGCGCCTGCCGCTAGGAATGACAGGTAGAGGGGAATGTTTTCAAGTCAGGAAGGGGCTGGGGGAGCGCTATTTAAACGCGGGCACTTCCTGCCTTATCTTGTCGGCAAAATTTTTGGTTTTAACGCTGTCCTAAGGAGTTTTGACCCTCAGCACCGCTTTTGAGGTTCCGAAGCACCGAGCTCTTTCCCTGGGCCTAACCATTCGTGCTTCTAACACAATTGCTTTTGAGGTCTCTCCAGGCCGAGATTCAAGGCTGCAATGAGCAGGGAGTGGCTGGCCAGCAAGATGGCCCCTCCCCTTTAAGAACTGGATGGCGCCAGTCTGTCTGGCTTCCATGGTAACGGACATCGCCTGAGCTTCGGTAGCGTTCTGAGGTAGCGCCTCGCTCCCCGCGTTTGTGCCTTAAGAGAGGTGTGTAGCGCCTGATTTAGCGCTCAAATCACCTCCAGGGGAAATAAATGCAAAATTTGCAGTCGGAGGCAATGATTAGCGCCGGGCGCTAAACTTTGTGCCCGGCCGATATTAGTGCCCCAAAATGGGTGATATCGAATTTTTCCCTAAAACGATTTAAAATTCTTCAATCCATGTAAAAGTCTTTAAAATATTCTAAAAGTTTACAAAAGGTTTTTAAAACTATAAAAAGACCTTACCATTGAGAATCACAGCGGCTTTCAAAGTTGAAGGCTCTGCACAGTTAAAGAAGTTTCGGGGCGTCGCCTATGCAAATGTGGAACTTTGACAGGTCTGGTGGGCGGGTCTCACTTCCGAATGAAGCCCGAGGCTCGGTGCACGTCTGCGCTCCTGGGCGGTGTGACGTCATACGCGGCCCAGGATTCTGCAGACTCAAAGCGCAACTCTCTCCGTGTGGGAACAGACTTCAGGCAGGCATGGATTTATTTTGCTGGTCGGAGTCTTTCACCCGCGGGAAGCCTCCGACCTCAAATTCAGGCCAATATGACCACACGATTGAATATCGCACTTCAAAGCAAAACGCAATCGCAGATGCCTTGCCCAGGTTGCCACATGAGGACTCGTGTGTTGGGCGTGAAGGTGAGGTTTTCACGCTAGGTGCAGTTGACAAAGACTTTCCCATGAATGCAACTGAGATTGCAGATGAGACTCAAAAGGACTCACTACTGAAAAGAGTGTATGAAAACACCTTGCATGGATGGACTGATCAGTGTCTGAACACAGAATTGAAACCATTCCATAACCGTCATACTGAATTGTCTTGTGAGCAAGGTTGTATCAAGTGGGGAAACAGAGTGGTGGGACCGACTTCTTGGAGTTCGGAACCAAAGCAAAACAGCCCGAAGATTGGTTCAACACCAAAACCTTCAGTAAGGAGATCAGGAAGGCTCCACAAACCTGTTATTAAACTGGATTTGGCGTTCATTTAAAAGAAAAAAATGCCAGGAGTTTTTGTTATGTGGTACATGTAATGCTGGGAAAGGTGGGACCATAGTTTTGTTGTGTTTGAGAGGGGAATATGTACATTTTTAAGGGGAACTGCTGCAGTCCGTGTGGTGAAGGTCCTCCCACAGTGCTGTTAGGGAGGGAGTTCCAGATTTTGACCCAGCAACGATGAAGGATCGGCGATATACTTCCAAGTCAGGATGGTGTGTCCCATCAGCTCTCCAATCCCTGACTGAGTCCCATCAGCTCTCCGATCCCTGACTGAGTCCCATCAGCTCTCCAGTCCCTTCCCCAGGCGACTGTTTCTCACCAGCCTGGACAGTGAGAGTCAGGGTTTGGTTCAACGATAGATGACATCACAGCCAAGTCCAACCCTGTCCACACATCTGCACTTTCAACTCTGCCAATCCTTCCCCTCCCTTTCCCAGAACCATTGACAGCTATTGAAACCTCCAGCTATCACTCTGACAGAGAACACCCAACTGGGCACAATCTGGAGATCAAATGTGGGACCTTCTTAGCTTGTATGGTTCAATTCTACTTTGTCTTTTCCAAATTCAACCATTGCTTCACTTCCTTTTATATCAATACTGATAATCACATCTACCCATCCATAAAGATAAAGGCACATGCTAACTCAAAGGATAGGTTCTGTCTCTGAACCGGTTGCTGATATCGCCGTCTTGCTGATGCTCTCCTCTGCTTCAAGTCTCTCTCTTTCTCTTCTCCACTGCTTCTCTTTCCTGGACTCTTCATTTTATTTCTCTCTCTCTCTCTCTATTCTACATAGTTTACATCGAATGTACAGCACAGAAAGAGGCCATTCGGCCCAACTGCTCCGTGCCGGTGTTTATGCTCCACACGAGCCTCCTCCCACCCTCTTTATCTCGCCCTATCAGAATATCCTTCTATTCCTTTCTCCCTCATGTGTTTGTCTAGCTTCCCCTTAAATGTATCGATACTATTCGCTTCAACCACTCCCTGTGGCAGCGAGTTCCACATTCTCACCACTCTCTGGGTAAAGAAATTTCTCCTGAATTCCCTATTGGATTTATTAGTGACTATCTTATATTTATGGCCCCTAGTTTTGGTCTCCCCCGCCAGTGTCCATTAGCAAGTGAATTAGGATGGTATGGATGGACTCATTCATCCTTTATTTCAAGGGGGTTGGAGTATAAAAGCAGGGAAGTTCTGCTACAACTGTACAGGGTATTGGTGAGACCACACCTTGAGTACCGTGTACAGTTTTGGTTTCCTTATTTAAGGAAGGATATACTTGCATTGGAGGCAGTTCAGAGACGATTCACTAGGTTAATTCCAGAGATGAGGGGGTTGACTTATGAGGAAAGGTTGAGCAGGCTGGGCCTATACTCATTGGAATTTAGAAGAATGAGAGGTGATCTTATTGAAACATATAAGATTCCGAGGGGGCTCGACAAGGTAGATGCAGAGAGGATGTTTTCCCTCATGGGGAAATCTAGAACTCGGGGGCATAGTTTCAGAATAAAGGGTTGCCCTTTTAGAACTGAGATGAGGAGGAATTTCTTCTCTCAGAGGGTTGTAAATCTGTGGAATTCTCTGCCCCAGAGAGCTGTGGAGGCTGGGTCATTAAATACATTTAAGGTGGAGATAGACAGATTTTTGCAAGATAAGGGAGTGAAGGGTTATGGGGAGCAGACAGGGAAGTGGCTTTGAGCCCAAGATCAGCCATGATCTTATTGAATGGCTCGAGAGGCCAAGTGGCCTATTCCTGCTCCTAGTTCTTATGTTCTTATGTTCTTATGCCAATCCACAGTGCCGGCGTTATTTGTAGTAACACAATGGCTGCAGTATCGCCTGGAGGACTATGGATATGCACTGCAGACATGGCTGACAACACTATCTGTGAAACTCCAAGTACAAGACCTGAGGAGAGATACAATGCTGTGTAAACGTCCTCTTCTCTTCTGCTTCACCCTCTGTCTTTCTCTTCTCTCCTTTGGGATGGGAGGTCGTGGGTGGAATGCTGTTGAAATGCACCAATGGCTGCGGGCTACCTTTGGGGTTGGAGTTGTGAGGACAATATGGCCCCCAGCAGCACCCTTCTCATCACGTCCCCCAATCACTCCCCTTCCTCCAACCCCTTTCCTCCCATCATCTCCCACACCAGTTGGTCTTCCCCCTCCCCTTCCTCTCACTCCTATCACTCTCTCAAACTTTTCTGCCTTTGAACAACTTATTCAACCCTGGAAATGCTCATCACTACTGAAGGAAATAAGTGAAGGACTTGCATTAATACTAAGCCTTTCTCATGCTTGCTCTGCTGTCACTCATCTCACCCGTAACCCTCAATCCACTCTCACTTTATCCCTCAGAGGAATCCCTTCCCCACAGTTTCCTCCTCCCTCCTACCATCCCTTACGTATCTCTGTCTCTCATATAGCCTTGTTTTCAAATCCCTCCATGGCCTCGCCCCTCCCTATCTCTGTAACCTCCTCCAGCCCTGTCACCCTCCGAGATCTCTGCGCTCATCCAATTCTGGCCTCTTGAGCATCCCCGATTTTCATCGCCCCACCATTGGTGGCCGTGCCTTCTGTTGCCGAGGCCCTAAGCTCTGGAATTCCCTGCCTAAACCTCTCCGCCTCTCCACCTCTCTCTCCTCCTTTAAGACGCTCCTTAAAACCTACCTCTTTGACTAAGCTTTTGGTCACCTGTCCTAATATCTTCTAATGTGGCTCGGTGTCGAATTTTGTTTGAATACACTCCTGAGAAGCACCTGTAGACGTTTTACAGCATTAAAAGCGCTGTATAAATGCAAGTTGTTGCGGTAGATAGATGGCTAGAGATTTGGGGGGAAAAATTTGGTTGCCTTGCGCCTCCCATTAGCGCCCCAAGAGGGCGCTAATGGGGCGTAAAGCAACTAGCGCCCGGGCGCGGCGATGTTTGCGCCGCTCGCGAAATTGATCAGACATTTTGCGGCGCGCTAAACATTACCGCTATGAACTCCTGTGCCCGCAGATCGTGACATCAGTCGAGCGTGCAACGCCCCGGTAGCGCCCCGGACTGGATATTGAGTGGCGCCCTCTGTCTTACCGCCTGCCGCTAGCAACAACAGGTTGAGGGGAGCGTTTTGCAGTCGGGAAGGGACTGGGGGAGCACTATTTAAAGGCGACCGCTTCCTGACTTTTTTTGTCGGCGACATTTTTGCACCACGCATTCTGAGAGAGAGAAACTTCTGGAGAGATTCAATGCTGTATGAAGGAGTTTTGGGTACTGAGCAGCACTTTGCAGGTTCATTTTGATTTGACCTTCCTTACATCGATTTAAAAGAGACTATGGGGACTGCACTCTGAGCTCTTTCCCTGGGGCTCTCCATTGTTCTTTCCAGCAGATTTGATGCACAGGTCTCTGCAGGCCGAGATTCAAGGCTGCAATGAGCAGGGTGTGGATGGAGAGCAAGATCGACCCTCCCCTTTAAGAACTGGCCGGTGCCATTGTGTCTGTGTTCCATTACTAGCTGACATCACATGAGCTTCGCCAGCGCTCTGAGGTAGCGCCTCGCTCCTCAGTGTTAGCGCCTTAAGACAGGTGTGTAGCGCCTGATTTAGCGCTCCAATCACCTCCTGGGGCGATAGAAGCCAAGTTTGCAGTCAGAGGCGATACTTAGCGCCAGGCGCTAAACTTTATGCCCGGCCGATAATTGCGCCCCAAACGGGGCGATACCGAATTTCTCCCCCTTGGTGCTGTGTTCTGCACTTCATATTGCTAGCTAAGTCCTTGCTCCCTCAATATTTGATGACAAGCCCCATGGATGAGTCTCTGAGGCAGTCACCATGTAATAAATGGAAGCTCCTGTCTAAACTTCGTTTTGCTGTGTGAATCTTAGCTTGACGTTTAATGTACAGGGCCTGGGTACGCTGTCCTGTGTTAAGTCCTACTCCAAACGGCAGAATTCCTAAACTAACACTGAACAGAGATAAAGGCCCCGGTAGTTGGAAGATTTATTTTTCTGAAAGTAAATACTGTATATTGGAGCGCTAAATCAGGCGCTACTCACCTCTCTTAAGGCGCTAACACCGAGGAGCGAGGCGCTAACTCATTCGTAATAAGGTGGATGAATTGGCTGCGCAAATAGATGTAAACGGATATGATATAATTGGGATTACGGAGACGTGGCTCCAAGGTGACCAAGGCTGGGAATTCAATATCCAGGGGTATTCAATATTCAGGAGGGACAGGCAAAAAGGAAAAGGAGGTGGGGTAGCATTGCTGGTTAAAGAGGAGATTAACACAATAGTAAGGAAGGATATTAGCTCTGATGATGTGGAATCTGTATGGGTAGAGCTGAGAAATACCATGGGGCAGAAAACGTTAGTGGGAGTTGTATACAGACCCCCAAACACTAATGCTGAGGTTGGGGATGGCATTAAACGGGAAATTAGAGATGCGTGCAATAAGGACACAGCAGTTATCATGGGTGACTTTAATCTACATATAGATTGGGCTAACCAAATTAGTAACAATACTGTGGAGGTGGAATTCCTAGAGTGTATACGGGATGGTTTCCTGGACCAATATGTTGAGGAACCAACTGGAGATCAGGCCATCTTAGACTGGGTATTATGTAATGAGAAAGGATTAATTAGCAATCTTGTTGTGCGAGACTCCTTGGGGAGGAGCGATCATAATATGATAGAATTCTTCATTAAGATGGAGAGTGAAGTAGTTGACTCAGAGACTAGGGTCCTGAATTTACATAAAGGAAACTACGATGGTATGAGGCGCGAGTTGGCTCGGATGGATTGGGAAACGTTACTTAAAGGGTTGACAGTGGATAGGCAATGGCAAACATTTAAAGATCGTATGGATGAACTATAGAATTTGTTCATCCCTGTTTGGCATAAAAATAAAACAAAAAAGGTGACTCAACCGTGGCTAACAAGGGAAATTAGGGATAGCATAAGATACAAGGAGAGGACATATAAATTGGCCAGAAAAAGCAGCAAACCTGAGGATTGGGAGCAGTTTAGGATTCAGCAAAGGAGGACAAAGGGATTAATTAAGAGGGGGGAAATAGAGTATGAGAGTAAGCTTGCAGGGAACATAAAAACTGACTGTAAAAGCTTCTATAGATATGTGAAGAGAAAAAGGTTGGTGAAGTCAAGCATAGGTCCCTTGCAGTCAGAATCAGGGGAATTTATAATGGGGAACAAAGAAATGCCAGACCAATTAAATACATACTTTGGTTCTGTCTTCACAAAGGAGGACACAAATAACTTCCCAGAGATGTCGGGGAACATAGGGTCTAATGAGAGTGAAGAACTGAATGAAATCAGTATTTGTAGGGAAATGGTGTTAGGGAAATTGAAGGGATTGAAGGCCGATAAATCCCCAGGGCCTGATAATTTACATCCTTGGGTACTTAAGGAAGTGGCCCTAGAAATAGTAGATGCATTACTGGTCATCTTCCAAAATTCTATAGACTCTGGAACAGTTCCCATGGATTGGAGGGTAGCTAATGTAACCCCACTATTTAAAAAAGGTGGGAGAGAGAAAACGGGGAATTATAGACCGGTAAGCCTGACATTGGTAGTGGGGCAAATGCTAGAGTCCATTATAAAAGTTGTAATAGCAGAGCACTTGGAAAACAGTGACAGGATCGGACAAAGTCAACGTGGATTTACAAAAGGTAAATCATGCTTGACTAATCTACTGGAATTTTTTGAGGATGTAACTGGTAGAATAGATAAGGGAGAACCAGTGGATGTGGTGTATTTGGACTTTCAGAAGGCTTTCGATAAGGTCCCGCATAAGAGATTGGCATGCAAAGTTAAAGCACATGGATTGGGGGTAAGGTACTGACTTGGATAGAGAACTGGTTGGCAGACAGGAAGCAAAGAGTTGGAATAAACTGGTCTTTTTCCGAGTGGCAGGCAGTGACTAGTGGGGTACCGCAGGGATCGGTGCTAGGACCCAAGTTATTCACAATATATATCAATGATCTAGACGAGAGAACTAGATGTAATATCTCCAAGTTTGCAGACGACACAAAGCTGGGTGGGCGTGTGTGTTGTGAGGAGGATGCAGAGAAACTCCAGTGTGATTTGGACAGGTTGGGTGATTGGGCAGAAGCGTGGCAGATGCAATATAATGTGGATAAATGTGAGGTTATCCACATTGGTGGCAAAAACAGGAAGGCAGATTATTATCTGAACGGCAATAGATTGGGAAAAGGGGAAGTGCAACGAGATCTGGGAGACCTTGTGCACCAGTCGCTGAAGGTAAGCATGCAGGTGCAGCAGGCGGTTAAGAAGGCAAATGGTATGTTGGCCTTCATAGCGAGAGGATTCGAGTACAGGAGCAAGGATGTCTTGCTGCAGTTGTCTAGGGCCTTGGTGAGACCACACCTTGAGTATTGTGTGTAGTTTTGGTCGCCTTATCTGAGGAAGGATGTTCTTGCCATGGAGGGAGTGCAGCGAAGATTTACCAGACTGATACCTGGGATGGCAGGAATGACGTATGAAGAGAGATTGGGACGATTGGGCTTGTATTCGCTAGAGTTTAGAAGAATGAGAGGGGATCTCATTGAAACTTATAAAATTCTAACAGGACTAGACAGACTGGATGCAGGAAGGATGTTCCCGATGGCGGGGGAGTCCAGAACCAGAGGTCACAGTCTAAGGATAAGGGGTAAGCCATTTAGGACTGAGATGAGGAGGAATTTCTTCACCCAGAGAGTGGTGAACCTGTGGAATTCTCGACCACAGAAGGCAGTTGAGGCCAACTCATTAAATATATTCAAGAAGGAGTTAGATATATTTCTTAAGGCTAAAGGGATATGGGGAGAAAGCAGGGACAGGGTACTGAGTTTGGATGATCAGCCGAGATCTCATTAAATGGCGGAGCAGGCTCGAGGGGCCGAATGGCCTACTCCTGCTCCTATCTTCTATGTTTCTATGTTTCTATGTTTGCTGTTTGCTTTGCGTAGAAAGCTTTGGTCAAATTTACAATTCAATTAAATGTTCGTTCAAACCATAACACCAATGGGGCGTCCATCTGCCCCCATCTCCAGAGAGCAACCGAGAATGAAATGAGGAAGATCTCAGTTCTGCTTCATTTCTGTCGATCCTTCTCCTGATCGATTCTCTGGAGGTTTTTGGAACAGGTTTCTGCTGCTCCCATCGGAACCAGGGAGAAGCTTCATTTATAAAAAGAACGAACTTGCATTTCTGTAGCGCCTTTCACGATCTCAGACATCCCAAAACGCTTTACAAACAATGAAGTACTTTTGAAGTGTAGTCACTGTTGTAATGTAGGAAACACAGCAGCCAATTTGTGCACAGCAAGCTCCCACAAACAGCAATGTGATAAATAGCCAGATAATCTGTTTTTAATGATGTTGGTTGAGGGATATACATTGGCCCAGGACACCGGGGATAACTCCCCTGCTCTTCTTTGAAATTATGCCGTGGGATCTTTTACACCCACCTGAGAGGTCAGACGGGGCCTTGGTTTACCGTCTCATCTGACAGTGCAGCACTCCCTCAGTACTGCCCATCCGACAGTGCAGCACTCCCTCAGTACTGCCCCTCCGACAGTGCAGCGCTCCCTCGGTACTGTCCCTCCGACAGTGCGGCGCTCCCTCAGTGCTGTCCCTCCAACAGTGCAGCGCTTCTTCAGTACTGCCCCTCCGACAGTGCAGCACTCCCTCAGTACTGCCCCTCCGACAGTGCAGCACTCCCTCAGTACTGCCCCTCCGACAGTACAGCGCTCCCTCAGTACTGCCCCTCTGACAGTACAGTGCTCCCTCAGTACTGCCCCTCCGACAGTGCAACGCTCCCTCAGTACTGCCCCTCCGACAGTTCAGCACTCCCTCAGTACTGCCCCTCCGACAGTGCAGCGCTCCCTCAGTACTGCCCCTCCGACAGTGCAGCGCTCCCTCAGTACTGCCCCTCCGACAGTGCAGCACTCCCTCAGTACTGCCCCTTCGACAGTGCGGCGCTCCCTCAGTACTGCCCCGCCGACAGTGCAGCGCTCCCTCAGTACTGCCCCGCCGACAGTGCGGCGCTCCCTCAGTACTGCCCCTCCGACAGGGCAGCGCTCCCTCAGTACTGCCCCTCCGACAGTACAGCGCTCCCTCAGTACTGCCCCTCTGACAGTACAGCGCTCCCTCAGTACTGCCCCTCCGACAGTGCAGCACTCCCTCAGTACTGCCCCTCCGACAGTACAGCGCTCCCTCAGTACTGCCCCTCTGACAGTACAGCGCTCCCTCAGTACTGCCCCTCCGACAGTGCAACGCTCCCTCAGTACTGCCCCTCCGACAGTTCAGCACTCCCTCAGTACTGCCCCTCCGACAGTGCAGCGCTGCCTCAGTACTGCCCCTCCGACAGTGCAGCGCTCCCTCAGTACTGCCCCTCCGACAGTGCAGCACTCCCTCAGTACTGCCCCTTCGACAGTGCGGCACTCCCTCAGTACTGCCCCGCCGACAGTGCAGTGCTCCCTCAGTACTGCCCCGCCGACAGTGCGGCGCTCCCTCAGTACTGCCCCTCCGACAGGGCAGCGCTCCCTCAGTACTGCCCCTCCGACAGTGCAACGCTCCCTCAGTACTGCCCCTCCGACAGTTCAGCACTCCCTCAGTACTGCCCCTCCGACAGTGCAGCGCTCCCTCAGTACTGCCCCTCCGACAGTGCGGCACTCCCTCAGTACTGCCCCTCCGACAGTGCAGCGCTCCCTCAGTACTGCCCCTCTGACAGTGCGGCGCTCCCTCAGTACCGCCCCTTCCGACAGTGCGGCACTCCCTCAGTACTGCCCCTCCGACAGTGCAGCGCTCCCTCAGTACTGCCCCTCCGACAGTGCGGCACTCCCTCAGTACTGCCCCTCCGACAGTGCAGCGCTCCCTCAGTACTGCCCCTCCGACAGTGCAGCGCTCCCTCAGTACCGCCCCTTCCGACAGTGCGGCACTCCCTCAGTACCGCCCCTTCCGACAGTGCGGCGCTCCCTCAGTACCGCCCCTTCCGACAGTGCGGCACTCCCTCAGTACCGCCCCTTCCGACAGTGCGGCGCTCCCTCAGAAACCCAATGGGAGTGTCAGCCTGGATTTTGTGCTCAAGTTTATGTAGAGGGGCTCGAACCCACAACCTTTCCAACTCCGAACAGAAGCTTACCTGATAGGCCTCAGCCTCCAGCGGTCCCTTTAAGGACTGCTATTTGGGCCATATGTCGACCTGGTTATCTCAACACCTGCTCCACTCAGGGAAAACCAAATATCTGGTTTAGGTCCTAAATCAGGCATTAGGCCCTTTGTCAGCATATTCCAGGGGCCTAATGCCAGTTTTAGGTTAAAAATGAGAAGTCGCACAACACCAGGTTATAGTCCAACAGTTTTATTTAAAATTACGAGCTTTCGCAGCGCTGCTCCTTCTTCAGGTACAGGTACAGTGAGGGAATACAAATCGATTACACAGTATATATAGACAGAGAGCAATGTGTCTGCAGAGATACAATCTGTTAGGAAGGCATTACATCAAAGACACCTCAGAGTACAGCTAAGACAATGAGGTGGGTCACAGGGGGTCCAACGTGTCAAATGTTGCCGTCTGCAGTTGAGCTTTTAACTTTTTTTTTTGTTTTTTTTGGGTTTTTTTTTTTGTGTGTTTTTTTTTAAACTGGAAAGACAGACAACGATGTCGAGTCATGTTCTGTAGCGTGACATGAACCCGATATCCCTATTGAGGCCGTCCTCATGGATGCAGAACTTGGCTATCAGTTGGTGCTCGATAATTTTGCGTTGTCGTATGTCTCGAAGGCTGCCTTGGAGAACGCTTACCCGCAGATCCGAGGCTGAATGTCCTTGACTGCTGAAGTGTTCCCTGACTGGGAGGCAACAATCCTGCCTGGCGATTGTTACGCGGTGTCTGTTCATACGTTGTCTCAGTATCTGCATGGTCTCGCCGATATACCATGCTCTGGGGCATCCTTTACTGCAACGTATGAGGTAGACAACGTTGGCCGAGTCACATGAGTATGTACCATGTACCTGGTGGGTAGTGTCCTCACATGTGATGATGGTATCTGTGTTGATGATCTGGCATGTCTTGCAGAGGTTGCCGTGGCAGGGTTGTGTGGTGTCGTGGTCACTGTTCTCCTGACAGCTGGGTAATTTGCTGCGAACAATGGTACTTTTGAGGTTAGGTGGCTGCTTGATGGACGTCCATCCACGATGGACGTATCGGCACTCTACACCAATATCCCCCACGATGACGGCATCGCTGCGACAGCCTCAGTACTCAACACCAACAACAGCCAATCTCCAGATGCCATCCTACAACTCATCCGCTTCATCCTTGACCACAATGTCTTCACCTTCGACAACCAGTTTTTCACCCAAACACACGGAACAGCCATGGGGACCAAATTCGCACCCCAATACGCCAACATCTTCATGCACAAGTTAGAGCAAGACTTCTTCGCTGCACAGGACCTCCAACCAACGCTGTACACCAGATACATCGACGACATCTTCTTCCTTTGGACCCACGGCGAAGGATCACTGAAAGGACTACACGATAACATCAACAGGTTCCATCCCACCATCAAACTCACCATGGACTACTCCTCAGAATCGGTTTCATTCTTGGACACACGAATCTCCATCAAAGACGGACACCTCAGCACTTCACTCTACCGCAAGCCCACGGACAACCTCACGATGCTCCACTTCTCCAGCTTCCACCCTAACCACGTTAAAGAAGCCATCCCCTATGGACAAGCCCTGCGAATACACAGGATCTGCTCAGACGAGGAGGAACGCGATGGACACCTACGGACGCTGAAAGACGCCCTCGTAAGAACGGGATATGACGCTCGACTCGTCGCTCGACAGTTCCGACGGGCCACAGCGAAAAACCGTATAGACCTCCTCAGAAGGCGAACATGGGACACAACCAACAGAGTACCCTACGTCGTCCAGTACTTCCCCGGAGCGGAGAAACTACGCCATGTTCTTCGCAGCCTTCAACATGTCATCGATGACGACGAACACCATGCTAAGGCCATCCCCACGCCTCCACTACTCGCCTTCAAGCAGCCGCCTAACCTCAAAAGTACCATCGTTCGCAGCAAATTACCCAGCTGTCAGGAGAACAGCGACCACGACACCACACAACCCTGCCACGGCAACCTCTGCAAGACATGCCAGATCATCAACACAGATACCATCATCACACGTGAGGACACTACCCACCAGGTACATGGTACATACTCATGTGACTCGGCCAACGTTGTCTACCTCATACGTTGCAGGAAAGAATGCCCCAGAGCATGGTACATCGGCGAGACCATGCAGACACTGAGACAACATATGAACGGACACCGCGTAACAATCGCCAGGCAGGAGGGTTGCCTCCCAGTCAGGGAACACTTCAGCAGTCAAGGACATTCAGCCTCGGATCTGCGGGTAAGCGTTCTCCAAGGCAGCCTTCGAGACACACGACAACGCAAAATCATCGACCAGAAACTGATAGCCAAGTTCCGCACCCATGAGGACGGCCTCAACCGGGATATCGGGTTCATGTCACGCTACAGAACGTGACTCGACATCATTGTCTGTCTTTCCAGTTTTAAAAAAAACACACAAAAAAAAACCAACCAAAAAAAAACAAAAAAACAAAGTTAAAAGCTCAACTGCAGACGGCAACATTTGACACGTTGGACCCCCTGTGACCCACCTCATTGTCTTAGCTGTACTCTGAGGTGTCTTTGATGTAATGCCTTCCTAACAGATTGTATCTCTGCAGACACATTGCTCTCTGTCTATATATACTGTGTAATCGATTTGTATTCCCTCACTGTACCTGTACCTGAAGAAGGAGCAGCGCTGCGAAAGCTCGTAATTTTAAATAAAACTGTTGGACTATAACCTGGTGTTGTGCGACTTCTCATTTTTGTCCACCCCAGTCCAACACCGACATCTCCGCATCATGAGTTTTAGGTTAGGGCACCATGAATGCCTCTGCAGAGATTGTCCCCCTAAATTGGACTTCTTTGCACCCGTTTAACGCACAGGAAACGGGCGCCAGGAGAGACAATTTCACCAGCAGAACTTCGTTGGCTGGACACTGGATGTAAAGTTTTATTTCACAGCTCTGTAATAGAACGGACAGTACCTTCATTAAGTTACAAGAGGATCCATTACAGCGGGGCTTAATCGCATCTAACTCTGTGATTAATTTTTCCTTTAATCAACTTAAGCCAACTTTGTGTTAAATATATCTGCTGATCGGTACTCACATCTGTGCAGTGTAGGCATTACACCAAATGCCTGTTAGATTTAAGTAACAATTCATCCTGTAGCAGAGAGCAGAGTTTCTCTGCCCAATGCAAGCTAAAAAAAATAGAAGGAGCGCCCATAATTCAAACAGCACAGTGGGCAAGCTGCCAACGGAAGGCCAGGAACATTAGTGCAAGTTGTCTAACTGTGCGGTTACTGGGTACAGCACACTGAAAGAATAACAGCAACAGCTGGAGATCTAGGAGAACACAGGAGCAGGAGGAGGCCATTCAGCCCCTTGAGCCCGTTCGGGCCATTCAATTAGATCATGGTTGACTTGTACCTCAACTCCATCCATCCGCCTTTGCGCCATATCCCTTAATACCCTTGCCCAACAAACATCTATCAATCTCAGTCTTGAAATTTTCCCAGCCTCAACAGCTTTTTGGGGGAGAGAGTTCCAGATTTCCACTACCCTTTGTGTGAAGAAGTGCTTCTTGACATCACCCCTGAACGGCCAGGCTCTGATTTTAAGGTTCTGCCCCCTTGTTCTGGACCCCCCCCCCCCCCCACCAGAGGAAATGGTTTCTCTCTATCTACCCTATCAAATCCTTTAATCATCTTAAACACCTCAATTAGCTCACCCCTTAATCTTCTTCACTCTAATCAGTGGTGCCATTCTTCCCCATGATGTGAATTTCAAAGTGAGAGGTTGGGAAGAACTTTGAGTGATACTGACCAGCTGTAACTGTGTGGAGAGAATGTGTGGAACATTGAATTTAGAGTGCGCTATCTGTACAGCACCTGAGAGAAAACAACGGCAGAACATTGCTGAATAAATGGAAGAGATGTCAGTCATTAATAGTAAGGAAACAAAAGGCCAAGCTCACATTTGTCCTATGGGAACAAAGAAGGAGCCACCTCTCATCCCTTTCTCAAACATCTCACCCTCGTAAACTCCCAGACAGGACACAAGAAATAGCTCATGCACTGACTCTCACCTCCAACCTCACTCTCTCCCTCTCGTCTCACTAGCTTTGATCAATCTTGATCAGTGTGTTTGGAAGGGAGCAGTGCTGGATCTAGTTCCGGGGAATGAAGTGGGGCAAGTGAAGCGTGTTTCAGTGGGAGAGCCTTTGGGAAGCTGTGATCACAATATCATCAGGTTTAGAATAGTTATGGAAAAGGACAAGGAAAAATCAAATGTGAAAATATTCAGGTGGAGGAGGGCTAACTTCAGTGAATTGAAAGTGGATCTGGCCCAGGTGGAGTGGAATCAAAGATTGGCAGCTAAAACAGCAAATGAGCAATGGAAGGCCTTCAAAGAGGAGATGGTTCGGGTACAGACTCGACACATTCCCACAAGGAGGAAAAGGAAGGGTACCCAAAGCTAGAGCTCCCTGGATGACTAAAGATACAGAGATGAAAATGAAGCAGAAAAAGGCAGCTTATCATAAATGTCAGGTTCATAATTCAGTAAAGAACTGAGCTGAATACAGAAAGAACAGAGGAGAACTGAGAAAGGAAATAAGAGGGGCAAAGAGAGAGTATGAGAATAGATCAGCGGATAACATAAAAGGAACCCAAGAGTCTTTCATAAATATATAAATAGTAAAAGTGTAGTCGAAGGAAGGGTGGGGCCGATTAGGGACTAAAAGGAGATCTTCTTGTGGAGGCAGAGGGCATGGCTGAGGTATTAAATGAGGTCTTTGCATCTGTCTTCACTGGAGAAGAGGATGCTGCCAATGTCACAGTAAAGGAGGAGGTAGGAGAGAAATGGGAGAAGATAAAAATAGATAAAAGAGGAGGTACTAAAACAGTTGGCAGCGTTCAAAGTAGAAACGTCATCCGGTCCGGATGGAATGCATCCTAGGTTGCTGAGGGAAGTAAGGGTGGAAATTGCAGAGGCTCTGGCCACAATCTTCCAATCCTCCTTGGCTATGGGGGGGGAGGGGGGGGAGTGCCAGAGGACTGGAGGATTGCAGATATTACACCCGTTTAAAAAGGGGCGAGGGGTAAACCCGGCAACTACAGGCTGGTCAGCCTAACGTCAGTGGTGGGGAAACTTTTAGAGACAATAATCCGGGACAAAATTAATCGGCAATTGGAAAAATACGAGTTAATAAATGAAAGCCAGCATGGATTTGTTAAAGGCAAATCATGTTTGACTAACTTGATTGAGTTCATGATGAAGTAACGGAGAGGGTTGATGAGGGTAGTGCGGTTGATGTTGTGTATATGGACTTTCAACAGGCGTTTGACAAAGTGCCACATAATAGATTTGTTAGCAAAATGAAAGCCCATGGGATTAAAGGGACAGTGGCAGCATGAATACAAAATTGGCTAAGGGACAGTAAGCAGAGAGTAGTGGTGAACGGTTGTTTTTCAGACTGGAGGGAAGTATACAGTGGTGTCCCCAGGGGTCGGTGTTAGGATCACTGCTCTTCTTGATATATATTAATGACCTGGACTTGGGTATACAGGGCACAATTACAAAGTTTGCAGATGACACGAAACTCGGAAATGTAGTAAACAGTGAGGCAGATAGTAACAAACTTCAGGAGGACATAGACAGACTGGTGAAATGGGCAGACACACGGCAGATGAAATTTAACACAGAGAAGTGTGAAGTGATTCATTTCAGTAGGAAGAATGAGGAGAGGCAATATAAACTAAACGGTACAATTTTAAATGGGGTGCAGGAACAGAGACCTGGGGGTGTTCGTACACAAATCTTTGAAGGTGGCAGGATAAGTTGAGAAGGCTGTTAAAAAAGCTTACGGGATCCTTGGCTTTATTAATAGAGGAATAAAGTTCAAAAGAAAGGAAGTTATACTAAACCTTTATAAAACACTGATTAGGCTCCAGCTGGAGTATTGTGGTCAATTCTGGGCACCGCACTTTAGGAAGGATGTCAAGGCCTTGGAGAGGGTGCAGAGAAGATTTACTAGAATGGTTCCAGGGATGAGGGACTTCAGTTACGTGGAGAGACTGGAGAAGCTGGGATTGTTCTCCTTAGAGCAGAGAAGTTAAGAGGAGATTTGATAGAGATGTTCAAAATCATGAAGGCTTGTGATAGAGTAAATAAGGAGAAACTGTTTCCACTGGCAGGAGGGTCGGTAACCAGGGGGCACAGATTTAAGATAATTGACAAAAGAACCAGAGGGGATATGAAGAAAAAAAATTTACGCAGTGAGTTTTTATGATCTGGAATGCACAGAAAGAAAGAAAGAAAGAAAGATTCACTACCACAGGACATCTCAAAGAGCTTTACAGCCAATGAAGTACTTTTTGAAGTGTAGTCACTGTTGTAATGTGGGAAACACGGCAGTCAATTTGCACACAGCAAGATCCCACAAACAGCAATGTGATAATGACCACATAATCTGTTTTTATTATACTGGTTGAGGGATAAATATTGGCCAGGACACTGGGGAGAACTCCCCTGCTCTTCTTCAAAATAGTGCCATGGGATCTTTTACATCCACCTGAGAGAGCAGACGGGGCCTCAGTTTAACGTCTCATCCGAAAGACGGCACCTCCGACAGTGCAGCACTCCCTCAGCACTGCACTGGAGTGTCAGCCTAGCTTTATGTGCTCAAGTCCCTGGAGTGGGACTCGAACCCACAACCTTCTGACTCAGAGGTGAGTGTGCTACCTACTTTTTTTATATATATATATTATATATTGAACATTAAAAACATTTACAACATCATGATCATTCCATTGTATCATACAAATCCATTCCGCCGCTCTGCACAGCCATTCCTCCACCACATATCAACATCAAAACCTAAAGTTCAATTTGTCTCGTGTAACATACATTAATCTCTTGTACTTTAAAAATATTTTTACAATCACCCCTCTGGAGTTATCATCCTTAAAGGTCATCTGGGCTGAAATGTGCATCCGAGATAAAAATACATTAAAATCCCCCACTATACAAGGGTTTTCCGCCTCTGCCACTTCTGTGAATAACCACCGAAAAAACTCGCGCCGCTTGTAATGGTCGTTCGGTGCATAGATATTAAAGAGATCGCAGTTCAATTCCTCCATTTTTACCTTTAGCCGTAAAAATCTCCCCTCAGCGTCCTTGTCCACCAAGGCAACGTTCTCTTTTATGGACGGACTCACCAAAACAGCCATCCTCTACGGTTATTGTTTGCACAACTTGCAAACACCTCTCCCTTCCAAACCTTCCGAACTCTTTCTAGGATATCCTCATCCCAAAAGGTTTCTTGCAGACACAACAAGTCTGTGCGTTTAAAACCCTGCAACAACTGCTGCAATTTCTTCTCACCCCTCAGTCCGTTCACATTAATCGAGACCAATATAATCATGGCTCTGAATAAGGGAAGTGTGCCTGATAAGCCTCCCATCATTTAATCTCCGGCCCTTCCTTCCTCTCATGCTCCTTCCCAACTTTTCGGGCAGCTGTTGCTTTCTCCTGCAGCCTCCGGCTCTTTTTCACCTCCTGTTTGAACCTTCCCTGCAGTTTCAGCCTCTTCCTTACATTAGGTTTGGGCCAAGGAGCTGCCCCTTCTCCCTCCTTCTGCCCCTCACTAACCTTTCCCTTTCCACACGATGCCACCCCACCCCCCACTTCCATGACTCTGTCCCCCTCTGACTCCTCACTCTCTCGAGCTCTTCTGTAACCTCCCCACCCTGCTCCCTGTCAGATACATAATCTCCCTTAGAGAGTCTTCCTGCTATCGCGGTTTCTCCAACAGTGCCACTCCCTTCGGCCTCATCTCCACCACTGACCCTTGCTCCCCGTTTCTTCTCTCTCTGGGACAATGGCGCATCTGCACCTATCTTGCTCCCTTCTGGCGTCTTTGTCTCCCCGCTCCCATCCTGCTGCCCCTTTAAGGCTCCTGCCTCTTGCACCCTCTCCTTGTCTTGCCCCCTCCTGCTCCCCGAGTTGTCCGACTCCCCGTCTTTCTTTGGAGTACTTACACTTACCCCGCACCCCGCTCCCGCCTCCTCTCCCCCGCGGACACCAGATTCTTTAGGGAGAGCTGAGCTGTATTATGGCTCGACTCTGCCCTCGACCCATGCTGCCCTCTGCTGTCTTTGTCCTTTTCCACCGTACTTGGTGTGTTTTCCACTATTTCCATCCTGTTCTCTGCTCTGCAATTTTCTGCCTCTTGCTGCGCTCTTTTCTCCTTCCATTCACCAGCTGTGTCCACCGCCTACTCCGCTCCTCTGGCCACTCCACTCACACCTCCTGCTCCTTCTCCTTCTCCCATCTCCTCGTCACTCAAGGGGCATCCTTCTGCCTCACACTCACAGCGGGTGGGGCCTTTGTGACACACCCCACAGCTCTCTACCTTGCAGCTCCAAGCGATGTGTCCAGACTCGCCGCAGTTATAACAATACAAGTCTGGACAGCTTCTTACAAGATGGTCGTGTCAAGACAATAATAACAAACCTTCACCTGGTTATCATGCAGTACCCGGAAGTACTGCACTCCTTCCATTGTCTCGAATTTCATGCTATACGGCAATGACTTCACCCCCTCTGGGAACCGCACCTTTACATGGCGGGTTCCATCTGCTACCCGTGTTCCTGGATAGTATCTCCTCTTTACTGCTGGGCAAATTTTAATGTCCCACGACTGCAACTTTTTTATTGGAACGTTGTCCTCAATATAAACCGGCAGGTTTAAGAATGAGACCACCACCTCTTCAGAATATAGCAGAGATACCTTCAAGAACTTATCACCAACCTTCAAACTCAGTAAATGTCTTTCCACCTCCTCTCGGCCACTGATCGTCACCTCGAACCCAACATTCGGCTTTGGTCGGCAGGCAAAGCAGCTTCCCTCGCCGCAGTCCTCATGTACCGCCTGGATAATATCCCCAGCTCGTATCTCCTTATCCTCACACTGAACCACCACCGTGTTTTCCTTTCCAAACCTCCTGGGGTCCCGGCCCAAATCTTTGGGCCTTTTTTTCTCCCTTCCCCCAACATTTTCTCCCCTGATTAAATTCATCTTGGGGACATTGTCCTCTGAGGGGCCGGGCACTCTGGGGCCGGCACTCTGGGCCCATCTGGCTGCTGTTTAAGGACCAAAAAGGCCCTAAAACCAGAAAAAAAAATCCACCACCATCTTTTTACCAGCTCACTCCAACTCCCTGCAGTAATCGAGCACCCAGCAGCACCTGCTCACTCCTAGCCCCTCCCACCTAGAGAGAGCTACCCACTGAGCCACGGCCGACATTTGCAGGGCTGTGGGGAAAGAGCAGGGGAGTGGGACTAATTGGAGAGCTCTTTCAAAGAGCTGGCACAAGCATGATGGGTCGAATGGCCTCCTTCTGTGCTGTATCATTCTATGAATATCACTATGCTCACTGCTCCTCTGAACTTTTGTTCTTCCAAAGCTACAAATAAATTATTTCACATGTTCACCTTCATCTCAACATCCCAATGGCTTCCAAACTCATTCAAAAAGATCTCGGGGGGAAAAATTCGATTGATTAGCACCTCCCATTAGCGCCCTAAGAGGGCGCTAACGGGGTGCAAAGCAACTAGCGCCCGAGCGCGGCAATGTTTGCGCTGCTCGCGAAATTGACCAGACATTTTGCGGCGGCGTTGAACACTACCGCCACGATCTCTGCGCCCGCAGATCGTGACGTCAGTCGAGCGTACAACGCCCCGGTAGCGCCCTGGAGCGGATATTGAGTGGCGCCCCCTGCCTTTCCACCTGCCGCTAGCAACGACAGGTAGAGGGGAGCGATTTGCAGTCAGGAAGGGGCTGGGGGAGCGCTATTTAAAGGCAGCCGCTTCCTGCCTTTTTTTGTCGGTGACATTTTTGCACCAAGCATGCTGAGAGGGCGAGACTTCTAGAGAGATTCAACGCTGTGTGAAGGAGTTTTGGGTACTGAGCAGCACTCTGCAGGTTCATTTTGAATTGACCTTCATTGCAGCGATTTAGAAGAGACTCTGGGGGCTGCACTGATTCGGGGCGTCGTCCTGCACCTGCAGAATCGGAGGCAGCAGAGGCGCAGAGAGAGAGTGGCAAACATGGCCAGAGGGAGGAGGGCCAACAGGCCTCTGCACAGGAGACCTTACCCTCCCAGGGTATTCCGAGGGCAGTTCTCCTACATTCATTTGTCTGAGGAGCAGTGTTTGCAAAGGCTGCACTTCAGCAAGGAGGTGGTCACTGAGCTCTGCCACCTGCTGCAGCCAGATCTGCAGCCTCAACTGAGGACCAGGATGTCTCTGTCGGTGGCAGTGAAGGTGACAGTGACTCTGAACTTTTATGCCACCGGCTCCTTTCAAGCAGGTACTGGGGACATCTCCAATATCTCCCAGTTCGCGGTCCATTGCTGTATCCGGGAGGTAACAAATGCCCTCTATAAAAGGAGACGCCAGTACATCTCTTTCCCGATGACCTGGCCCAAACAGCATGAACGTGCATGTGGCTTTGCGAGGATAGCGGGCTTCCCCATGGTGCAGGGCGCCATTGACTGCATGCATGTGGCATTGCAGGCACCTCATGAAAATGCAGAGGTTTTCCGAAACCGCAAGGGCTACCACTCCTTAAATGTCCAGTTGGTCTGTGACCACAAACAGCTGATACTCGCTGTCAATGCCCGCTATCTTGGCAGCAGCCACGATGCTTTCATCCTGCGTCAGACTGGTGTGGCAGAACTTTTCCAGGCACTGCATCAGCCAAGTGGTTGGCTCCTCGGGGACAAGGGTTATCCACTCTGCATCTGGCTGATGACACTGCTCCGTAACCCCCAACACACCTGCTGAGCTGCGGTACAGTGAGAGCCATCTCACCACCAGGAACATCATTGAGCAGACGATCGGCGTGCTCAAGCAACGGTTCCGCTGTCTGGACCACTCAGGAGGAGCCCTGCAGTACTCGCCTGAGCGAGTCTCCCTCTTCATAGTTGTGTGCTGCATTCTTCATAATCTGGCAATCCTCAGGACCCAGCCAATGCCACCAGGCCTTGGAGCACCACCGGAGGAGGAGGAGGAGGAGGAGGAAGAGGAGGAGGATGATCAGCAGCAGCACCAAGGCGGGAGGGAGGCCCACAATGTTGACACTGCAAGGGCCGTCCGTCAACGGCTGATAAGAAGCCGCTTCTAGGCCCCTACTCAGAAGATGGCTTCTGGCCTGGAGAACAACATCATGGAAAGCAACCCGCACCCCCTATTGCCGGCCAAAGCTGGAATGATTCCAAGGGGCAAAAATGCAAATTTTGAAAACAACAACTTTTTTCTTTAACAAACTCTGTGTGTGTCATTTATTCAGGACAAGCAATTAGAAACAAACACAACAAATCATGAACTAACAGAACTGGTTCTCACAAGATGGAGAAAAACGGCAAAACAGTAAACAAATGCAATCACACGAACCTCGACCTTTACTACAAACATTCCCACCATTTATTTAGACCTCCTACTGTTTGCCCTTCGAGGGTGATCTCCTTCCCTTGCGCACTTCCCCCCTTCCCACCCTACTGCTCCTCCGTAATGGGGCCCCAGTGGCTGCAGCAAGGCTGGTGGAAGGCTGCTCAATGTCAGTTGCAGAGACTACAGTTGCCCTTGAAGGACGGCCTCGACCAGCTCTGGGCCTAGAGGCCCCGGCTGCAGACTGCACCAACTCTGCATGGGCGGCAGCAGTCTGGGTTGGCTGTGTTGCAGGCGGTGGCAAGTGCAATGGGGAAGTGCCAGTGGTGGCAGCAGGAATGCTGTCATCTTGAGAGAGGACAGCACCTTCCTGCTCGACCGACACACTGGCACTCCCACGGGGCAGCACTTCAGCATCCGGAGCAATCTGCTCGAGCACAGATTGCTGGCCTGCTGCGGCACCGTGAGAGCCCCGGGGCAATGTGGCCGACCCAGCAAGGATGGCAGCAGTCAGTGCTTGCGTGACATCAATCTGAGACTGCATGAGAGCAGTCTGAGATTAGACGGCAGCAGCCAGTGACTGAATTGCAGCACTAAGCCGTTGCATTGTGTCGGCCTGTGCTGCAGCGGAGTGCTCCACACTCTTAGCCAGTCCATCCATGCTTTCGGGCACCC
Organism: Squalus acanthias; assembly: GCA_030390025.1. Taxonomy (NCBI): domain Eukaryota; kingdom Metazoa; phylum Chordata; class Chondrichthyes; order Squaliformes; family Squalidae; genus Squalus; species Squalus acanthias. The sequence goes on along the minus strand of CM059435.1, from coordinate 3,919,647 downwards.
TTGCCATTGCACCCATGAGCTCAGTGTGCATGCTCAAGGCCTGGCTATTCATGGCTGCGATGATGGGGTCCTTCTCTGAGTCCAGTGCAGCAGGACTCGCTTGCCTACTCGCCCTCCAGGGAGATGGCCCCCGAGCTTCCCTACCCCCATCGCGTTGCTGCAGCCCGCTCGGTCCCGGAGCTTTGCCCTCAGCAGACCCTACCCCGCTGCTCCCCTCCAGGGAGGACATGGTCCCATTGTCGGCATGGGCTCCCTCGGGAGATGCAGGCGGTGAGGCTCCGGCTTCCTCTTCCTCCTTGCCTGGGGCGTCGCTGCCACTGGTTGGTTGAGGGACAGGCTGGTCAGCTGGTGGTTCACTATCTGAAAACAGGGAGGTACAAGAGTGGCTTTAGCATCAGGACAGGGGGGCAGTGAGGGAGCAAGGACTGGAGACATTTAGTAAGTTGGATTGAAAGTGTCAAAGGCTGATGTTGTGAGGGACAGGTGGAATGAGAGAGGAGAGAAAGCTGATGAACTTACCATTGCTGTCCCCAAGGGGGTTGACCTCTTCAGCGGCCACGGCACCTATGACCTGGCTGGCAACGATCCTGTGCATGCGCGCCTCCAAATCGCTGAGGGTGTGTAGGTCAGCCGGTCCTCCTCCCGTGCGTTGCTGCTCCCGCCTGTTATGAGAGAGCTCGGCCTGCAAGAAAAAGGACGGCGTCTGAGTGAATGTGCAGCCATGTGCTTGCCAGATGTGCCTCCCATAGTTGAATAGCCCTTTATGTATGCAAGGTGTGGAATGTGCGTGTGTGTTTTATGAGATGGCCATAGGTCTTGGATGAGTGTTGGGCATTTGGGGTTTTTAAACCCTCTGGGCACAGAGTGAGGTTGAGATGGAGGGATGTAGAGGTTTTGAAAAGCAGCCACTCACCCTGACCACCCGAGTGAGGTCGTTGAACTTCTTCCGACATTGGGTGTGGGTCCTCGGCACCAGGCTCCTGGAGGAGACATGCTGAGCCACCTCCCTCCAGACTCTTCTGTATTCACAGGGCAATGGCCTCCTGCCACTCTGTGGGTAGAGCAGTGCCCTTCGCCGCTCCACAGCGCCAACCAAAGCCACCAAGCCCGGTCGCTGAGCTCTTTCCCTGGGCCTCTCCATTGGTGGTTCCAGCACAATTGATGTACAGGTCCCACCAGGCCGAGATTCAAGGCTGCAATGAGCAGGATGTGGCTGGAGAGCAAGATCGACCCTCCCCTTTAAGAACTGGATGGCGCCAGTCTGTCTGTGTTCCATCGCTGACTGACATCACCTGAGCTTCGCCAGCGCTCTGAGGTAGCGCCTCGCTCCTCGGTGTTAGCGCCTTAAGACAGGTGTGTAGCGCCTGATTTAGCGCTCCAATCACCTCCAGGGGCGATAGAGGCCAAGTTTGTAGTTGGAGGCGATAATTAGTGCCGGGCGCTAAACTTTGTGCCCGGCCTATAATAGCACCCCAAACGGGGCGATACCGAATTTCTCCCCCAAGCTTGCATTTCTATCGCACCTTTCGCCACTTCAGGACGTCCCAAAGCACTTTACAGCCAATGAAGTACTTTTGAAGTGTAGTCACTGTTGTAATGTTGGAAACGCGGCAGCCAAAGTGCGCACAGCAAGATCCCACACACAGCAATGTAATAATGACCGGATAATCTGTTTTTTAGTGATGTTGGGTGAGGAATAAATATTGGCCCCAGGACATTGGGAATAACTCCCCTGCTCTTCTTTGAAATAGTGGCCGTGGGATCTTTCACGTCCTCCTGAGAGAGCAGACGGGGCCTCGGTTTAACGCCTCATCCGAAAGTTGGAGGCTGGAGGAGAAGAGGCCCATCCAAAGATAAGTGTCGAATGATTTTTGATGACAATTATAATCTGAGCCGCTGCCGCCTCCATGACTTCCCTTCCTGGCGGCAACTCGGCCCATTTTCTTTTGCCGAATCTGGCGAACTGCGACCGGAGTCACTGGAATGGTCGGCCGACCCAAAGTAGACCCCGGGGAGAAGATACAAAGCTGCATCCAGCCCGCCACACTCTGCAGGCTCAGGCTGGAGCACGCGGTGCCAGGAAGCTGCTACTGCAGGTTATAAATGGACAGATCAAACCTTTCAGAACTGAGAGAGGTTCGAACCAATTAGCAGGATTAGTGTCACTGCAGAATGTGCAGGTGATTAGCAGAAAGTGGATTTATTCAACGTGTCTGAGACTAATTAGGAAATGAGAGTTTTGGGATTTGTTTGTGTCGTTGCAAACTGCAGCAGAAAATATATTCTGATAAAGCTTTAGAGGCACTGGAGAAAGTGCAAAAAAGAGATTTACAAGGATGATACCAGAACTGAGAGGTTATACCGATCGGGAAAGGCTGAACAGGCTGGGGCTCTTTTCTCTAGAAAAGAGAAGGCTGAGGGGCGACCTGATAGAGGTCATTAAAATTATGAAGGGGTTTGATAGGGTAGACATACAGAATATGTTTCCACTTGTAGGGGCAATCAGAACTAGGGGCCATAAATATAAGATAGTCACTAATAAATCCAATAGGGAATTCAGGAGAAACTTCTTTACCCAGAGAGTGGTGAGAATGTGGAACTCGCTACCACAGGGAGTGGTTGAGGCGAATAGTATCGATCTATGGGCAACACGGTGGCATAGTGGTTAGCACTGTTGCCTCACAGCGCCAGGGACCCGGGTTCGAATCCGGCCTCGGGTGACTGTCTGTGTGGAGTTTGCACATTCTCCCCGTGTCTGCGTGGGTTTCCTCCGGGTGCTCCGGTTTCCTCCCACAGTCCAAAGATGTGCGGGTTAGGTTGATTTGGCTATGATAAATTGACCCTTAGTGTTAGGGGGATTAAATACGTGGGGTTACGGGGATAGGGTGGGATATATGTCGGTGCAGGCTCGATGGGCCGAAATGGCCTCTATCTGCACTGTAGGGGTTCTGTGATTCTGTGATATTTAAGGGGAAGATAGATAAACACATGAGGGAGAAAGGAATCGAAGGGTGAGGTGAAGAGGGGTGGGAGGAGGCTGGTGTGGAGCATAAACACCGGCACGGACTAGTTGGGCCGAATGGCCTGTTTCTGGGCTGTGAATACTCTGTAATTTTGCAGATTCCTGTTCCCCTCTCCTGAAGATACTGGCGTTGGCGTTTGATGCCACAGCCGCCGGGCACCCGGTGGTACCTTGTCCAGGTGCGCATTCCTTGCGCCGTCTGCCTAGACCATAAGAGCCCAATGTTAACCCTGCCAGTCCAGCAAAGCCCAGGCCGGCGGGCAGTTAAAATCCTGGCAGAGACTCACCCCCCCCTCCCGCTGCCTTCCCGCCAGATGGAATTTTAACCTACCAGCTGCGAGTGAGACCGGCCGGAAAACAGCGGAGTCCTGCTTTAAAGATGTCAATAGAGCTCTGATAACGTCATCGGGATCCGACTGCAATTTTAACCCCAATTCCCGCCAGGCTAGCCCGGCAGCAAGTGGATTGGTTTGCCAACCAATGTTCTCTTTAAGCTGCGCGGCCGTGCGGCTCTCTGGACCTCCCGCGCAGTCGGCTCGCCGGCTTTTCAATGCGTTATTTTGAATGGGCCGCGCAGTCCCTTAAAGGAGCCACGCACCCAAAAAAAATTAACGGGAACATTGTCACCAACCCTTCAGGTTTGTCCTGGAGTCTCCGAGGAACGAAAGATTAATCTCCAGGGCACTGCTACGAGCAAACTAGGGGGGGAAACATCATTGATGGCGACATTAAATAAAACTGTGTGTTTTTTCTTCATTTTCTTTGAACCTTTATTAGTTATGAAAATATTGGAGTTGGGATAAAAAGGCTGTTTGACTGACAGTCAAGCATCGTCCAATCGGGTAATTAAGAGGCTGTTCACTGTCCAATCAGCATGGGAAGGCAGGGCATCGTGAGGATAATAGACACAAGAACATAAGACGTAGGAGCAGGAGTAGGTCAATCGGCCCCTCGAGCCTGCTCCGCCATTCAATAAGATCATGGCTGATCTGATCTTGGCCTCAACTCCACTTCCCTGCCCGCTCCCCATAACCCTTGACTCCCTTACCATTCAAAAATCTGTCAATCTCCGCCTTGAATATATTCAATGACCCAACCTCCACAGCTCTCTGGGGAAGAGAATTCCAAAGATTCACGGCCCTCTGAGAGAAGAATGTGGACGTGTTGGGTGACCAATGGCTGGAGAGTGGGAGGGGGCGGGTGGGACGTCACAATGATGGACGTGTTAGGTGACCAATGGCTGGAGGGTGGGGGGCGGGGTGGTTGGAGGCAGGAGGTCATGTGATGAAAGCTCCAGGAATACGCCCAACCAGATTTGCCCAACTCTACAAGTGACTCCGAGGCAGAAGCGAGCCAGAGAAAGATATTTGGTTCTTTTGGTTTACTGGTGGGCCAGAGTAGGGTGGCCTGACCAGGCCCCACAAGGACACCTTGTGCCTCCCCTTGTCCCCGACTTCTCTCTGGGCGTGAGACTGACTGCCAGCATGCAGGTGAGACCCTGGAGTTAACACCTGCTGGACTCACGCTGCGGGGCGGGGGCAGATAGTTTGTCCCCTGCCTCAACCCCCCCTCCTCTCCGCCTGCACGACTCCCACTGGTAGGGTTGAGGGTCAGGAAGCCATTCAACAGAAGAGGGTAATCATATCCTGCCCTGTCGTGTCCTTATGTGACATCGCCACTTCTGCACTTACTAGCAGGAGTCAGTCAATAGCAATTAGCAGGAACCCTGGCCGTTCCTCCCTGTGCTGGATGCAGGCTACCAACTAATTGGTTGTCTGAGATCAGCAAACCCAACACAGACCAGGGATTAAATCTCCGACCTTGTGCTGTGTGTGAGCCAGCAGGGAATCGCATTTAAATATAACTTGCATTTATTAGCGCCTTTCACGACCTCAGGACGTCCCAAAGCGCTTTACAGCCAATGAAGTACTTTTGAAATGTAGTCACTGTTGTAATGTGGGAAACGCGGCAGCCAACTTGCGCTCCTGATTGGTGGTTGATAGCTCCAGCAATGGTCAGGCCCTCACTGTCGCACTCGAGTGTTTTCCTACATTGGGCTCTCAAATTCTGGAGCAGGGCTTGAACTTCAAAACTTGTTCCGAGGTTGTAGGCAACACTGGCGAGGCCGGCATTTATTGCCCATTCCTACCTGCCCCTGAGAAGGTGGTGGTGAGCCGCCTTCTTGAACTGCTGCAGTCCGTGTGGTGAAGGCGCTCCCACAGTGCTGTTAGGGAGGGAGTGCCAGGATTCTGACCCAGCGACGATGAAGGAACGGCCGATATATTTCCAAGTCAGGATGGTGTGTGACTTGGAGGGGAATTTGCAGGTGGTGGTGTTCCCATGCGCCTGCTACCCTTGTCCTTCTAGGTGGTGGAGGTAAAGGGGTCGGGCGGTGCTGTTGAAGTAACCTTTGTAAGTTGCTGCAAAGCTTCCTGTAAATAGTACACACTGCAGCTGGTGGTGGAGGGAGTGGATATTATGTAGAATTACATAGAATCTACAGCATAGAAACAGGCCATTCGACCCAACTGGTCTATGCCGGTGTTTATGCTCCACACAAGCCTCCTCCCACCCCTCTACAGCTAACCATATCACCGTAACCTATTCCTTTCTCCCTCATGTGCTTATTTAGCTTCCCATTAAATTGCTGAAGCTTTCTAGGACGCAATGGATAGATTTTTGCTGGGTAAGGGTATCAAGGGATATGGAGCAAAGGAGAGTTGAGGTACAGACTCGCCATGATCTAAGTGAATGGCGGAATACAGTCGAGGGCTGAATGGCCTCCTCCTGGTCCGATGGGCCAAGTGAGCTCAGCTGACAGCAGTGTAGAGGATAAGGACAGGAGTGTCGGACATGACACAGAAATAGGAGGTTTGCAGGGGGACGGGGAGGAATCTACAGTGTTTGATAACTGGAAATGGTGATTACAAGATCTCGCCATCTAGCAATACCCGACTCAGCCACTTTCCACAGAAATGAGAAGTCGCACAACACCAGGTTATAGTCCAACAGATTTATTTAAAATTACAAGCTTTCGGAGCTATCGCCCCTTCCTCAGGTAGAGTTACAATGAGTGAATCTACAAAAGTTCACAGAATATAAACACAGAAACTGCAGAGATACAATCTTTATATTCTGCGAACTTTTGTAGATTCACTCATTGTAACTCTACCTGAGGAAGGGGCGATAGCTCCGAAAGCTTGTAATTTTAAATAAATCTGTTAGACTATAACCTGGTGTTGTGCGACTTCTCATTTTTGTCCACCCCAGTCCAACGCCGGCATCTCCGCATCACTTTCCACAGAGACAGCAATGATGTCATTGTATCCTGACTGAGCCCCTGAAAGTGAAGCGGAGTTTTGAAGAGTCAGGCTCATCGCAGCAACTGCTGAACAAGCCGATTGTTTCATCTGAAATGTATGGAGTTGGCATTTGTGTGATTGAACACATTTGCGCTGAGTGTTGACTTTTTTTTTTAGTAATCTTCGAACTGATTATATTTACTTACTTCACTCTTTAAACCCTTCGGAGCTGATGCGTCAGATTTACACTTAAAGTGTGCAATGTGAGATTGCACCTTTTCCATATCCCAGCTGATGCACTGATGCTATTCTGAGTTACAGAGTAAAGAAATAATCTGTTTTTGTTATGTTGGTTGAGGGATAAATATTGGCCAGGACACCGGGGATAACTCCCCTGCTCTTCTTCGAAATAGTGCCATGGGATCTTTTACGTCCACCTGAGAGATCAGACGGGGCCTCGGTTTAACGTCTCATCCGAAAGACGGCACCTCCGACAGTGCGGCGCTCCCTCAGTACTGCCCCTCCGACAGTGCGGATCTCCCTCAGTACTGCCCCTCCGACAGTGCGGTGCTCCCTCAGTACTGACCCTCCGACAGTGCGGCGCTCCTTCAGTACTGCCCCTCCGACAGTGCGGCGCTCCCTCAGTACCGCCCCTCCGACAGTGCGGCGCTCCCTCAGTACCGCCCCTCCGACAGTGCGGCGCTCCCTCAGTACTGCCCCTCCGACAGTGCGGCGCTCCCTCAGTACTGCCCCTCCGACAGTGCGGCGCTCCCTCAGTACTGCCCCTCCGACAGTGCGGCGCTCCCTCAGTACTGACCCTCCGACAGTGCAGCGCTCCCTCAGTACTGCCCCTCTGACAGTGCGGCGCTCCCTCAGTACTGCCCCTCTGACAGTGCGGCGCTCCCTCAGTACTGCCCCTCTGACAGTGCAGCGCTCCCTCAGTACTGCCCCTCTGACAGTGCGGCGCTCCCTCAGTACTGCCCCTCTGACAGTGCAGCGCTCCCTCAGTACTGCCCCTCTGACAGTGCGGCGCTCCCTCAGTACTGCCCCTCTGACAGTGCGGCGCTCCCTCAGTACTGACCCTCCGACAGTGCGGTGCTCCCTCAGTACTGCACTGGAGTGTCAGCCTAGCTTTATGTGCTCGAGTCTCTGGAGTGGGACTCGAACCCACAACCTCCTCCCACCCCTCTTCATCTCACCCTAGCAGCATATCCCTCTATTCCTTTCTCCCTCATGTGTTTATCGAGCTTCCCATTAAATGCATCGATACTATTCGCCTCAACCACTCCCTGTGGTAGCGAGTTCCACATTCTCACCACTCTCTGGGTAAAGAAGTTTCTCCTGAATTCCCTAATGGATTTATTAGTTACTATCTTATATTGATGGCCCCTAGTTCTGGTCTGCCCCACAAGGGGAAACAGCCTCTCTACATCTACTCTTCCTCATTTTAAAGACCTTTAGCAGCTCACCTCTCAGTCTTCTCTTTTCTAGAGAAAAAAGCCTCAGCCTGTTCAGTCTTTTCTGAAAGTTATAACCTCTCAGTTCTGGTATCATCCTTGTAAATCTTTTTTGCACCTTCTCCAGTGCCCCTATATTCTATTTATAATATGGAGACCAGAACTGTGCCCAGTGCTCCGAGTGTGGTCTAACCAAGGTTCAATACAAGTTTAACATAACTTCTCTGCTTTTCCATTCTATCCCGCTAGAAATGAACCCCTTGCTTGTTTTTTTTTTATGGCCTTACTAACCTGTGTCGCTACTTTTAGTGATTTGTGCATCTCTGCTCCTCTACCCATGAAATTTAATGCCCTTGAGATAGTGGTGATGGTGGGTAGGTAAGAATTAACCATGTTGGTGTGGGACTGGAGTCACATATAGGCCCAGACCCGGCAAGGACGGCAGGTTTCCTTCCCTAAGGGACATCAGTTTGGATTTTTACGACAATCCGACAGCCTCCCGGTCACTTTTACAGAGACCGGCTTTTTATTTCCAGATGTTTAGACCTGAATTCAAATTCTTTTAAAACAAGGAAACCGTTCCTTTTTGGTGAGGTCTGCCTGTTGGGCCAAGTCAACTCCTGGAAAAGTTGAGCGAAGCAGGCCCGAGACTCCGGGTGTCCTAATTTCAGGAAGGAGTCTTTAAATAGGAGTTAGGCCCTCATTAGCATATGCAAGGGTCCTAATGCCTGTTTTAGGCGTCCGCCAGGGAAGCCTCCAGAGTGGACAAACCAAAATGATGCGGCCATGCTTCTGACGTTGTCCCCCTATATTAGACTTCTGTGCCACCCGGTAAACAGCACTCAGTGAGGGCTCAATTCTACCCCTTTAACTTGGCCAGTGAGCGCGTAACTCGAGGGGCCAAGTACAAAATTCACAAACTGCAAGCAAGGCGAGAAATGAGAATGGCAGATAGGTGGAACAGACTCGCAGAGAAGGCTGGTCATTTGGGGATCAATAGACACATAGGGAGCTGGATCAATGCTCATTGAGAAGGGGAATTGAGAGTTGAGTATGGTTAGCAGCATTGTTTTGTTTTCAGGGGGAAGGAGCTCGGTATTCTCTAATGTTGGGAGTCAACAGGTCCACCAATGTTGGGAAGGGGGCAAAGTCCATGACAGAAAAATTAAACAGAGGATGTACCAGGCCTGATAGGCCCATTGGGGGGAAAATTAGGTTGCTTTGCGCCTCCCGTTAGCGCCCTAAGAGGTCGCTAATGGGGCGCAAAGCAACTAGCGCCCGGGCGCGGCGATGTTTCCGCCACTCGCGAAATTGACCAGACATTTTGCGGCGGCGCTAAACACTACTGCCACGATCTCCTGCGCCCGCAGATTGTGACGTCAGTCGAGCGTGCAACGTCCCGGTAGCACCCCGGAGCGGATATTGAGTGCCGCCCCCTGCCTTTCCGCCTGCCGCTAGCAACGACAGGTTGAGGGGAACGTTTTGTAGTCGGGAAGGGACTGGGGGAGCGCCATTTAAAGGCGAACGCTTCCTGCCTTTTTTTGTCGGTGACATTTTTGCACCACGCATTCTGAGAGAGAGCGAGATATATCTGGAGAGATTCAACGCTGTGTGAAGGAGTTTTGGGTACTGAGCAGCACTTTGCAGGTTCATTTTGATCTGACCTTCCTTGCATCGATTTAGAAGAGATTATGGGGACTGCACTCTGAGCTCTTTCCCTGGGGCTCTCCATTGTTCTTTCCAGCAGAATTGATGTACAGGTCTCTCCAGGACAAGATTCAAGGCTGCAATGAGCAGGATGTGGATGGAGAGCAAGATCGACCCTCCCCTTTAAGAATTGGCTGGCGCCAGTGTGTCTGTGTTCCATTGCTGGCTGACATCACATGAGCTTCGCTAGCGCTCTGAGGTAGCGCCTCGCTCCTCGGTGTTAGCGCCTTAAGAGAGGTGTATAGCGCCTGATTTAGCGCTCCGATCACCTCCAGGGGCGATAGAAGCCAAGTTTGCAGTCGGAGGCAATAATTAGCGCCTGGGCGCTAAACTTTGCGCTCGGCCGATAATTGCGCCCCAAATGGGGCGATACCGAATTTCTCCCCCCCATTGTCTCTCCACACTTTGCTATGTTCTAGAATCCTTCATCACTTGTGCATGTGACATTATGGTAAAAATCATAGAATCACACAGCATAGAAGGAGGCCATTCGGCCCATGGTGCCTGTGCCAGCTCTTTGAAAGAGCTCTCCAATTAGTCCCACTCCCCTGCTCTTTCCGCACAGCTCTGTCAAGTATTTATCCAATTCCCTTTTGAAAGTTACTATTGAATCTGTTTCCACCGCCCTTTCAGGCAGCACATTCCAGATCACAACAACTTGCTGTGTAAAAAAAATTCTCATCTCCCTCGGGTTCTTTTGCTGATTATCTTCAATCTGTGTCCTCTGGTTACCGACCCTCCCGCCAGTTTCACCTTATTTACTCTATCAAAACCCCATATAATTTTGAACATCTCTACTAAATCTCCTTAACCTTCTCTGCTCTAAGGAGAACAACCTCAGTCTCTCCATCTCCCCACATGACTCATCCTGGTACCATTCTAGTGAATCTCCTCTTCACTCTCTCCGAGGCCTTGACGTCCTTCCTACAGTGTGGTGCCCAGAATTGGACACAATGATGGTACGGTTTTTTTTTTGGCTACTTTCCCTCACTATCTAAAAAAATGCTGTCAAACACATTACTGTGAAGACACAGTGCTTTCAAACCCTTGTTTTCATCCAGGTATCTCCTTCCACTGTGGTGCTATTAGCTTCTCTGCATCTTCTTCAGAGGGTTAGGGCCAAGATGGGGTCCTGACCATTGACACCTTCGCTGCCAGCAGTATTGCCCAAGACACATGGAAGGGCACAATCAGAGCTGGGCCGAGCCCTAACCTTGTGAGGTGCGGAATTTAATTTTCATGTAGCATTTATCTAAAAGCTGGTTTGCCAGCTGATCAGAGTCACCCAACAAGGGTTATACTTGCCATAGAGGGAGTGCAGCGAAGGTTCACCAGACTGATTCCTGGGATGGCAGGACTGTCGTATGAGGAGAGATTGGGTCGACTAGGCCTGTATTCACTAGAATTTAGAAGAATGAGAGGTGATCTCATTGAAACGTATAAAATTCTGACAGGGCTAGACAGACTGGATGCAGGGAGGATGTTTCCCCTGGCTGGGGGGTCTAGAATGAGGGGTCACAGTCTCAGGATACGGGGTAGGACATTTAGGACTGAGATGAGGAGAAATTTCTTCACTCAGAGGGTGGTGAACCTGTGGAATTCTCTACCACAGAAGGCTGTGGAGGCCAAGTCACTGAATATATTTAAGAAGGAGAGAGATAGATTTCTAGACACAAAAGGCATCAAGGGGTATGGGGAGAGAGGGGGAATATGGTATTAAGATAGAGGATCAGCCATGATCATATTGAATGGCGGAGCAGGCTCGAAGGGCCGAATGGCCTACTCCTACTCCTACTTTTCTATGTTCTATGTTTCTAAGGTGTGATAGGCAGCCCTGGAGCGTGAACAGAACTTTGCTGAATGTCAAAAACTTAGCTCGTTGAGTTATTTGACCATTTCCATTGTTATTGTGACGTCGGTGGCACGATAGATTTACTTGACAACATTTTGTCCTCCCTTCTGATTGAGCCCAGTAGCCTCGTGGTTATGGTCCTGGACTAGCTATTCAGAGGATCCCACCATGGGTAATTGAATTTGGTAAAATTATTAAAATAATCACAACCGAATTGTTATAATAACCGAAACTTGTTCACTAATTCAGGGAAGGGAAAATTCTGGCCAATTGTGACTCCAGTTCCACACTATATAATTGACTCTTAGTGCCCTCAGGGCAACTTGGGATTGGCAATAAATATCGGCCTTGCCAGTGATGTCCACATCCCTAGAAAAAATAAATCCCATGCAGTATCATTGTCACTGTACGTGAATACACGTGATGTGAATAATATAGTTCATTGTGTAATTGGTATGTCATGGAGGTTGTCTCTGGATTGAGTACTGCTGGGAATAGGTGGTACATCCCACCCAATAACTAGATAAGTACATGAGGGAGAAAGGAATAGAAAAATATGTTGATAGGCTGAGATGAAATAAGGTGGGTGGAGGCTCGTGTGGAGCATAAACACCGGCACACCGGCATGGACCTGTTGGGCCGAGTGGCCTGTTCCTGTGCTGTAAAAGTCCATGTACTATACCTTAATGCCATACAATTTTAATGTTGTGGGTTTAAAATTGACCTCATGGTGAAACAGGGAACTAGTTTGGGAATCAGCTCCTCCTTTAGGTTGAAGCATCGGTTGTCTTACCTTGTACCGCTGGGCCACAGTTACTGGTATAGGATGGAGGGGATCTGGTACATGTAACGTCTGCTCTGGTATCCATCCAATATTAGCGGCGATCCCATATCCATAAGAACTCCCATACACCACAGATAATGCAAGTGAAAATATGGTATTCTGCAGGGATAAGAGATATGTTCAGAGATTTGGTGTGTTGAGGTAGCCCAGTGACACCATTCTCCTTAAGGAGGAAGGTAAGCAGGATCTCCTTTGAGTCACAGCTGGGAACTGGAACTGAGCCAACCCTTTCCGTCAAACTCAGTATTCAGAACAGCAGCCGACTCCAGGTAATTGCTGTTGACTGGGAAACTCCTGGCTCAATAATAGAACCTGGAGTGTTGATCTATCCCTGTGGGGGACCAGGATTCTTCTCACTTGGCTCCAGATAACCCTGCAAGGGAATGTCCTGATGGGCTTGGCCACGGATGGAAGTGTTCTATGATGTTAAGCTGTATGGTTTTAGCTGGTTAAACTCCAGCAATAATTCTGTGCATCCAGGACAGCATCCATAAGCCTTGGTTCCTATCAACTTCCAGCTAGGCTCCCTGGAACTTTTGGCTCAGATAAGTAGGGGGTGTCTTTGAAATTAAGACTTGCATTTATAGAACAGCTTCCATGACCTCAGGATGTCCCAAAGCGCTTTGCAGCCAATGAATTACTTTTGAAGTGTAGTTACTGTCACAATGTAGAAAACACAGCAGCCAATTTGTGTACAGCAAACAGCAATGTGATAATGACCAGATAATCTGTTTTTAGTGATGTTGGTTGAGGGATAAATGTTAGCCCAGGACACTGGGGAGAACTCCCCCGCAGCCATGGGATCTTTTACATCCACCTGAGAGGGCAGACAGGGCCTCGGTTCATCTGCTATCAAGTCTCGTGGAGTGGGATTTGAACCCACAATCTTCTGACTTAGAGGTAAGAGCACTACCCACTGAGCCACGGCTGACACCTATACACGAGTGATCTCAGATGAGCAGATACTTAACTTGTGTAGGGGGTGGTGGTTTGTGTCAGCTTCACCTCTGACTTCTGAGCGGTTCGAATCGCTCCCACTCCCTTGGTTCTAGACCTTGGACTTATTTGGGGGTTGTGATAAAAAGTGCAGCAGACAATTGGTTTTGATGCAAAAACTTTGATCTTTATTCAAGAGTAAAACACAACACAAACACTGTTAACACTCTAATAAAATGGGGAACACTTCGGTACAAACGAGGGAAATCACATTAAAAGAGTACTACACCCCTCCCAGTCCCACTTTACTAGCTAGGTTGGACTCTGGAGAACCAGGGATAATGCTCAGCAAACGAATCCTTGACAGTTAGGTTAGTTCGCGGTTTTGGGGTTCGCTCTATATGTCGGTTGGTGTCTGCCGTACCCCGTACGCAGTAGAGGACTTCAACTGCGTATCTGGTCAGTCCTCGCGAGTCCGCTGATGCGGTAGGGTGCGTATTGGATTTATCAGGTGAGTACCCACTTTTCTTTAGTTTAGAAGTAGGGTTTAGAGTTTTTAAGGGAAAATCTTACCCAGGGGTAAGTCAGGAGTAGATTGTAGAGTGGAAACTTTGCGGATCTTCAGGTTTTCTTCGAGTTGGTTTTCTTTGGTCACGGTGGCCCAAATATTGATACTTGGTGTTCGGTTGGTTGTTTCATGAGGGCCTTGTTGCCGCGAGGTGTCCGATGGTCACTGAGGCGGTCGTTCTGGTTTCTTCTCATGTCAGCCTACTTTGTTGGATGGTCTGGCCTTCGAGCTGTCGACCTCCTGGCCGGACACGGAACGCTGAACGGTGTTGGTTTTAGAACTGTGTTGCGGAGAATGCCTCCGTCGATATCTTCTTGTTCTTCCTTCCTCTTCTTCTTTTTCAGGTTGAGAACGGGCCTTCAATTATACCCATTGAAGGTTCCTTATCTGCGCGCCAAATCAGGTCTCGGTCTTTGTTAGTTTTGGCGGGCTCGTTATCGGTAACTGGTTTGTTAAGGTGTGAAGTGGTTCCGGGATGGCCCCATTCTGTCGATCTGCCACTTAATCGGAGTTTGATTGTCCTTATGTTTTGGGTTTCTTGACTGGGCCTATGATTTCTATGGAGTATGCCGAAGTAATCTGTTTTATGCATGTCTTAATGGGCTCTGTAACTTGGGGTGGAGACTGTTCTCCTCAGGTTTATTGTTAGGATGCTAATGGCTGATAGGGGCCGATTTACACTCCCAGCGAGATCATACGGTTCCCCAGACAGTTCCCATTAGCTCCAATACCCAAACTGTTTTTACAGAGGTTGATCCCACCTTCCTTTACAGACTTTTCTCCCTTACAAGCCCAGACATGTTTTAAAATACCAAATCTTGGTTTTTGCTCAAAAAGTTCTTCGGTTAGGCCCAATGCACTTCACCACCCTGTAACAGCTAGAAAAGAGTCCAAAGTCTTTTTCCTTAGGGTTTTTCTTAGAGTTAGGGGGATCTGTGAATTTTGAGAATCTTACACTTGAAGGTTCTTGAGTATGTCGGTGATGGGTTTTTGCATGCTCCAGATGCTCAGTTGACCAACAACAAAAAGAGATTTATTAACACATTTCAAGTGTTTCCTCATGCTGTTGTTGAGTGGAGAAGGCTGAGTGCATGAGTACAGGCTTGTGCACAACAAGCTGATGAGAGTGTAACTGGTGGGTTACTGATTCTCAGTCACCAGGATCTGGAGGATGGGACAGTGACGCCACGGGTGTTATACTTACATTTCAATATTTAAAGTGAAGTTTGCTGCCAGTGATGTTGGTGAAACCAGAGCATTATAACCCATGATTGGCATGACGACACCCAATCAGTGCTGAGTGATGCAAATGTACCTGGGCACAAGCAAACCTGTCGACCGCTTGGGTGGGATGTGTGCACCTGAAATACCAACCTCTGGGGGATAAAAGCGCAACGTAACCGGGAATCAGGCTGGTTCCTATTGTTAACGGGGCAGTCATGGGTTAAAGAGGCATGGCAATCTCAGATCACAACTTCTTCCCTCTTATCCACGTCTGTGCCACTGCTCCAGGGTTAAACTACGAGCTATCTTCTTTTCCCAGAGAGCAGCGAGTCTCTGGAGCGTGTTGCCGGCTGGTGTGGCAGGTGCTGACCCTGCAGTGCCTTCAAAACGAGAGGCAGGGTTTAAGGAGCATCTTAAAAGAGGAGAGAGAGGCGGAGGGGTTTAGGGAAGGAATTCCAGAGCTTAGGGGCCCAGGCAGCTGAAGGCACGGCCGCCAATGGTGGAGCGATGAAAATCGGGGAGGCACAAGAGGCCAGAATTAGAGGAGCGCAGAGATCTGGGAGGGCTGGAGGAGGTTACAGAGATAGGGAGGGGTGAGGCCATGGAGGGATTTGAACACAAGGATGAGAATTTTAAAATCGAAGAACAACCGGATGATTGTGTCCAGTTCTGGTCACCACACTTTAGGAAGGGTGTGAAGGCCCTTGAGAGGGTGCAGAGGAGATTTACCAGAATGGTTCCAGGGGTGGGGGATCTTAGCTACAGGGACAGGTTGGGGAAGCTGGATTTGTTTTCATTAGAGCAAAGGAGGTTGTAAGGGTTTGGAACGTGTCTCTCAGAGACGGTGCTGGTGCGAGGTTAGGCCTTCGTTGCCTAATACTATTGCTTGCTCTGGTCTCCGGCCAGCCCTTTTGCAATAAGCACCTGTGAGTGGTTCGACCCACTCGCCCTTACGGTTCTAACACTGGACTTAGGTGCAGGGAGCAGTAATGCAGAGAAAACTCAAATAGACCCGGTTGAATAGTACGAAATGGAAATCTTTATTGCATAGCGTCCAAAATCATGAAGTACATGTCATAGGCGCAAATTAATGAGAGTACAAGTATACATACATTCATAAATCTTGGTCTATGGAAATGAAGAACGCACGGCACATCGTAAAAAGGGGAACACATTATACTTTAACCTTAATAACCACCCTCCCTTAACAATACCTACACTACGTCTAGATCTATCGGATCGGGAAACATGCTCACCACTCGTGTTACTTCGGAGAATTTTAAAGTGAGGCACTCAGCTCGTTTCGCTGCAGCGCCTGACTGTCACGTGTTTGGAAGGATCTCTGTACCCCACTTGTTTATTTTCGCTGCTGCGACAAGCAGGCCAGACTCCCTGTTGTCATGAAGAACTCGACAGAACTTGGAAACGTTTGTAAAATTCAAAGAAGAGTCTTCCTGTGCTCGACACCGGTTGTCGGTAGACTTCAATGAAAAGTTCTTTATGTATATTTTCGGGCGCGGTCGGGGTTTACTGACCGTGGCGGCACGTGGATTCTTCCCCTCTTCTTCTCGTCTCGTCTCGTCTCTTCGGGCCTTCGGGTCCAGACACCGTTTACCGACACTCGGGATGGTGTACCCTGTTACTTGCCCTTGTCGGGGCGGCTCGTTCCGATTGAGCTCCACCCAACACTCGAATCACCGACCAGTACGGCTAAAAGTCAAGAGTCAACAAAGTCCAGCCCTAAGGAAGAGCTTCAGCAAGGGTCCACCGAGAGATAAGAGAATAAGAGACCGATGGACATTTGTTCACTATAGTTATAGTGCTGTGTTCCCTTATAGAAACATAGAAACATAGAATCTAGGAGCAGGAGTAGGCCATTCGGCCCGTCGAGCCTGCTCCGCCATTCAATACGATCATGGCTGATCATCCAAATCCAGTACCCTGTCCCTGCTTTAATCCCCACAGTACACATATCCCACCCTACCCCCGTAACCCCACGTATTTAATTCCCCCTAACATATCCCATCCTATCCCCATAACCCCACATATTTAATCCCCCCTAACACTAAGGGTCAATTTATCATAGCCAAATCAACCTAACCCACACATTTTTGGACTGTGGGAGGAAACCGGAGCACCCGGAGGAAACCCACGCAGACACGGGGAGAATGTGCAAACTCCACACAGACAGTCACCCGAGGTCAGATTCGAACCCGGGTCTCTGGCGCTGTGAGGCACCAGTGCTAACCACTATGCCACCGTGTTGCCCTAATTTATCTCCCGCTCAAATCTTAATGTTTGTCCTTTGTGTAATATTGGCGCTCAAAACTCCCAGCATGGGGCGGTTGTCTTCTTTAACGGGTTTCGGTAGCACCTGAAACTGGCCAACTATCCGTTAATGTTTTCCCCATTGTTGACCCAGCCAGGATGTGTACGAATCGTCTCCCTGACTGGTTTTGGGGGCCCCCGAATACTTGCTTAATCACCCGTCAATGTCTCTCTCATTGTAGAGCCGGGGTGGTATTTGTGTATTGATGTGTCTGGATGGGCCTTCGATTGCCCAGTACAATGGTCCTTACTTGTGCATGGAAAATGATTCCAGCACTTATATCTTTGCTATTGTTCCAAATGCAAACGGGTTGCATCCTGTCTTTATCAGTGTTTACCGAGTATGATCCAATTTTATATCGAATGTTTATTCGATGCTATCTTGTCTGCCCACTGTATTTCTGGAAGCTTCTGCCATGATGCGCGGCGGCCATTTTACAGGCTTCTGTGTCCTTTATTATCAGGACAGCATTTCGTTTAATAAAACTGATCAAACGAATCTGCCTCTCTTATGTTATTTCGAATCGCGATAATTGCGAAACTTTACAGGTTGAGTGGTGATTTGATAGAGGTGTACAAGATTATGACGGGTTTGGATAGGCTAGATGGGGAAAGGCTGTTCCCACTAGTTGATGGTACAAGGACTAGGGGGACACAGATTTAAGGTTTTGGGCAAGAGATACAGGGTGGGATGTGAGGAAAAACTTTTTTACGCAGCGAGTGGTGAGGACCTGGAACTCGCTGCCGACGGAAGTGGTGGAAGCGGAGACACTCAATGTTTTCAAGGGGAGACTGGATAGGCACTTGAGGGAAATAAACTTGCAGGGCTACGGGGATAGAGCGGGGGAACGGGACTGACTGGATTGCTCGACAGAGAGCCAGCACAGACTCGATGGGCCGAATGGCCTCCTTCTGTGCCGTTATGACGCTATGGGCTGGGGACGTGATGGAGGTGGGACTCCCACCTTTTGGGTTGCAGTCCCGCCTCCATCGACTTGTGGCCAACCTGCTGCATTTTCACTTGTTGAGCCCGCCCAGCGAACTCAGCAGGCCAATTAAGGGCCACCCGGCAACAGGTGACGTCACAGATTGACAATTCATCTGTCAAGAGCTTTTGACAGATGAAATATCAGCATTTGACAGCTCTATGAAGCTTTCAAACACTGACAATCTGTCTTCTAACTTGAGTCCTTCCTCTCAGGCTGAGTTAGAAATCATTCCAGCACAGAAAGCAGAGGCTGCAGCTTTTGACAGCTCCGCGGCCATTGTGCTTTCTGTGCCGGTGAGATTTCTGACTCCCGAGACCTGAAGGGCTGACACCTGCAGGAGGAAGTTAAGGTAAGTAAAAATTTTTCCCACACTTTACACTTACCTTACACACTTACCTCTGCACACATGCACCCATCACTCACCTGCCCACCGGACATATCGACCCCTCCAACCCCTGCAGACCCACGGTCCGCCTCACTAACTTGGCGTGGTTGGGACCTGTCGGGAAGCCCACATTTCAGCTTTTAAAATAGGGATTAGGCAAAAAACTGCCTGTTAGCTACCTGTTAACATGCAGTTTATTGCCGCTAATTCCCTTCCCACCTCGGGGAGGCGGGTCCCAGCACAGGTCGGGTACCCGCCTCCTGGGAAACTGGCATGGAGGCGGGTTGGAGGCGGGATGGGTTCGGGACCCCCGAATCTGCAACTTTAACCCCCCCCCCCCGCCTCCAAACCCGCCTCCACGGGTCAATGAAAATCCAGCCCTATGACTCTCTAAATCTCTGAGGAATGGGGCTGCCCTTACCTGAGCCAGCGCCGAGCCTGTCCCTCTCAGGTTCAGTAAGTCACCGCCACCAAAAAGGTAAGTTCCAGAATGTTGATGTGGAGTAGCAGGGGCAGGAATTCCTCCCGCGGTGCCACAGCTCTCCTGAGGGCCTCGACCAGCTGCGAACGGCCCTCCTCCCCCTTCTACTCCGCCCCCCACCCACCGGGCACTTACCCGAGGCCTGAAGTGTGTTCCCGCACCCCTCTGGAGGCTGGACAGACAGGCCTAGATGAGTCCCGGGGAGCAGTTTGAGGCCCGAGAGCGGGGATAAAAGCAACAGCAGACCTGCAACTACAAGAGAAAACTACAGTGTGACGTCACAGGTAAGGCAGGTAAGTGATTGGTAGTGACTGTGGGCTAAGTTTAAAGTTAACATACAACATAGAAATAAATTAAAAAAATTAAACTTAATTTAATTAATTTAATAAACTAAACGAGGTAAATAATTTGATTAACACTAAACGAATTAATTCAATAAATAAAATATTGGGAGAACAGGAGATGTGTTGCTGCTGCAATATGTGGGAGCTTGTGGACATTTTTGACCAGGGTGCCTACATCTGCGGTAAGTGTCTGCGGCTCGAGGAACTTCGGCTCCGAGTTGAGGAGCTGGAGTCCGAGCTGCAGACATTGTGAGACATCAGGGAGGGAGAAAGTTACCTGGACCTTTTGCTCCAGGAGGCAGCCACACCCCTTAGATTAAATACTTTAGAATTGACACGTGGTCAGGGACGGGAGGGTGTGACTGCGAGTGAGGCAGGTATGGGGATCCAGGAGGTAGTATTGCAGGAGCCTCAATCCCTGCACTTGTCCAATAGATTCGAGGTTTTTGCAACCCTTGTGGACAAGTGCAGGGACTGCGGGGAGGACGAGCAAACTGACCACGGCACCGTCGTACAGGAAGCCGTTCAAGTGGGGGGAGTAAAAAGGAAGGTGGTTGTAGTAGGCGACAGTATAGTTAGGGGGATAGACACTGTTCTCTGCAGCCAGGAGCGTGAGTCCCGAAGGCTATGTTGCCTACCCGGTGCCAGGGTAAAGGACATCTCCTCCGGGCTGGAGAAGAACTTGGAGTGGGAGGGGGAGGATCCAGTTGTCGTGGTCCACGTAGGTACCAACGACATAGGTAGGACTAGGAAAGAGGTTCTGCTGAGAGAGTTTGAGCAGCTAGGGAGTAAATTAAAAAGCAGAACCACAAAGGTCATAATCTCTGGATTATGACCGGAGCCACGAGCAAATTGGCATAGGGTCAATAGGATCAGGGAGATGAATGCGTAGCTCAAAGATTGGTGCGGGAGAAGTGGGTTTCGATTCGTGGGGCACTGGCACCAGTACTGGGAAAAGAGGGAGCTGTTCCGTTGGGACGGACTGCACCTGAACCATGCTGGGACCAGAGTTCTAGCGAATCGAATAACTGGGGAAGTAGATAGGGCTTTAAACTAAATAAAGCGGGGGGTGGGGGGGGAGGGTCCTGGTGGAGAGAAATCTAGAATGCTAAAGAGATAAGACTAGGAAGCAGTGCAGGAAAGTGATTGGGGTAAGGATAACCAGATTGTGTCAGGAAGGGACAGAGCGTACAAACAAAGGAGTACACTAACAAATAGGGTCCGGGTAAGAGAAAATGGTAATAAGACAAATAGGGCCATCGTACAAAAAAATGTTAAGATGTCTAAAAATGTTAAAAAGACAAATCTAAAGGCAAAATGTATCTGAATGCACGAAGCATTCGTAATAAGGTAGACGAATTAACAGCACAAATAGATGTAAACGGATGCCGATATAATTTGCGATTTCGGAGACATGGCTGCAGGGTGACCAAGGCTGGGAGCTGAATATCCAAAGATATTCAATATTTAGGAAGGACAGGCAAAAGAGAAAAGGAGGTGGGGTGGCGTTGTTAGTAAAGGATGAAATCAGAGCAATAGTGAGAAAGGATATTGGCTCAGAAAATCAAGATGTAGAATCAGTCTGGGTGGAGCTAAGAAGCACCAAGGGACAGAAAACATTGGTGGGAGTTGTCTATAGGCCTCCAAACAGTAGTGGTAATGTAGGGGATGGCATCAAACAGGAAATTAGAGATGCATGTAACAAGGGTACTACAGTAATCATGGGTAACTTTAATCTACATATAGACTGGCCAAACCAAATTAGCAATAATACTGTGGAGGATGAATTCCTGGAGTGTGTATGAGATGGCTTTTTAGACCTAGATTGGGTATTGTGCAATGAGAAGGGGTTAATTAATAATCTTGTTGTGCGGGGTCCTTTAGGGAAGAGTGACCATAACATGTAGAATTCTTCATTAAGATGGAAAGTGAAGTAGTCCAATCCGAAACTATGGTCCTAAATCTAAACAAAGGAAACTACGAAGGTATGAGGAGGGAGTTGGCTATGATAGATTGGGGAGCTTCATTAAAAGGCATGACGGTGGATAGGCAATGGCTAACATTTAAGGAACGAATGCATGAATTGCAACAGTTATACAATCCTTTCTGGCGCAAAAACACAAAAGGAAAAGCGGCCCAACCATGGCTAACAAAAGAAATTAAGGACAGTATTAGATCCAAAGAGGAGTCATATAAAGTTGCCAGAAAAAGTAGCAAGCCTGAGGATTGGGAGCAGTTTAGAGTTCAGCAAAAAAGGACCAAGAGATTGATTAAGAGGGGAAAAATAGAGTATGAGAGTAAACTTGCAAGGAACATAAAAGTGGACTGTAAAAGCTTCCACAAGTATGTACAGTCAGAAACGGGAGAATTTATAATGGGGAACAGGAAATGGCAGAGCAATTAAACAAATACTTTGGTTCTGTCTTCACGGAAGAGGACACAAATAATTTCCCAGAAATGCTCGGGAACCAAGGGTCTAGTGAGAAGGAGGAATTAAAGGAAATTAGTATTAGTAAAAAAATAGTGCTGGAGAAATTAATGGGACTGAAAGCCGATAAATCCCCAGGGCCTGATAATCTGCATCCCAGAGTACTAAAATAGGTAGCCATGGAAATAGTGGATGCATTGGTTGTCATCTTCCAAAATTCTCTAGATTATGGAACAGTTCCTGCAGATTGGAGGGTGGCAAATGTAACCCCACTATTTAAAAAAGGAGGGAGAGAGAAAACAGGGAACTACAGACCGGTTAGCCTAACATCAGTAGTAGGGAAAATGCTAGAGTCTATTATAAAGGATGTGATAACAGGACACTTCGAAAATATCAATGGGATTAGACAAAGTCAACATGGATTTATGAAAAGGAAATCGTGTTTGACAAACCTACTGGAGTTTTTTGAGGATGTAACTGGTAGAATAGATAAGGGAGAACCAGTGGATGTGGTGTATTTGGATTTTCAGAAGGCCTTTGATAAAGTCCCACATAAGAGGTTAGTGTGCAAAATTAAAGCACATGGGATTGGGGGTAATATACTGGCATGGGTTGAAAATTGGTTAACAGACAGGAAACAGAGAGTAGGAATAAATGGGTCTTTTTCGGGGTGGCAGGCGGTGACGAGTGGGGTACTGCAGGAATCATTGTTTGGGCCCCAGCTATTCACAATATATAACAATGATTTGGATGAGGGAACCAAATGTAATATTTCCAAGTTTGCTGACGACACGAAACTAGGTGGGAATGTGAGTTGTGAGGAAGATGCAAAGAGGCTTCAAGGCGATTTAGACAAGTTGAGTGAGTGGGCAAATACATGGCAGATGCAGTATAATGTGGATAAATGTGAAGTTATCCACTTCGGTAGGAAAAACAGAAAGGCAGAGTATTATTTAAATGGTAAAAGATTGGGAAATGTTGATGTACAAAGGGACCTGGGTGTCCTTGTACACCAGTCACTGAAAGCAAACATGCAGGTGCAGCAAGCAGTTAGGAAGGCAAATAGTATGTTGGCCTTCATTGCAAGAGGATTTGCGTACAGGAGCAAGGATGTCTTACTACAGTTATACAGGGCCTTGGTGAGACCACACCTGGAGTACTGTGTGCAGTTTTGGTTTCCTTACCTAAGAAAGGATATACTTGCCATAGAGGGAGTGCAGCGAAGGTTCACCAGACTGATTCCTGGGATGGCAGGACTGTCGTATGAGGAGAGATTGGGTCGACTAGGCCTGTATTCACTAGAGTTTAGAAGAATGAGAGGGGATCTCATTGAAACGTATAAAATTCTGACAGGGGCTAGACAGACTGGATGCAGGGAGGATGTTTCCCCTGGCTGGGGGGTCTAGAACGAGGGGTCACAGTCTCAGGATACGGGGTAGGACATTTAGAACTGAGATGAGGAGAAATTTCTTCACTCAGAGGGTGGTGAACCTGTGGAATTCTCTACCACAGAAGGCTTTGGAGGCCAAGTCACTGAATATATTTAAGAAGGAGATAGATAGATTTCTAGACACAAAAGGCATCAAGGGGTATGGGGAGAGAGCGGAATATGGTATTGAGATAGAGGATCAGCCATGATCATATTAAATGGCGGAGCAGGCTCGAAGGGCCGAATGACCGACTCCTGCTCCTATGTTTCTATGTTTCTATGTCATCCTCGGGGAAATTGGAATCAGAGAAAGTTTGGTGCCTTCAGATTCGAGCCTTCCGCACTGGGGTAACAGGTTAGAAAGTAAAGCAACATTGAGATTCAATTCTACAATATTTGACTGGAAAACTGTCTGGCTCCCGTGGGAATGCCGTAAGGTTGCTGATAAGGTCTAGGTGGGCTGGCTGAATAAATCATGACCTCCATCGCGAAGGAGGAGAGCTCGGAGATTCGGAGACGTGAATAGACTGCGTAGCAACCATAAAAGTTAAATTATTGATTGCTGCAGTGTACAAAAATAAAGACTCATTAAATGGATAGCGTATGCAGGAGTGTCCCACTGGGATCACGCATAACAAATTACCAGAGAGTGAGAAAGGTGATGCAGTCAGTTTAGAAGTACGCGAGCAAATATGATGATTTAAATGCACCGAGCCTGTACATCCACTGGAGAAATACTTCCAAATCTTCAACTTGGAGACCAAGCGAGCTTAAATGTGTTATCAAGGGCTGACCTTTGGCCTTTTCAATTAGGAAACACCCTCGCCGATTAGAATGAGCTTCATTAAGGAAAGCCAAACCAATTACACTCCTAGTCTGCAGAAATGATCTCGTCATTTCTATAACAAACTCCAGTTTTTTTCCGTTATTTGACGCTCCTCCAATCCTGGCCTCTTGCCTGTGAAGTGCCTTGGGGATGTTTTGCCACGTTAAAGGCGCTGTATAAATGCAAGTTGTTGTTGTTCCGCATCTCTCATGATTTTCCCCGTTAGCCACCCAGTTTTGTCCCCCAAGTAATCCCCTTCAAGCCGTGCGCACCGTGTACCCTAGCAGCTTGCGGTAGGCAATCCGCAGTCAATGCTGCCGGTGGCCCAACATCAGGAAGGAAACCTCCCCCGCCACAACAGCCAAGTGCAGACTCCACCTTCTTCCTCTGTAGCAGCGAGACTGAGATTGGGAACTTGATGGTAGGAGTCGGGAGATCAATCTGGGACTATTCCTGGTGTGTGAACTCATCCTCAAACCTGCAAGTGAATCCAAAACAAATTGTAATCAAGCAGAATCCCACTCCTGATCACTATCCCTGTCTTGCAGATGAGACGTTAAACCGAGGCTCCGTCTACCCTCTCAGGTGGATGTAAAAGATCCCATGGCCACTATTTCGAAGAAGAGCATGGGGGAGTTCTCCCCGGTGTCCTGGGCCAATATCTATCCCTCAATCAACATCACTAAAACAGATTATCTGGTCATTATTAGATTACTGTTTGTGGGAGCTTGCTGTGCACAAATTGGCTGCCGCGTTTCCTACATTACAACAGTGACTACACTTCAAAAAGTACTTCATTGGCTGTAAAGCACTTTGAAACACCGGGGAGAACTCTCCTGCTCTTCTTTGAAATAGTGCCAAGGGATCTTTTACATCCACCTGAGAGAGCAGACGGGGCCTCGGTTTAACATCTCATCCGAAAGACGGCACCTCAGACATTGCAGCTCTCCCTCAGTACTGCCCCTCCGACAGTGCGGCGCTCCCTCAGTACTGCCCCTCCGACAGTGCGGCACTCTCTCAGTACTGCCCCTCCGACAGTGCAGCGCTCCCTCAGTACTGCCCCTCCGACAGTGCGGCGCTCCCTCAGTACTGCCCCTCCGACAGTGCAGCGCTCCCTCAGTACTGCCCCTCCGACAGTGCGGCACTCCCTCAGTACTGCCCCTCCGACAGTGCAGCGCTCCCTCAGTACTGCCCCTCCGACAGTGCGGCGCTCCCTCAGTACTGCCCCTCCGACAGTGCGGCGCTCCCTCAGTACTGCCCCTCCGACAGTGCGGCGCTCCCTCAGTACTGCCCCTCTGACAGTGCGGCGCTCCCTCAGTACTGCCCCTCCGACAGGGCAGCGCTCCCTCAGTACTGCCCCTCCGACAGGGCAGCGCTCCCTCAGTACTGCCCCTCCGACAGGGCAGCGCTCCCTCAGTACTGCCCCTCCGACAGTGCGGCGCTCCCTCAGCACTGCACTGGAGTGTCAGCCTAGATTTTGTGTTCAAGTCTCTGGAGTGGGGACTTGAACCCACAACCTTCTGACTCAGAGGCGAGAGTGCCGCCCACTGAGCCACGGCTGAAAAGGCCTCACCTTCTAGTTACCGGCCTGATTGAGTTCGGGAAAATTCTCAGCTCACGTCTTATTTGGGTGAATATGGCAGAATGGAAGGATAGAATACTGGCCCGTAATTTCCCATAGGGGGCTTCCTGGTTTTTTTTTTACTTTTTGAAACTCTTATGCTGGTAAAAGCAGGCCTGACGCAGGCTTTTACCAGGCGTAAGATTTTTAAGTGATTTCAGCGGGCGGAGGTTCTGCAGAAAGCAGAACTCTCCCCCCGCAGAGGCCCTTCTCCGGGGCAGGCGTCCGATCTGTCAAGAACATTCTTGACAGATCGGAAATGCCGGTTTTCAGCGCATGCGCTTGGCACGCCTGAAACCGGCGTTTGCGAGGTCCCTAGGGGTGTGAACACGCCTCGTACACACCCGTAGGCATCGGAAAATACGGGCCAACATTTGATCTTATGACGGAGCTGGGATTCAAGTGATTTTTCGATGTCTGGTTCGGTGCAAGCGCTGGACTGTGCCCTCTGAGCAAACTGTAAATTAGGGTGAGAAATGATGAAATTAAAAGAAACACCGGAGAGTGTTTTACTGCAGCTGACTTGTTCACTTTGATTGTTATCTGGTTCAATTCATCTCTTTTGAAGGCTTCAGTGAGAGGTAGGAGCTGTAAACTTCAGTCACGATATATCTTACACATAACTGAGCCCCAGTTGTTCCACCGAGTCTGGTAAATCCATCGATTTACCCCTCAGGAAGGTCTTTAACACCACCCCAAAGTCCAACAGTAATCACTTTCCTGGGTCAGGCAATCAGGCATTTTATTCAGGGAATTTGTTGATTGGCGTTACGGGAGCTGTGCCTTTGTCACCATTATATCCAATGCCTTTGAGATATTATTAACCTTTCGTACTGTTTCCTCAGCCTTTTGTTATTTTGTTTTGCAATCAATACCATTTCATCCAAACAGCACTCCCTCAATTAAAGACACCCAAATTGCAAAGGGACCTCATTGTTTCTTTAGAAATATCTCCTCCTGTTTTTCGACCGTCTTCTCCTTGCATTAGGGACAGAATCTCTGCTCCCTTCCAGCCCGATATGGAGTGGATCTGGGGGGGGGGGGGTGAATTGTCCAGGGAGTTGTTCCAACCATTGCCAGGATTTTCTGGGCATCTCTGGCAAGACCGGCATTTATTGCCCATCCCTAGTTGCCCTGAGAAGGTGGTGGTGAGCCTTCATCTTGAACCGCTGGTAGCGGGTTTGATACAACTGAGTGACTTGCTGGGCCACTTCGCAGTTAACAATCAACCACGTTGGTGTGGGACTGGAGTCACGTATAGGCCCAGACTGGGTAAGGACGGCAGGTTTCCTTCCCGAAAAGGTGTCAGTGAACCTGTTGGGTTTTTAACAATCTGCCAGCTTCATGGTCACTCTTACTGACACCAGCGTTTTAAATCCAGATGTTTCTTTAACTGAACTCAAATTCTCAAACTCGCATGGTGGTATTTGAACTCGTGTTCTACTGGATTACTAGTCCAGTAACAGAACCACTGGACTAATTGCACCCCCATGCACTAGACATAAGGAGCACCAGCGTGGAGTCCAGTGTTGCTCTGACTGGTGGGAGGGGATTTAGAATTTTAAATGCGCCCTACAGGGTTTTTAAAAGTTTGTTTCCTTCCTCAGCTGCTTCTCAGAGCCTACGTTATCTACCTTCCTAACCCTAACCCTAACCCTAACCCTCCTCGAAGGTAGATAACGCAGCGAAGGTTCACCAGACTGATTCCTGGGATGGCAGGACTGTCGTATGAGGAGAGATTGGGTCGACTAGGCCTGTATTCACTAGAGTTTAGAAGAATGAGAGGGGATCTCGTTGAAACGTATAAAATTCTGACAGGGCTAGACAGACTGGATGCAGGGAGGATGTTTCCCCTGGCTGGGGGGTCTAGAACGAGGGGTCACAGTCTCAGGATACGGGGTAGGACATTTAGGACTGAGATGAGGAGAAATTTCTTCACTCAGAGGGTGGTGAACCTGTGGAATTCTCTACCACAGAAGGCTGTGGAGGCCAAGTCACTGAATATATTTAAGAAGGAGTTAGATAGATTTCTAGACATCAAGGCATCAAGAGGTTTGGGGAGAGAGCGGGAATATGGTATTGAGATAGAGGATCAGCCATGATCATATTGAATGGCGGAGCAGGCTCGAAGGGCCGAATGGCCGACTCCTGCTCCTATTTTTCTATGTTACTATGTTTCCTCCAACCCCTCTTCACCCCACGGGCGGACTCAGGCCACAAGAGGGAATCCTACTAACAGCCCGGCTTAAAAACGTAAAACACGTGACACTGGAACATTTCCCAAGATCAACAGCTGGGAATAAATGGGATAAGTCTACACAAACCTAAAAATGGTTGGACTGGACAGTAAGATCCCTTTGCACCCCCCACCCTCACCTCCCCTCCTTCCCATGCCCTCCCCTCCCCTCCTCCCCCAACCCCTCATTCTGCTTTCAATCACCACCACCTCCAAGTTCCCCTCCAAGTCACACACCATCCTGATTTGGAAATATATCGCGTTCCTTCATCGTCGCTGGGTCAAAATCCTGTAACTCCCTCCCTAACAGCACTGTGGGAGCACCTTCACCACACGGACTGCAGCAGTTCAAGAAGGCGGCTCACCACCACCTTCTCAAGGGCACTGCAGCGCTCCCTCAGTACTGCCCCTTCGACAGTGCAGTGCTCCCTCAGTACTGGCCCTCCGACAGTGCAGTGCTCCCTCAGTACTGCCCGTCCAACAGTGCAGTGCTCCCTCAGTACTGCCTCTCCGACAGTGCAGCGCTCCCTCAGTACTGCCCCTCCAACAGTGCGGCGCTCCCACAGTACTGCTCCTCTGACAGTGCGGCGCTCCCTCAGTACTGCCCCTCCGACAGTGTAGCAATCCCTCAGTACTGCCCTATCGACAGTGCAATGCTCCCTCAGTGCTGCCCCTCCGACAGTACAGTGCACCCTCAGTACTGCCCCTCCGACAGTGCAGCACTCCCTCAGTACTACGATAGCAAAATACTGCGGATGCTGGAAATCCGAAATAACAACAGAAAACGCTGGAAAAACTCAGCAGGCCAGGCAGCATCCGTGGAGAGAGAAAGAGAGTTAACGTTTCAGGTCGATGACCTTTCATCAGAACTGGGAAGAGCCGGAAATCAAATAGATTTAAGGCCAGGGTAAAGCTGGGAAAAGGGGGAGGGGATAAAGGAACAAAGGGGGAGATGAAGAGACATAGAGACATTAAGAGATATGCAAGGCTAGAGGTGGTGTTAATGTGACAGATTAAGGCTGAATGAAGTGTGAAATCCACTGGCAGAATGAAGGACAGCTGCCAGCTTCTAGGAGGAAAAAAAAAAGGTGGGGGGGGACAAATAAAAGGGTGGATAAAATAAAATATAAATGTGATTGGAGCTGAGGTTATGATCTAAAATTGTTGAACTCGATATTGAGTCCAGAGGGCTGTAGCGTGCCTAAACGAAAGATGAGGTGCTGTTCCTCGAGCTTACGCTGAGCTTCACGGTGGCATAGTGGTTAGCACTGGTGCCTCACAGCACCAGAGACCCGGGTTCGAATCTGACCTCGGGTGACTGTCTGTGTGGAGTTTGCACATTCTCCCCGTGTCTGCGTGGGTTTCCTCCGGGTGCTCCGGTTTCCTCCCACAGTCCAAAAATGTGTGGGTTAGGTTGATTTGGCTATGATAAATTGACCCTTAGTGTTAGGGGGGGATTAAATATGTGGGGTTATGGGGATAGGATGGGATATGTTAGGGGGAATTAAATACGTGGGGTTACGGGGGTAGGGTGGGATATGTGTACTGTGGGGATTAAAGCAGGGACAGGGTACTGGATTTGGATGATCAGCCATGATCGTATTGAATGGCGGAGCAGGCTCGACGGGCCGAATGGCCTACTCCTGTTCCTAGATTCTATGTTTCTATGTTTCCGTGGAACAGTGTAATAGGCCGAGGGTGGTGAGGTCAGAGTGGGAGTGAAGCGGTGAATTAAAGTGACAGGCCACCGGGAGCTCGGGGTCCCCCTTACGGACTGAACGTACTGCTCCCTCAGTACTGCTCCTCCATCAGTGCAGCTCTCCCTCAGTACTGCCTCTCCAACACTGCAATGCTCCCTCAGTACTGACCCTCCGACAGTGCAGCGCTCCCTCAGTACTGCCCCTCCGACAGTGCAGCGCTCCCTCAGTACTGCCCTTCCGACAGTGCAGTGCTCCCACAGTACTGCCCCTCCAACAGTGCAGCGCTCCCTCAGTACTGCCCCTCCAACAGTGCAGCGCTCCCACAGAACTGCTCCTCCGACAGTGCAGTGCTCCCTCAGTATTGCCCCTCCGACAGTGCAGCGCTCCCTCAGTACTTCCCCTCCGACAGTGCGGAGCTCCCTCAGTACTGCCCCCCGACAGTGCAGCGCTCCCTCAGTACTGCCCCCCGACAGTGCAGCGCTCCCTCAGTACTGCCCCCCGACAGTGCAGCGCTCCCTCAGTACTGCCCCCCGACAGTGCAGCGCTCCCTCAGTACTGCCCCCCGACAGTGCAGCACTCCCTCAGAACTGCCCCTCCGACAGTGCAGCACTCCCTCAGTACTGCTCCTCCATCAGTGCAGCTCTCCCTCAGTACTGCCTCTCCGACAGTGCAGTGCTCCCTCAGTACTGCCCCTCCGACAGTGCAGCACTCCCTCAGTACTGCTCCTCCGATAGTGCGGCGCTCCCTCAGTACTGCTCCTCCGACAGTGCGGCACTCCCTCAGTACTGCCCCTCCGACAGTGCAGCGCTCCCTCAGTATTGCCCCTCCGACAGTGCAGAGCTCCCTCAGTACTGCCCCTCCGACAGTGCAGCGCTCCTACAGTACTGCTCCTCCGACAGTGCAACGCTCCCTCAGTACTGCCCCTCCGACAGTGCGGCGCTCCCTCAGTACTGACCCTCCGACAGTGCGGCGCTCCCTCAGTACTGCCCCTCCGATAGTGCGGCGCTCCCTCAGTACTGACCCTCCGACAGTGCGGCGCTCCCTCAGTACTGACCCTCCGACAGTGCGGCGCTCCCTCAGTACTGACCCTCCGACAGTGCGGCGCTCCCTCAGTACTGCCCCTCCGACAGTGCAGCACTCCCTCAGTACTGCCCCTCCGACAGTGCGGCGCTCCCTCAGTACTAGAACCTACCAGTTATATTATCCATTGCCACAAACCTTTCTGGTATGTTTCTCCAACAGCATGAAATTCCGATTACCCGGTTAAATAAAAACCTTATTGTTGGGAAGCCCGGACACGGCAACAAGGCTGATGCTGCATTGCACCAGTGAGTCTGAAAAGGGAGAGAGAGGGTGGGATAGCATATTTGTGACTTAGAACAACCGGGAAATGTTCAGAAGAGTAATAGTCAATTTGACAAAAGAGAAAGCACATGTTTGTCAAAAGAAGCTTATCAGGTCCCTAATATATTGCAAAATGCTCCACAAGCAATAAATTATTTTTTCTGCTATAAACTTCACTTCAAATACAAAATTATAAAAGAGTTTCAATAAAATAATAAAATATAATTGGGCAACTGGAGTCTTTGATCATGGCCAATATTAGTTGGCACTGAATCCACCTGCAGTGGCCCCTCCTGCTACCCTAGATCAGATCAGCTCCCCCAGCATAGGCCGGGAATAGAGCCTGGGCCTTTCCTGCTCTGTGTGTGTGGGGGCTCAGTCCCACACCGAGTGAGACCAGCTTACTCAGCACAGGCCGGGGATGGAGCCTGGGTCTTTCCTGCTCTGTGTGTGGGGGGCTCAGTCCCACACCGGGTGAGATCAGCACAGGCCGGGAATGGAGCCTGGGCCTTTCCTGCTCTGTGTGTGGGGGGCTCAGTCCCACACCGGGTGAGATCAGCACAGGCCGGGGATGGAGCCTGGGTCTTTCCTGCTCTGTGTGTGGGGGGCTCAGTCCCACACCGGGTGAGACCAGCTCACTCAGCACAGGCCGGGGATGGAGCCTGGGCCTTTCCTAGTTTGGCTTAGTACCACACTAGGAATCAAATGTAGAAATAATGGGAGGGGGGGGGAATTTTTACCTGAAAAAAACAGGTGAGTTGGGCATGGGGTGGGGGAAGTTAAAGTATTAAAAATCTAAATCCCGACACCAACACGCCCACTTCCGGTTTTAACACAGGCAGGACGTGGGGCGGGCAGCCAACCCACTGCCAGGAGGCGGGTTGGCACTTTAAATATTATAATGAGGCTGGGAACATAAGAACATAAGAAATAGGAGCAGGAGTAGGCCAATCGGCCCCTCGAGTCTGCTCCGCCATTCAATAAGATCATGGCTGATCTGATCCTAACCTCAAATCTAAAGAACACAAGAAGTAGGAGCAGGACCTGGCCACTCAGCCGCTGGGCCCGCTCCACCACCCACAGGGCCTTGACCGATCCAAACTCAGCCTCATGTCCAATTTCCTGCCTGCTCCCCGTAACCCCTAATTCCCTTTACTTCTAGGAAACTGTCTATTTCTGTTTTAAATTTATTTAATGATGTCGCTTCCACAGCTTCCTGGGGCAGCAAATTCCACAGACCTACTACCCTCTGAGTGAAGAAGTTTCTCCTCCTCTCAGTTTTGAAAGAGCAGCCCCTTATTCTAAGATTATGCCCCCTAGTTCTAATTTCACCCATCCTTGGGAACATCCTTACCGCATCCACCCGATCAAGCCCCTTCACAATCTTATATGTTTCAATAAGATCGCCTCTCATTCTTCTGAACTCCAATGAGTAGAGTCCCAATCTACTCAACCTCTCCTCATATGTCCACCCCCTCATCCCCGGGATTAACCGAGTGAACCTTCTTTGTACTGCCTCGAGAGCAAGTATGTCTTTTCTTAAGTATGGACACCAAAACTGTATGCAGTATTCCAGGTGCGGTCTCACTAATACCTTATATAACTGCTGCACTACTTCCCTGTTTTTATAATCTATCCCCCTAGCAATAAAAGCCAACATTCCGTTGGCCTTCTTGATCACCTGCTGCACCTGCATACTAACTTTTTGATTTTCTTGCACTAGGACCCCCAGATCCCTTTGTACTGCAGTACTTTCCAGTTTCTCGCCATTAAGATAATAACTTGCTCTCTGATTTTTCCTGCCAAAGTGCATAACCTCACATTTTCCAATATTGTATTGCATCTGCCAAATCTCCGCCCACTCACCCAGCCTGTCTATATCCCCTTGTAGGTTTTTTATGTCCTCCTTACTTTCTACTTTCCCTCCCATCTTTGTATCATCTGCAAACTTTGATATGTTAGACTCGGTCCCCTCCTCCAAATCGTTAATATAGATTGTAAAGAGTTGGGGACCCAGCACCGACCCCTGTGGAACACCACTGGCTACTGGTTGCCAGTCCGAGAATGAATATTTAGCCCAACTCTCTGCTTCCTGTTAGATAACCAATCCTCCACCCATGCCAGAATATTACCCCCAATCCAGTGATTTTTTATCTTGAGTAATAATCTTTTATGTGGCACCTTGTCGAATGCCTTCTGGAAGTCTAAATACACTACGTCCACTGGTTCCCCTTTATCCACCCTGTACGTTATGTCCTCAAAGAACTCAAGCAAATTTGTCAGACATGACTTCCCCTTCATAAAGCCATGCTGACTTTGTCCTATTAAATTATGTTTATCTAAATGTTCCGTTACTGTCTCCTTAATAATAGACTCCAAAATTTTACCCACCACAGATGTTAGGCTAACTGGTCTATAATTTCCAGCCTTCTGCCTACTACACTTTTTAAATAAGGGTGTTACATTAGCAGTTTTCCAATCTGCCAGGACCTTTGCTGAGTCCAGGGAATTTTGGAAAATTATTACCAAAGCATCCACAATCCCTACTGCCACTTCCCTCAAGACCCTAGAATGTAAGCCATCAGGTCCATGGGATTTATCCGCCTTGAGTCCCATTATTTTACTGAGTACCAATTCCTTAGTGATTTTAATCGTATTTAGCTCCTCCCCCACTAGAGCCCCCTGTTTGTCCAGTGTTGGGATATTCTTAGTGTCCTCTACCGTAAAGACTGAAACAAAATATTTGTTCAGCATTTTTGCCATCTCCATGTTTCCCACCATTAATTTCCCGGTCTCATCCTCTAAGGGACCTACGTTTGCCTTAGCCACCCTTTTTCTTTTAATATAACTATAGAAACTCTTGCTATCTGTTTTTATATTTTTTGCTAATTTATTTTCATAATCTATCTTCCCTTTCTTAATCAATCCTTTTGTTACTTTTTGCTGTCTTTTCAAGACTTCCCAATCTTCTATCCTCCCACTAAGTTTGGCTACCTTATATGTCCTTGTTTTTAGTCGGATACTATCCTTGATTTCTTTACTTAGCCACGGATGGCTGTCATTTCTATTACACCCTTTTTGTGAAGCCTCGGATTTAACCTGCTGTGCAGGATTTACTGCACCGGCCAGGATCCCGGGGCTCGGGAATCTCGGTAGCTGCAGTGAGGCGAGGGCAGCCTCGGGGAGCAATCCTTGTAGGCCGGGAGGAGCAGGAGCAGGGGGGAGAGTGGGAATAATCGGAGAGCTCTTTTAAAGAGCCGGCACAGGCACGATGGGCCGAATGGCCTCCTTCTGTGCTGCGTGATTTGAAATATACCAATGAAAACGTTAGAGGAGCCTCAAATCCAATGTTGCCCCTCTGGGATAAAACTTTATGATCCACAAAGCTGGGAGTTTTTCCAGCCTTGTGTGCTTCAGAGCATGAAGATTCACCCAGTGACAGTGCGCACAGAAATACCAACAGCCGATGCTTTGATGGGTTAGAAATGTCCTGGCACCAATTTCGACAGCTCCACTTCCCAGCTGAGCTGCAGTAAATGCTGATGCCAAACTGTGGGCCGATCCTCATGTACTGTAGCAGGGGAACTTGCAGTCACGATGCGATGTCTGTGAGGGCAGGTGATGAAGGTTGTGGTGCGAGCTTTGACAGCTCTGCTTAATGGCGCAGATTTAATTTACCGCGGAGTTCGGCCAAGTGATCACTGGTCACCTCGGCTGTTCCCTGCTCCTGGCAGCAAACAATCGGCGCAGCAATCACAACAACAACAGCTTGGGTTCATGAAGCACCTTTAACGTAGTCAAACGTCCCAAGGCGCTTCACAGGAGCGATTATCAGACAAAAATTTGACACAAAGCAAATGTCACAGAAGTATTAGGGCAGATGTCACAGTGGTATTAGGACAGATGTCACCGAGGTATTAGGACAGATGTCACAGTGGTATTAGGACAGATGTCACAGAGGTATTAGGACAGATGTCACAGTGGTATTAGGGCAGATGTCACAGAGGTATTAGGGCAGATGTTACAGAGGTATTAGGACAGATGTCACAGTGGTATTAGGACAGATGTCACAGTGGTATTAGGGCAGATGTCACAGAGGTATTAGGGCAGATGTCACACAGGTATTAGGACAGATGTCACAGTGGTATTAGGACAGATGTCACAGTGGTATTAGGACAGATGTCACAGTGGTATTAGGACAGATGTCACAGTGGTATTAGGGCAGATGACACAGGTATTAGGGCAGATGTCACAGTGGTATTAGGACAGATGTCACAGAGGTATTAGGGCAGATGTCACAGAGGTATTAGGACAGATGTCACAGTGGTATTAGGGCAGATGTCACAGTGGTATTAGGGCAAATGTCACAGTGGTATTAGGACAGATGTCACAGAGGTATTAGGACAGATGTCACAAAGGTATTAGGACAGATGTCACAGTGGTATTAGGACAGATGTCACAGAGGTATTAGGACAGATGTCACAGTGGTATTAGGACAGATGTCACAGAGGTATTAGGACAGATGTCACAGTGGTATTAGGACAGATGTCACTGAGGTATTAGGACAGATGTCACAGAGGTATTAGGACAGATGTCACAGTGGTATTAGGACAGATGTCACAGTGGTATTAGGACAGATGTCACAGAGATATTAGGACAGATGTCACAGAGGTATTAGGACAGATGTCACAGTGGTATTAGGACAGATGTCACAGTGGTATTAGGACAGAAGTCACAGTGGTATTAGGACAGATGTCACAGAGGTATTAGGACAGATGTCACAGTGGTATTAGGACAGATGTCACAGAGGTATTAGGACAGATGTCACAGTGGTATTAGAACAGATGTTACAGTGGTATTACGGCAGATGTCACCGAGGTATTAGGACAGATGTCACCGGGGTATTAGGACAGATGTCACAGTGGTATTAGGATAGATGTCACAGAGGTATTAGGACAGATGTCACCGAGGTATTAGGACAGATGTCACAGTGGTATTAGGACAGATGTCACCGAGGTATTAGGACAGATGTCACAGTGGTATTAGGACAGATGTCACAGTGGTATTAGGACAGATGTCACAGAGGTATTAGGACAGATGTCACAGAGGTATTAGGACAGATGTCACAGAGGTATTAGGACAGATGTCACAGAGGTATTAGGACAGATGTCACAGTGGTATTAGGACAGATGTCACAGTGGTATTAGGACAGATGTCACAGTGGTATTAGGACAGATGTCACAGTGGTATTAGGGCAGATGTTACAGAGGTATTAGGGCAGATGTTACAGTGGTATTAGGACAGATATCACCGAGGTATTAGGGCAGATGTCACTGAGGTATTAGGACAGATATCACAGAGGTATTAGGGCAGATGTCACCGAGGTATTAGGACAGATGTCACAGAGTTATTAGGACAGATGTCACAGTGGTATTAGGACAGATGTCACCGAGGTATTAGGACAGATGTCACAGTGGTATTAGGGCAGATGACACAGTGGTATTAGGGCAGATGTCACAGTGGTATTAGGACAGATGTCACAGTGGTATTAGGACAGATGTCACAGTGGTATTAGGACAGATGTCACAGTGGTATTAGGGCAGATGTCACAGTGGTATTAGGGCAGATGTCACAGTGGTATTAGGACAGATGTCACAGAGTTATTAGGACAGATGTCACAGTGGTATTAGGACAGATGTCACAGAGGTATTAGGGCAGATGTCACAGTGGTATTAGGACAGATGTCACAGTGGTATTAGGGCAGATGTCACAGTGGTATTAGGGCAGATGTCACAGAGTTATTAGGACAGATGTCACAGTGGTATTAGGACAGATGTCACAGAGGTATTAGGGCAGATGTCACAGTGGTATTAGGACAGATGTCACAGAGGTATTAGGACAGATGTCACAGTGGTATTAGGACAGATGTCACAGAGGTATTAGGACAGATGTCACAGTGGTATTAGGGCAGATGTCACAGTGGTATGAGGGCAGATGTCACTGTGGTATTAGGACAGATGTCACAGTGGTGTTAGGACAGATGTCACAGTGGTATTAGGACAGATGTCACAGAGGTATTAGGACAGATGTCACAGAGGTATTAGGACAGATGCACAGAGGTATTAGGACAGATGTCACAGAGGTATTAGGACAGATGTCACAGTGGTATTAGGACAGATGTCACAGTGGTATTAGGACAGATGTCACAGAGGTATTAGGACAGATGTCACAGTGGTATTAGGACAGATGTCACAGAGGTATTAGGACAGATGTCACAGAGGTATTAGGACAGATGTCACAGTGGTATTAGGACAGATGTCACAGTGGTATTAGGACAGATGTCACAGTGGTATTAGGACAGATGTCACAGAGGTATTAGGACAGATGTCACAGTGGTATTAGGACAGATGTCACAGTGGTATTAGGACAGATATCACAGAGGTATTAGGGCAGATGTCACAGTGGTATTAGGACAGATGTCACCGAGGTATTAGGACAGATGTCACAGTGGTATTAGGGCAGATGTTACAGTGGTATTAGGACAGATGTCACAGAGGTATTAGGACAGATGTCACAGTGGTATTAGGACAGATGTCACTGAGGTATTAGGACAGATGTCACAGTGGTATTAGGACAGATGTCACAGTGGTATTAGGACAGATGTCACAGTGGTATTAGGACAGATGTCACAGAGGTATTAGGACAGATGTCACCGAGGTATTAGGACAGATGTCACAGTGGTATTAGGGCAGATGTTACAGTGGTATTAGGACAGATGTCACAGTGGTATTAGGACAGATGTCACTGAGGTATTAGGACAGATGTCACAGTGGTATTAGGACAGATGTCACAGTGGTATTAGGACAGATGTCACAGTGGTATTAGGACAGATGTCACAGAGGTATTAGGACAGATGTCACAGAGGTATTAGGACAGATGTCACAGTGGTATTAGGACAGATGTCACAGTGGTATTAGGACAGAAGTCACAGTGGTATTAGGACAGATGTCACAGAGGTATTAGGACAGATGTCACAGTGGTATTAGGACAGATGTCACAGAGGTATTAGGACAGATGTCACAGTGGTATTAGAACAGATGTTACAGTGGTATTACGGCAGATGTCACCGAGGTATTAGGACAGATGTCACCGGGGTATTAGGACAGATGTCACAGTGGTATTAGGATAGATGTCACAGAGGTATTAGGACAGATGTCACCGAGGTATTAGGACAGATGTCACAGTGGTATTAGGACAGATGTCACCGAGGTATTAGGACAGATGTCACAGTGGTATTAGGACAGATGTCACAGTGGTATTAGGACAGATGTCACAGAGGTATTAGGACAGATGTCACAGAGGTATTAGGACAGATGTCACAGAGGTATTAGGACAGATGTCACAGAGGTATTAGGACAGATGTCACAGTGGTATTAGGACAGATGTCACAGTGGTATTAGGACAGATGTCACAGTGGTATTAGGACAGATGTCACAGAGGTATTAGGACAGATGTCACAGTGGTATTAGGGCAGATGTTACAGAGGTATTAGGGCAGATGTTACAGTGGTATTAGGACAGATATCACCGAGGTATTAGGGCAGATGTCACTGAGGTATTAGGACAGATATCACAGAGGTATTAGGGCAGATGTCACCGAGGTATTAGGACAGATGTCACAGAGGTATTAGGACAGATGTCACAGTGGTATTAGGACAGATGTCACCGAGGTATTAGGACAGATGTCACAGTGGTATTAGGGCAGATGACACAGTGGTATTAGGGCAGATGTCACAGTGGTATTAGGACAGATGTCACAGAGGTATTAGGACAGATGTCACAGTGGTATTAGGACAGATGTCACAGAGGTATTAGGACAGATGTCACAGTGGTATTAGGACAGATGTCACTGAGGTATTAGGACAGATGTCACAGAGGTATTAGGACAGATGTCACAGTGGTATTAGGACAGATGTCACAGTGGTATTAGGACAGATGTCACAGAGATATTAGGACAGATGTCACAGAGGTATTAGGACAGATGTCACAGTGGTATTAGGACAGATGTCACAGTGGTATTAGGACAGAAGTCACAGTGGTATTAGGACAGATGTCACAGAGGTATTAGGACAGATGTCACAGTGGTATTAGGACAGATGTCACAGAGGTATTAGGACAGATGTCACAGTGGTATTAGAACAGATGTTACAGTGGTATTACGGCAGATGTCACCGAGGTATTAGGACAGATGTCACCGGGGTATTAGGACAGATGTCACAGTGGTATTAGGATAGATGTCACAGAGGTATTAGGACAGATGTCACCGAGGTATTAGGACAGATGTCACAGTGGTATTAGGACAGATGTCACCGAGGTATTAGGACAGATGTCACAGTGGTATTAGGACAGATGTCACAGTGGTATTAGGACAGATGTCACAGAGGTATTAGGACAGATGTCACAGAGGTATTAGGACAGATGTCACAGAGGTATTAGGACAGATGTCACAGAGGTATTAGGACAGATGTCACAGTGGTATTAGGACAGATGTCACAGTGGTATTAGGACAGATGTCACAGTGGTATTAGGACAGATGTCACAGTGGTATTAGGGCAGATGTTACAGAGGTATTAGGGCAGATGTTACAGTGGTATTAGGACAGATATCACCGAGGTATTAGGGCAGATGTCACTGAGGTATTAGGACAGATATCACAGAGGTATTAGGGCAGATGTCACCGAGGTATTAGGACAGATGTCACAGAGGTATTAGGACAGATGTCACAGTGGTATTAGGACAGATGTCACCGAGGTATTAGGACAGATGTCACAGTGGTATTAGGGCAGATGACACAGTGGTATTAGGACAGATGTCACAGTGGTATTAGGACAGATGTCACAGTGGTATTAGGACAGATGTCACAGAGGTATTAGGACAGATGTCACAGTGGTATTAGGACAGATGTCACAGAGGTATTAGGACAGATGTCACAGAGGTATTAGGACAGATGTCACAGTGGTATTAGGACAGATGTCACAGTGGTATTAGGACAGATGTCACAGTGGTATTAGGACAGATGTCACAGAGGTATTAGGACAGATGTCACAGTGGTATTAGGACAGATGTCACAGTGGTATTAGGACAGATATCACAGAGGTATTAGGGCAGATGTCACAGTGGTATTAGGACAGATGTCACCGAGGTATTAGGGCAGATGTTACAGTGGTATTAGGACAGATGTCACAGAGGTATTAGGACAGATGTCACAGTGGTATTAGGACAGATGTCACTGAGGTATTAGGACAGATGTCACAGTGGTATTAGGACAGATGTCACAGTGGTATTAGGACAGATGTCACAGTGGTATTAGGACAGATGTCACAGAGGTATTAGGACAGATGTCACCGAGGTATTAGGACAGATGTCACAGTGGTATTAGGGCAGATGTTACAGTGGTATTAGGACAGATGTCACAGAGGTATTAGGACAGATGTCACAGTGGTATTAGGACAGATGTCACTGAGGTATTAGGACAGATGTCACAGTGGTATTAGGACAGATGTCACAGTGGTATTAGGACAGATGTCACAGAGGTATTAGGACAGATGTCACAGTGGTATTAGGACAGATGTCACAGAGGTATTAGGACAGATGTCACAGTGGTATTAGGACAGATGTCACAGTGGTATTAGGACAGAAGTCACAGTGGTATTAGGACAGATGTCACAGAGGTATTAGGACAGATGTCACAGTGGTATTAGGACAGATGTCACAGAGGTATTAGGACAGATGTCACAGTGGTATTAGAACAGATGTTACAGTGGTATTACGGCAGATGTCACCGAGGTATTAGGACAGATGTCACCGGGGTATTAGGACAGATGTCACAGTGGTATTAGGATAGATGTCACAGAGGTATTAGGACAGATGTCACCGAGGTATTAGGACAGATGTCACAGTGGTATTAGGACAGATGTCACCGAGGTATTAGGACAGATGTCACAGTGGTATTAGGACAGATGTCACAGTGGTATTAGGACAGATGTCACAGAGGTATTAGGACAGATGTCACAGAGGTATTAGGACAGATGTCACAGAGGTATTAGGACAGATGTCACAGAGGTATTAGGACAGATGTCACAGTGGTATTAGGACAGATGTCACAGTGGTATTAGGACAGATGTCACAGTGGTATTAGGACAGATGTCACAGAGGTATTAGGACAGATGTCACAGTGGTATTAGGGCAGATGTTACAGAGGTATTAGGGCAGATGTTACAGTGGTATTAGGACAGATATCACCGAGGTATTAGGGCAGATGTCACTGAGGTATTAGGACAGATATCACAGAGGTATTAGGGCAGATGTCACCGAGGTATTAGGACAGATGTCACAGAGGTATTAGGACAGATGTCACAGTGGTATTAGGACAGATGTCACCGAGGTATTAGGACAGATGTCACAGTGGTATTAGGGCAGATGACACAGTGGTATTAGGGCAGATGTCACAGTGGTATTAGGACAGATGTCACAGAGGTATTAGGACAGATGTCACAGTGGTATTAGGACAGATGTCACAGAGGTATTAGGACAGATGTCACAGTGGTATTAGGACAGATGTCACTGAGGTATTAGGACAGATGTCACAGAGGTATTAGGACAGATGTCACAGTGGTATTAGGACAGATGTCACAGTGGTATTAGGACAGATGTCACAGAGATATTAGGACAGATGTCACAGAGGTATTAGGACAGATGTCACAGTGGTATTAGGACAGATGTCACAGTGGTATTAGGACAGAAGTCACAGTGGTATTAGGACAGATGTCACAGAGGTATTAGGACAGATGTCACAGTGGTATTAGGACAGATGTCACAGAGGTATTAGGACAGATGTCACAGTGGTATTAGAACAGATGTTACAGTGGTATTACGGCAGATGTCACCGAGGTATTAGGACAGATGTCACCGGGGTATTAGGACAGATGTCACAGTGGTATTAGGATAGATGTCACAGAGGTATTAGGACAGATGTCACCGAGGTATTAGGACAGATGTCACAGTGGTATTAGGACAGATGTCACCGAGGTATTAGGACAGATGTCACAGTGGTATTAGGACAGATGTCACAGTGGTATTAGGACAGATGTCACAGAGGTATTAGGACAGATGTCACAGAGGTATTAGGACAGATGTCACAGAGGTATTAGGACAGATGTCACAGAGGTATTAGGACAGATGTCACAGTGGTATTAGGACAGATGTCACAGTGGTATTAGGACAGATGTCACAGTGGTATTAGGGCAGATGTTACAGAGGTATTAGGGCAGATGTTACAGTGGTATTAGGACAGATATCACCGAGGTATTAGGGCAGATGTCACTGAGGTATTAGGACAGATATCACAGAGGTATTAGGGCAGATGTCACCGAGGTATTAGGACAGATGTCACAGAGGTATTAGGACAGATGTCACAGTGGTATTAGGACAGATGTCACCGAGGTATTAGGACAGATGTCACAGTGGTATTAGGGCAGATGACACAGTGGTATTAGGGCAGATGTCACAGTGGTATTAGGACAGATGTCACAATGTAATTAGGACAGATGTCACAGTGGTATTAGGACAGATGTCACAGTGGTATTAGGGCAGATGTCACAGTGGTATTAGGGCAGATGTCACAGTGGTATTAGGACAGATGTCACAGAGTTATTAGGACAGATGTCACAGTGGTATTAGGACAGATGTCACAGTGGTATTAGGGCAGATGTCACAGTGGTATTAGGACAGATGTCACAGTGGTATTAGGGCAGATGTCACAGTGGTATTAGGGCAGATGTCACAGAGTTATTAGGACAGATGTCACAGTGGTATTAGGACAGATGTCACAGAGGTATTAGGACAGATGTCACAGTGGTATTAGGGCAGATGTTACAGAGGTATTAGGACAGATGTCACAGTGGTATTAGAACAGATGTTACAGTGGTATTACGGCAGATGTCACCGAGGTATTAGGACAGATGTCACCGGGGTATTAGGACAGATGTCACAGTGGTATTAGGATAGATGTCACAGAGGTATTAGGACAGATGTCACCGAGGTATTAGGACAGATGTCACAGTGGTATTAGGACAGATGTCACCGAGGTATTAGGACAGATGTCACAGTGGTATTAGGACAGATGTCACAGTGGTATTAGGACAGATGTCACAGTGGTATTAGGACAGATGTCACAGAGGTATTAGGACAGATGTCACAGTGGTATTAGGACAGATGTCACAGAGGTATTAGGACAGATGTCACAGAGGTATTAGGACAGATGTCACAGTGGTATTAGGACAGATGTCACAGTGGTATTAGGACAGATGTCACAGTGGTATTAGGACAGATGTCACAGAGGTATTAGGACAGATGTCACAGTGGTATTAGGACAGATGTCACAGTGGTATTAGGACAGATATCACAGAGGTATTAGGGCAGATGTCACAGTGGTATTAGGACAGATGTCACCGAGGTATTAGGACAGATGTCACAGTGGTATTAGGGCAGATGTTACAGTGGTATTAGGACAGATGTCACAGAGGTATTAGGACAGATGTCACAGTGGTATTAGGACAGATGTCACTGAGGTATTAGGACAGATGTCACAGTGGTATTAGGACAGATGTCACAGTGGTATTAGGACAGATGTCACAGTGGTATTAGGACAGATGTCACAGAGGTATTAGGACAGATGTCACCGAGGTATTAGGACAGATGTCACAGTGGTATTAGGGCAGATGTTACAGTGGTATTAGGACAGATGTCACAGTGGTATTAGGACAGATGTCACTGAGGTATTAGGACAGATGTCACAGTGGTATTAGGACAGATGTCACAGTGGTATTAGGACAGATGTCACAGTGGTATTAGGACAGATGTCACAGAGGTATTAGGACAGATGTCACAGAGGTATTAGGACAGATGTCACAGTGGTATTAGGACAGATGTCACAGTGGTATTAGGACAGAAGTCACAGTGGTATTAGGACAGATGTCACAGAGGTATTAGGACAGATGTCACAGTGGTATTAGGACAGATGTCACAGAGGTATTAGGACAGATGTCACAGTGGTATTAGA
The DNA here is from genome assembly GCA_030390025.1 of Squalus acanthias. NCBI lineage: Eukaryota > Metazoa > Chordata > Chondrichthyes > Squaliformes > Squalidae > Squalus > Squalus acanthias. The sequence continues at coordinate 3,875,505 of CM059435.1, read as the reverse complement.
ACAGATGTTACAGTGGTATTACGGCAGATGTCACCGAGGTATTAGGACAGATGTCACCGGGGTATTAGGACAGATGTCACAGTGGTATTAGGATAGATGTCACAGAGGTATTAGGACAGATGTCACCGAGGTATTAGGACAGATGTCACAGTGGTATTAGGACAGATGTCACCGAGGTATTAGGACAGATGTCACAGTGGTATTAGGACAGATGTCACAGTGGTATTAGGACAGATGTCACAGAGGTATTAGGACAGATGTCACAGAGGTATTAGGACAGATGTCACAGAGGTATTAGGACAGATGTCACAGAGGTATTAGGACAGATGTCACAGTGGTATTAGGACAGATGTCACAGTGGTATTAGGACAGATGTCACAGAGGTATTAGGACAGATGTCACAGTGGTATTAGGGCAGATGTTACAGAGGTATTAGGGCAGATGTTACAGTGGTATTAGGACAGATATCACCGAGGTATTAGGGCAGATGTCACTGAGGTATTAGGACAGATATCACAGAGGTATTAGGGCAGATGTCACCGAGGTATTAGGACAGATGTCACAGAGGTATTAGGACAGATGTCACAGTGGTATTAGGACAGATGTCACCGAGGTATTAGGACAGATGTCACAGTGGTATTAGGGCAGATGACACAGTGGTATTAGGGCAGATGTCACAGTGGTATTAGGACAGATGTCACAGAGGTATTAGGACAGATGTCACAGTGGTATTAGGACAGATGTCACAGAGGTATTAGGACAGATGTCACAGTGGTATTAGGACAGATGTCACTGAGGTATTAGGACAGATGTCACAGAGGTATTAGGACAGATGTCACAGTGGTATTAGGACAGATGTCACAGTGGTATTAGGACAGATGTCACAGAGATATTAGGACAGATGTCACAGAGGTATTAGGACAGATGTCACAGTGGTATTAGGACAGATGTCACAGTGGTATTAGGACAGAAGTCACAGTGGTATTAGGACAGATGTCACAGAGGTATTAGGACAGATGTCACAGTGGTATTAGGACAGATGTCACAGAGGTATTAGGACAGATGTCACAGTGGTATTAGAACAGATGTTACAGTGGTATTACGGCAGATGTCACCGAGGTATTAGGACAGATGTCACCGGGGTATTAGGACAGATGTCACAGTGGTATTAGGATAGATGTCACAGAGGTATTAGGACAGATGTCACCGAGGTATTAGGACAGATGTCACAGTGGTATTAGGACAGATGTCACCGAGGTATTAGGACAGATGTCACAGTGGTATTAGGACAGATGTCACAGTGGTATTAGGACAGATGTCACAGAGGTATTAGGACAGATGTCACAGAGGTATTAGGACAGATGTCACAGAGGTATTAGGACAGATGTCACAGAGGTATTAGGACAGATGTCACAGTGGTATTAGGACAGATGTCACAGTGGTATTAGGACAGATGTCACAGTGGTATTAGGACAGATGTCACAGTGGTATTAGGGCAGATGTTACAGAGGTATTAGGGCAGATGTTACAGTGGTATTAGGACAGATATCACCGAGGTATTAGGGCAGATGTCACTGAGGTATTAGGACAGATATCACAGAGGTATTAGGGCAGATGTCACCGAGGTATTAGGACAGATGTCACAGAGGTATTAGGACAGATGTCACAGTGGTATTAGGACAGATGTCACCGAGGTATTAGGACAGATGTCACAGTGGTATTAGGGCAGATGACACAGTGGTATTAGGGCAGATGTCACAGTGGTATTAGGACAGATGTCACAGAGGTATTAGGACAGATGTCACAGAGGTATTAGGACAGATGTCACAGAGGTATTAGGACAGATGTCACAGAGGTATTAGGACAGATGTCACAGTGGTATTAGGACAGATGTCACAGTGGTATTAGGACAGATGTCACAGAGGTATTAGGACAGATGTCACAGTGGTATTAGGACAGATGTCACAGAGGTATTAGGACAGATGTCACAGAGGTATTAGGACAGATGTCACAGTGGTATTAGGACAGATGTCACAGTGGTATTAGGACAGATGTCACAGTGGTATTAGGACAGATGTCACAGAGGTATTAGGACAGATGTCACAGTGGTATTAGGACAGATGTCACAGTGGTATTAGGACAGATATCACAGAGGTATTAGGGCAGATGTCACAGTGGTATTAGGACAGATGTCACCGAGGTATTAGGACAGATGTCACAGTGGTATTAGGGCAGATGTTACAGTGGTATTAGGACAGATGTCACAGAGGTATTAGGACAGATGTCACAGTGGTATTAGGACAGATGTCACTGAGGTATTAGGACAGATGGCACAGTGGTATTAGGACAGATGTCACAGTGGTATTAGGACAGATGTCACAGTGGTATTAGGACAGATGTCACAGAGGTATTAGGACAGATGTCACCGAGGTATTAGGACAGATGTCACAGTGGTATTAGGGCAGATGTTACAGTGGTATTAGGACAGATGTCACAGAGGTATTAGGACAGATGTCACAGTGGTATTAGGACAGATGTCACTGAGGTATTAGGACAGATGTCACAGTGGTATTAGGACAGATGTCACAGTGGTATTAGGACAGATGTCACAGTGGTATTAGGACAGATGTCACAGAGGTATTAGGACAGATGTCACAGAGGTATTAGGACAGATGTCACAGTGGTATTAGGACAGATGTCACAGTGGTATTAGGACAGAAGTCACAGTGGTATTAGGACAGATGTCACAGAGGTATTAGGACAGATGTCACAGTGGTATTAGGACAGATGTCACAGAGGTATTAGGACAGATGTCACAGTGGTATTAGAACAGATGTTACAGTGGTATTACGGCAGATGTCACCGAGGTATTAGGACAGATGTCACCGGGGTATTAGGACAGATGTCACAGTGGTATTAGGATAGATGTCACAGAGGTATTAGGACAGATGTCACCGAGGTATTAGGACAGATGTCACAGTGGTATTAGGACAGATGTCACCGAGGTATTAGGACAGATGTCACAGTGGTATTAGGACAGATGTCACAGTGTATTAGGACAGATGTCACAGAGGTATTAGGACAGATGTCACAGAGGTATTAGGACAGATGTCACAGAGGTATTAGGACAGATGTCACAGAGGTATTAGGACAGATGTCACAGTGGTATTAGGACAGATGTCACAGTGGTATTAGGACAGATGTCACAGTGGTATTAGGACAGATGTCACAGAGGTATTAGGACAGATGTCACAGTGGTATTAGGGCAGATGTTACAGAGGTATTAGGGCAGATGTTACAGTGGTATTAGGACAGATATCACCGAGGTATTAGGGCAGATGTCACTGAGGTATTAGGACAGATATCACAGAGGTATTAGGGCAGATGTCACCGAGGTATTAGGACAGATGTCACAGAGGTATTAGGACAGATGTCACAGTGGTATTAGGACAGATGTCACCGAGGTATTAGGACAGATGTCACAGTGGTATTAGGGCAGATGACACAGTGGTATTAGGGCAGATGTCACAGTGGTATTAGGACAGATGTCACAGAGGTATTAGGACAGATGTCACAGTGGTATTAGGACAGATGTCACAGAGGTATTAGGACAGATGTCACAGTGGTATTAGGACAGATGTCACTGAGGTATTAGGACAGATGTCACAGAGGTATTAGGACAGATGTCACAGTGGTATTAGGACAGATGTCACAGTGGTATTAGGACAGATGTCACAGAGATATTAGGACAGATGTCACAGAGGTATTAGGACAGATGTCACAGTGGTATTAGGACAGATGTCACAGTGGTATTAGGACAGAAGTCACAGTGGTATTAGGACAGATGTCACAGAGGTATTAGGACAGATGTCACAGTGGTATTAGGACAGATGTCACAGAGGTATTAGGACAGATGTCACAGTGGTATTAGAACAGATGTACAGTGGTATTACGGCAGATGTCACCGAGGTATTAGGACAGATGTCACCGGGTATTAGGACAGATGTCACAGTGGTATTAGGATAGATGTCACAGAGGTATTAGGACAGATGTCACCGAGGTATTAGGACAGATGTCACAGTGGTATTAGGACAGATGTCACCGAGGTATTAGGACAGATGTCACAGTGGTATTAGGACAGATGTCACAGTGGTATTAGGACAGATGTCACAGAGGTATTAGGACAGATGTCACAGAGGTATTAGGACAGATGTCACAGAGGTATTAGGACAGATGTCACAGAGGTATTAGGACAGATGTCACAGTGGTATTAGGACAGATGTCACAGTGGTATTAGGACAGATGTCACAGAGGTATTAGGACAGATGTCACAGTGGTATTAGGGCAGATGTTACAGAGGTATTAGGGCAGATGTTACAGTGGTATTAGGACAGATATCACCGAGGTATTAGGGCAGATGTCACTGAGGTATTAGGACAGATATCACAGAGGATATTAGGGACAGATGTCACAGAGGTATTAGACAGATGTCACAGTGGTATTAGGACAGATGTCACAGTGGTATTAGGACAGATGTCACAGTGGATTAGGACAGATTGTCACAGTGGTATTAGGCAGATGTCACAGTGGTATTAGGACAGATGTCACAGAGGTATTTAGGACAGAGATTCACAGTGGTATTAGACAGATGTCACAGTGGTATTAGGACAGATGTCACGAGGTATTAGGTCAGATGTACCGGGGATTAGGACAGATGCACAGAGGTATTAGGAAAGATGTCACAGAGGTATTAGGACAGATGTCACAGTGGTATTAGGACAGATGTCACAGTGGTATTAGGACAGATGTCACAGAGGTATTAGGACAGATGTCACAGTGGTATTAGACAGATGTCACAGTGGTATTAGGACAGAGTCACAGAGGTATTAGGACAGATGTCACAGAGGATTAGACAGATGTCACAGTGGTATTAGGACAGATGTCACAGAGGTATTAGGACAGATGTCACAGTGGTATTAGGACAGATGATCACAGTGGTATTAAGGACAGATGTCACAGTGGTATAAGGACAGATGTCACAGTGGTATTAGGGAAGATGTCACAGAGGTATTAGGACAGAGATGTCACCGAGGTATTAGGAACAGATGTCACAGTGGTATTAGGGCAGATGTCACAGTGGTATTAGGACAGATGTCACAGAGGTATTAGGACAGATGTCACAGTGGTATTAGGACAGATGTCACAGAGGTATTAGGACAGATGTCACAGTGGTATTAGGACAGATGTCACAGTGGTATTAGGCAGATGTCACAGTGGTATTAGGACAGATGTCACAGTGGTATTAGGACAGATGTCACAGTGGTATTAGGACAGATGTCACAGAGGTATTAGGACAGATGTCACAGAGGTATTAGGACAGATGTCACAGAGGTATTAGGACAGATGTCACAGAGGTATTAGGACAGATGTCACAGTGGTATTAGGACAGATGTCACAGTGGTATTAGGACAGATGTCACAGAGGTATTAGGACAGATGTCACAGTGGTATTAGGACAGATGTCACAGAGGTATTAGGACAGATGTCACAGAGGTATTAGGACAGATGTCACAGTGGTATTAGGACAGATGTCACAGTGGTATTAGGACAGATGTCACAGTGGTATTAGGACAGATGTCACAGAGGTATTAGGACAGATGTCACAGTGGTATTAGGACAGATGTCACAGTGGTATTAGGACAGATATCACAGAGGTATTAGGGCAGATGTCACAGTGGTATTAGGACAGATGTCACCGAGGTATTAGGACAGATGTCACAGTGGTATTAGGGCAGATGTTACAGTGGTATTAGGACAGATGTCACAGAGGTATTAGGACAGATGTCACAGTGGTATTAGGACAGATGTCACTGAGGTATTAGGACAGATGTCACAGTGGTATTAGGACAGATGTCACAGTGGTATTAGGACAGATGTCACAGTGGTATTAGGACAGATGTCACAGAGGTATTAGGACAGATGTCACCGAGGTATTAGGACAGATGTCACAGTGGTATTAGGGCAGATGTTACAGTGGTATTAGGACAGATGTCACAGAGGTATTAGGACAGATGTCACAGTGGTATTAGGACAGATGTCACTGAGGTATTAGGACAGATGTCACAGTGGTATTAGGACAGATGTCACAGTGGTATTAGGACAGATGTCACAGTGGTATTAGGACAGATGTCACAGAGGTATTAGGACAGATGTCACAGAGGTATTAGGACAGATGTCACAGTGGTATTAGGACAGATGTCACAGTGGTATTAGGACAGAAGTCACAGTGGTATTAGGACAGATGTCACAGAGGTATTAGGACAGATGTCACAGTGGTATTAGGACAGATGTCACAGAGGTATTAGGACAGATGTCACAGTGGTATTAGAACAGATGTTACAGTGGTATTACGGCAGATGTCACCGAGGTATTAGGACAGATGTCACCGGGGTATTAGGACAGATGTCACAGTGGTATTAGGATAGATGTCACAGAGGTATTAGGACAGATGTCACCGAGGTATTAGGACAGATGTCACAGTGGTATTAGGACAGATGTCACCGAGGTATTAGGACAGATGTCACAGTGGTATTAGGACAGATGTCACAGTGGTATTAGGACAGATGTCACAGAGGTATTAGGACAGATGTCACAGAGGTATTAGGACAGATGTCACAGAGGTATTAGGACAGATGTCACAGAGGTATTAGGACAGATGTCACAGTGGTATTAGGACAGATGTCACAGTGGTATTAGGACAGATGTCACAGTGGTATTAGGACAGATGTCACAGAGGTATTAGGACAGATGTCACAGTGGTATTAGGGCAGATGTTACAGAGGTATTAGGGCAGATGTTACAGTGGTATTAGGACAGATATCACCGAGGTATTAGGGCAGATGTCACTGAGGTATTAGGACAGATATCACAGAGGTATTAGGGCAGATGTCACCGAGGTATTAGGACAGATGTCACAGAGGTATTAGGACAGATGTCACAGTGGTATTAGGACAGATGTCACCGAGGTATTAGGACAGATGTCACAGTGGTATTAGGGCAGATGACACAGTGGTATTAGGGCAGATGTCACAGTGGTATTAGGACAGATGTCACAGTGGTATTAGGACAGATGTCACAGTGGTATTAGGACAGATGTCACAGTGGTATTCGGGCAGATGTCACAGTGGTATTAGGGCAGATGTCACAGTGGTATTAGGACAGATGTCACAGAGTTATTAGGACAGATGTCACAGTGGTATTAGGACAGATGTCACAGTGGTATTAGGGCAGATGTCACAGTGGTATTAGGGCAGATGTCACAGAGTTATTAGGACAGATGTCACAGTGGTATTAGGACAGATGTCACAGAGGTATTAGGGCAGATGTCACAGTGGTATTAGGACAGATGTCACAGAGGTATTAGGACAGATGTCACAGTGGTATTAGGACAGATGTCACAGAGGTATTAGGACAGATGTCACAGTGGTATTAGGGCAGATGTCACAGTGGTATTAGGGCAGATGTCACAGTGGTATTAGGACAGATGTCACAGTGGTGTTAGGACAGATGTCACAGTGGTATTAGGACAGATGTCACAGAGGTATTAGGACAGATGTCACAGAGGTATTAGGACAGATGCACAGAGGTATTAGGACAGATGTCACAGAGGTATTAGGACAGATGTCACAGTGGTATTAGGACAGATGTCACAGTGGTATTAGGACAGATGTCACAGAGGTATTAGGACAGATGTCACAGTGGTATTAGGACAGATGTCACAGAGGTATTAGGACAGATGTCACAGAGGTATTAGGACAGATGTCACAGTGGTATTAGGACAGATGTCACAGTGGTATTAGGACAGATGTCACAGTGGTATTAGGACAGATGTCACAGAGGTATTAGGACAGATGTCACCGAGGTATTAGGACAGATGTCACAGTGGTATTAGGACAGATGTCACCGAGGTATTAGGACAGATGTCACAGTGGTATTAGGACAGATGTCACAGTGTTATTAGGACAGATGTCACAGAGGTATTAGGACAGATGTCACAGAGGTATTAGGACAGATGTCACAGAGGTATTAGGACAGATGTCACAGAGGTATTAGGACAGATGTCACAGTGGTATTAGGACAGATGTCACAGTGGTATTAGGACAGATGTCACAGTGGTATTAGGACAGATGTCACAGTGGTATTAGGACAGATATCACAGAGGTATTAGGGCAGATGTCACAGTGGTATTAGGACAGATGTCACCGAGGTATTAGGACAGATGTCACAGTGGTATTAGGACAGATGTCACAGTGGTATTAGGACAGATGTCACAGAGGTATTAGGACAGATGTCACAGAGGTATTAGGACAGATGTCACAGAGGTATTAGGGCAGATGTCACAGTGGTATTAGGACAGATATCACAGTGGTATTAGGACAGATATCACAGAGGTATTAGGGCAGATGTCACAGAGGTATTAGGGCAGATGTCACAGTGGTATTAGGACAGATGTCACAGTGGTATTAGGACAGATGTCACAGAGGTATTAGGGCAGATGTCACAGAGGTATTAGGGCAGATGTCACAGTGGTATTAGGACAGATGTCACAGTGGTATTAGGGCAGTCTGCGAAGCACTTTGGGACGTCCTGAGGTTGTAAAAGACGTTGTGTAAAAGCAAGTTCTTTCTTTCTTTCCAGATCTGTATGGTTTCGAGCTACAGTGGATGGCGCATCGACCCTTTGGGAGGCCCAGTTATTGTTCTTAATTCTCTTGATATTTCGATTTGGAAATGCCATTGCAGCTCACGAAGTGTTAAGTTCCACTGCCCGTGTCCTAACTCGCACCGAGTCCCATTCACCCATCACCTCCTGTGCTCGCTGACCTACATTGGCTCCCGGTCCAGCAACACCTCAATTTTAAAATTCTCATCCTTGTTTTCAAATCCCTCCATGGCCTCACCCCCTCCCTAGCTCTGTAACCTCCTCCAGCCCCACAACGATCTCTGTGTTCCTCCAATTCTGGCCTCTTGAGCATCCTTCGATTTCCATCGCTCCACCATTGGCGGCCGTGCCTTCTGTTGCCGAGGCCCTAAGCTCCGGAATTCCCTCCCTGAACCTCTCTGCCTCGCTACCTCTCTCTCCTCCTTTAAGACGCTCCTTAAAACCTCCCTCTTTGACCAAGCTTTTGCAAACAATTAGGAATATTGTCCTAATGTGTTTTCTTTGGCTCAGTGTCAAATTTTGTTTGATAATCGCCCCTGTGAAGCGCCTTGGGATGATTTGCTATGTTAAAGGAACTATATAAATACAAGTTGTTGTTAACTGTAGAGAATTCCTCCATTGATTCTATGATCAGCTCCTGGGAGTAAATTGCCAGCCTGACAGACAGCGCTAATTATCATAATTTAGGTTTAAACTTTTCGGTGATCACTGATAGAACTTGCGAATCATTTCCATTTATAGAGTGTTCATTCGCTGGGTTTTGTAAAGGACTTTTTTTTATATAATTCATATTTTCCTTACTTGGATTTCTATAATTATCTCACAGAAGACATTGGGCTTTTGAAATGCCTTGATGTGATTTATTGCAGTAATCACAGGGTACTGGCCCTCTGATGCAGTGTCACGATGGGAGCACTTTCAAGGGGGAGTTGTTCTCATGAAGACATATGATTCTACGAAAGAAAGACTTGTATTTCTCCAGCGCCTTTCACCACCTCAGGACATCCCAAAGCACTTTACAGCCAATCAAATACTTTTGAAGTGTAGTCACTGTTGTAATGTAGGAAATGCAGCAGCCAACTTGCGTACAGCAAGCTCCCACAAACAGCAATGTGATATTGACCAGATAATCTGTTTTTAGTGATGTTGGTTGAGGGATAAACATTGGCCCCAGGACACGGTGGCATAGTGGTTAGCACTGTTGCCTCACAGCGCCAGGGACCCGGGTTCGAATCCGGCCGCGGGTGACTGTCTGTGTGGAGTTTGCACATTCTCCCCGTGTCTGCGTGGGTTTCCTCCGGGTGCTCCGGTTTCCTCCCACAGTCTAAAGATGTGCGGGTTAGGTTGATTTGGCTATGATAAATTGACCCTTAGTGTTAGGGGGATTAAATACGTGGGGTTACGGGGCTAGGGTGGGATATGTGTCAGTGCAGGCTCGATGGGCCGAAATGACCTCTATCTGCACTGTGGGGATTCTGTGATAACTCCCCAGCTCCTCTTCGAAATAGTGCCCATGGGATCTTTTATATCCACCCGAGAGGGCAGACGGGGAAAGAATCTCCTCACCACTTTCTGCATTATTTTAGCGCACAATTGGGGAAAGTAAGCTTTTGTAGCAGGAAATTGTTAAGTGGATGTAAAGAGTGGGACCGCGATTTTCCTACCTTGGCGGGTTGGTGGTGGGCGAGGTCGGTGGTGGGTCACGGCCTCGCTGCTGGCTCCATCCCGGCTTCCGACATGACTTTCCCCTGATTGGGCTTGTTAAGCCCCGCCCAGCGTGTTTCCCGGTCCAATTGAAGGAAGCGGGTCTGATGACGTCATTTGATGACGCGTCATCAGCCGGTTTCCTTAAAGGGACCATGCGCAAATTGATTTTGACATTTATGCTGTCAGTGTTCTCCAGCATTGAGGTGCTGCAAACACTGACAATCACTGCACAAAGGTGCACAGCTGCACCCAGCCAACCCATGACTCCCTGCATATGCTAATAGAGGGAGTCACAGCACGCAGGGAGATTTTCTTCCCTTCCAATGGCGGAAGAGACCTCCCCAGGAGACCAACGCAGCCTGGTTGCACATTGCACAGGAGGACACAAGCAGGGATGTCTTCAGGAGGACCAGGCTGCAGTGGCACAAACCTTTCAATGATCTCAGTTGATCACGAAACGTTAGTACAAAGCCACACTCAACCTCATCCTGCTGTGCCACTCATCACATCCCCATCACTCTGCCTTCCCTACCCTACTCCTGCACATCCTTACTCACACCAACTTACCTTGCACCTCCACCCATCCCTCTCTGTCTATATTATCACTTCCTCATCTCACTAGCCACCCCTCACACTCACCCTCATCCTAGTGCAATCATACCAACTAACAACACACGTGACGTTTCTGTTAATGTGCTGTCAAACATTGAAATCTTTGCATTCCTGGACAGATTTGTGTGCACCTTTGGAAGTGTCTTAGTGAGTTGCAGTGAATGGTGAGACATAACGGTATCCCCCCCGAAATAGCGATGAGTGTGAAAGGAATGGCTTGGGCATTGTTGGGATGCTTTATGGTGTTGGTGTGGGGTGGTGCCAACCTGGCGCATCATGTGGCAGCCAGGGTGTGCAGCGTCAAGTGAAGTAAATGTGCCCGCTGTCAAAAAAAAAAACTTTCCCACCCGACCCACCACCGGTCGCGCCCGCTGACCCCCCGGAAAATTCTCCCGAGTGTCAAAGCGAACAGACTCTTCGTCATTCGATTGGATGGTTCTTGACTGTCAGTCATACGGCCCTTGTTCCTCATGTCCAACAAATTTACAACTAATAAACCAAACGAACAAATCAGACATAGAGAAAATGTTTCCACTTGTGGAGGAGTCCAAAACTAGGGGCCATAAATTTAAGATAGTCACTAATAAATCCAATAGGGAATTCAGGAGAAACTTCTTTACCCAGAGAGTGGTGAGAATGTGGAACTCGCTACCACAGGGAGTGGTTGAGGCGAATAGTATAGATACATTTAAGGGGAAGCTGGATAAACACATGAGGGAGAAAGGAATAGAAAGATATGCTGATAGGGTGAGATGAAGAGGGTGGGAGGAGGCTGGTGTGGAGCAGAAACACCGGCACAGACCAGTTGGGTCAAATGGCCCATTTCTGTGCTGTAGACTCGATGTAACTGTGGGCCGCTGTCGGCCCTCGCTCGCCCATCCCCCACTCTGTCCCATTCACCTCCCCCCTCCTCCCAGGCCCTACCTGAAGGCCAATGACGGGGCCAAATTGGTCCAGTGGAAACCGGCAAGCTGCCTCAGGAAGTCCAACAGGTGCCCTACAGCTCACCGGAATCATTCAGAACAGGCCCGGGGCCAATTTCAGAGCAGCCTCAGGCCTCTGGTGCGCTTGCCGCCCATTTCAGGCCCGAAAACGGGCCTAGATGAATTTCTCCTCTTCAAACTCAACATATAATTCAGGAGAAAAGCAAAAATGCTGCAGATGCTGGAAATCTGAAATAAAAATGCCGGAAAACCGTTGGCTCGTCTGGCAAGGTGTGAGGAGAGAGAAACATTTCTGAGGAAAGGTCATTGACCAGAAACAATAACCCTGTTTCTCTCTCTCTCCCCAGATGCTGTCTGACTTGCTCAGTGTTTCCAGCAATTTTCTGATTTTATTACATAAAAGAAAAAATAGAAAGACTTGCATTTCTATAGCGCCTTTCACGACCACCGGACGGCCCAAAGCTTTTTTGAAGTGTAGTCACTGATGTAATGTAGGAAACGCAGCAGCCAATTTGTGCACAGCAAGCTCCCACAAACAGCAATGTGATAAATGAGGGATAAATATTGGCCCTGGACACTGGGGAGAACTCCCGTGCTCTTCTTCGAAATTGTGCCGTGGGATCTTTTACATCCACCCGAGGCCTCGGTTTGACGTCTCATCTGAAATACGGCACCTCCGACAGTGCGGCGCTCCCTCAGTACTGCCCCTCCGACAGTGCGGCGCTCCCTCAGTACTGCCCCTCCGACAGTGCAGCGCTCCCTCAGTGCTGCCCCTCCGACAGTGCGGCGCTCCCTCAGTACTGCCCCTCCGACAGTGCGGCGCTCCCTCAGTACTGCCCCTCCGACAGTGCGGCGCTCCCTCAGTACTGCCCCTCCGACAGTGCGGCGCTCCCTCAGTACCGCCCCTCCGACAGTGCGGCGCTCCCTCAGTACTGTCCCTCCGACAGTGCGGCGCTCCCTCAGTACTGCCCCTCCGACAGTGCGGCGCTCCCTCAGTACTGTCCCTCCGACAGTTCGGCGCTCCCTCAGTACTGTCCCTCCGACAGTGCGGCGCTCCCTCAGTACCGCCCCACTGACAGTGCAGCACTCCCTCAGTACTGCCCCTCCGACAGTGCGGCGCTCCCTCAGTACTGACCCTCCGACAGTGCCGCACTCCCTCAGTACTGATCCTCCGACAGTGCAGCGCTCCCTCAGTACTGTCCCTCCGACAGTGCGGCGCTCCCTCAGTACTGCCCCTCCGACAGTGCGGCGCTCCCTCAGTACTTCCCCTCCGACAGTGCAGCGCTCCCTCAGTACTGCCCCTCCGACAGTGCGGCACTCCCTCAGTACTGCCCCTCCGACAGTGCGGCACTCCCTCAGTACTGCCCCTCCGACAGTGCGGCGCTCCCTCAGTACTGCCCCTCCGACAGTGCGGCGCTCCCTCAGTACTGCCCCTCTGACAGTGCAGCGCTCCCTCAGTACTGCCCCTCCGACAGTGCGGTGCTCCCTCAGTACTGCCCCTCCGACAGTGCGGTGCTCCCTCAGTACTGCCCCTCCGACAGTGCGGTGCTCCCTCAGTACTGCCCCTCCGACAGTGCGGCTCTCCCTCAGTACTGCCCCTCCGACAGTGCGGCGCTCCCTCAGTACTGCCCCTCCGACAGTGCGGCGCTCCCTCAGTACTGCCCCTCCGACAGTGCGGCGCTCCCTCAGTACTGTCCCTCAGACAGTGCGGCGCTCCCTCAGTACTGTCCCTCCGACAGTGCGGCGCTCCCTCAGTACTGCCCCTCCGACAGTGCGGCGCTCCCTCAGTACTGCCCCTCCGACAGTGCGGCGCTCCCTCAGTACTGCCCCTCCGACAGTGTGGCGCTCCCTCAGTACTGCACGGGGAGTGTCAGCCTAGATTTTTGTGCTCAAGTCTCTGGAGCGGGACTTGAACCCACGACCTCCTGAGTCAGTGGTGAGTGTGCCGCCCACTGAGCCACAGCTGACACAGTCTATGGAAAGAGAAACAGTTCTGATGAATGTTCACCGACTTGAAACGTTAACCTGTTTCTCTCTCTCCACAGATGTCGCCTGACTTGCTGAGTGTTTCCAGCATTTTTTTTGTTTTTATTCTGTAATTCAGGACACCGACCTCAGGCCCCTCTTTTAACAGCAGTATCCACGTTACATTAAAAGAAAAAAATAAATCCATGAACCTCTTGAAAATACCAGCTACAGATCTACTGTGATGAGAACAAGTCTATTCATGCACAGGTCTGCTGGAACACCATTACACACCAGTGGACTGGAGGTCGTCTCGGAAAGAAATGGCTTTGATTTAGAATTGCACTCCATCCAACAAGATATTGGACAAGTACAGAGAGAGAATGACCCGAGCTTTTGCTGTGTCAGGCTTTGATGAGCACACCCTGTGAGATTCAGAATGGGAAGAGAGATGTGCTTTATTGCAGTGCGACTTCAAACAATGAGGGATCGAGTGCAGCGATAATCAGAGTCAGCACTGCCCTTGCACCTCTGGAGCCTGAGTTTGATTACAGCCAAGACGGAAGCGATGAAAGTCTTGTCTCTTATGTCGCTGTGAAGGTCTTGCATAAAATGGGTTTTGTGCAATCTCAATTGCTATTGTGTTTGGTCTTCGGCACATCAAACAAATACCCGTCATTTGAGAACAAATTTACACCAGGTGAGCAATCTCACTCAGGGAGAACATAAGAATTAGGAGCAGGAGTTGGCCATTCGGCCCCTCGAACCTGCTCCGCCATTCAATAAGATCATGGCTGATCTTCGACCTCAACTCCACTCTCCCGCCCGATCCCCATATCCCTTGATTCCCCTAGAGTCTAAAAATAAACTCAACGATTCAGCCTCCACAGCCCTCAGGGGTAGAGAATTCCAAAGATTCACAACCCTCTGAGTGAAGAAATTTCTCCTCATTTCAGTCTTCAAAGGTCGACCCCTTATCCTGAGACTATGACCCCTGGTTCTAGACTCTCCAGCCAGGGGGAAGCAGCCTCTCAGCATCTACCCTGTCGATCCCCCTCAGAATCTGGTACATTTCAATGAGATCACCTCTCACTCTTCTAGACGACAGGGATGGCTGTTTGATCCAGCCTCATCCCCAGGGAGGGCGCGAACCACCGACCGTATAGTGTCACTAGTAGTCTAACACGCTGACCCATTGTGCCATGGCTGGCCCGGGAATGGGAAGACTCACGCACCACCAGTTGGAGTCGCTCTCCAGAGATGGGTGTTCCAGGTCGTGCTGGAACAGAGTAAACAGAAAGAAAGAATTCGCATTTCTATAGCGCCTTTCACCACCTCAGGATGTCCCAAAGCGCTTTACAGCCAATGAAGTACTTTTGAAGTGTAGTCACTGTTATAATGTAGGAAACACGGCAGCCAATTTTTGCACAGCAAGCTCCCACAAACAGCAATGTGATAATGACCAGATCATCTGTTTTAGGGATAAATATTGGCCCCAGGACTCTGGAGAGGAGAGGAGAGGAGAGGAGAAGGAAGGGAGGAGAGAGAGGAGAGGAGAGGGAGAGAAGAGTAGAGTGAAAGGGAGGAGAGGTGAGAGGGAGGGGAGGAGAGGGAGAGGGAGAGGAGAGGGAGAGGGAGAGGAGAGGGGAAGGAAGGGAGGAGAGAGAGGAGAGGAGATGGAGAGGAAGAAGAGGGGAGAGGAGAGGGAGGGGAGAAGCAGGAGAGGGAGAGGAGAGGGGGGGGAGGAGAGAGAGCAGAGGAGAGGGGAGGGAGGAGAGAGAGGAGAGAGAGGAGAGGGAGGGGAGAAGAAGGAGAGGGAGAGGAAAGGAGGGGGAGAAGAGGGAGAGGGAGGGGAGGAGAGAGAGCAGAGGAGAGGGGAGGGAGGAGAGAGAGGGGAGAGAGGAGAGGGAGGGGAGGAGAGAGAGCAGAGGAGAGGGGAGGGAGGAGAGAGAGGGGAGAGAGGGAGGGAGGGGAGAAGAGAGAGCAGAGGAGAGGGGAGGGAGGAGAGAGAGGGGAGAGAGGGGAGGGAGGGGAGGAGAGAGAGCAGATGAGAGGGAGGGGAGGAGAGGGAGGAGAGAGAGGAGAGGGAGGAGAGGGTGGAGAGGGAGGGACAAAAAGTCAAGTATCTTGACGACGGTCATTAATAACTTTGTAGTTCAATCTATTTATAAGGAGGATTTATCCAGTAACCAGGGAGGTTTCAGTCTGATGATGCTACAGTATTTAGTTGGGCTCAGCAAAGACTTTCTTCCAATTAGAAAATCAATTCCAGTGAAGCCCTGCTTGCACACGATGCTATTTTTAGCAGGGGAGGCGGTATTCTGGACGAGTTAGCTGTTTGGGGAATTCAGGATAATGATGTTGGTTTCGATGCATGTTAACATTTACAGTGGAGAAACAGCCAGCCTGGCGGGAAGTGATTAAAGATAATTGTCTCGAAACCAAGTGCTCACAACTTGCGACATGACATTCTCGCCCCTCGCAGCGCTCCACAATCATCAGCTGAGCACGAGTCAACAGGGAAGGTCCACCCCTAAAGTCCAGGGGGTCCGCAGCACAGTCAGTCCAGGGGGTCCTCAGCACAGTCAGTCCAGGGGGACTCTGAGCACAGTCAGTCCAGGGGGTCCCTGAGCACAGTCAGTCCAGGGGGTCCCTGAGCACAGTCAGTCCAGGGGGTCCCTGAGCACAGTCAGTCCAGGGGGTCCGCAGCACAGTCAGTCCAGGGGGTCCGCAGCACAGTCAGTCCAGGGGGTCCTCAGCACAGTCAGTCCAGGGGGACTCTGAGCACAGTCAGTCCAGGGGGTCCCTGAGCACAGTCAGTCCAGGGGGTCCCTGAGCAGTCAGTCCAGGGGGTCTCTGAGCACAGTCAGTCCCGGGGGTCCTCAGCACAGTCAGTCCAGGGGGTCTCTGAGCACAGTCAGTCCCGGGGGTCCCTGAGCACAGTCAGTCCAGGGGGTCCCTGAGCACAGTCAGTCCAGGGGGTCCTCAGCACAGTCAGTCCAGGGGGTCTCTGAGCACAGTCAGTCCCGGGGGTCCTCAGCACAGTCAGTCCAGGGGGTCTCTGAGCACAGTCAGTCCCGGGGGTCCTCAGCACAGTCAGTCCAGGGGGTCCCTGAGCACAGTCAGTCCAGGGGGTCCCTGAGCACAGTCAGTCCAGGGGGTCTCTGAGCACAGTCAGTCCAGGGGCTCCCTGAGCACAGTCAGTCCCGGGGGTCCTCAGCACAGTCAGTCCAGGGGGTCTCTGAGCACAGTCAGTCCAGGGGGTCCCTGAGCACAGTCAGTCCAGGGGGTCTCTGAGCACAGTCAGTCCAGGGGGTCCTCAGCACAGTCAGTCCAGGGGGTCCCTGAGCACAGTCAGTCCAGGGGGTCCCTGAGCACAGTCAGTCCAGGGGGTCCCTGAGCACAGTCAGTCCAGGGGGTCCCTGAGCACAGTCAGTCCAGGGGGTCCCTGAGCACAGTCAGTCCAGGGGGTCCCTGGGCACATACATAGATGCGGAGATGCCGGTGTTGGACTGGGGTGGACAAAATTGAGAGGTCGCACAACACCAGGTTATAGTCCAACAGTTTTATTTGAAATCACAAGCTTTCGGAGCTATCGATTGCTCCTTCCTCAGGTGAAGTAAATTAGATACAGAATCGCCAGAGCATATATAGATAGAAAACAAAGCATGTGTACCTTACAATTGCAGACCAATAAATTAAATCATCCTGACTATCTGCCGAGGTGTGATAAAGTTAATTAAGTCAGCCAGGAAGGTACCACATCAAAGACATAGCAAGATACAACTGAGACAATGAGGTGTAGTCGCAGGGGTTCTAACGTGTCAAAAGCTGCCGTCTGTATGTAAAACGAAAAGCTTTAAAAATGTTTTACTTTTTTACTGGGAAAATTTTTACTTTTTTACTGGGAATCACATCTGTGAACAAGCTAACGACGACTCGAGTCCGGATCACGTCATGTATCGTGACATAAACCCAAGATCCCGATTGAGACCGTCTTCATGAGTGCGGAACTTGGCTATCAGTTTCTGCTCGATGATTTTGCGTTGTCGTGTGTTTCTAAGGTAGCCTTGGAGAACGCTTACCCGCAGATCCGAGGCTGAATGTCCTTGACTGCTGAAGTGTTCCCCGACTGGGAGGTAACAATCCTGCCTGTCACATACATAGAAACATAGAAACATAGAAGATAGGAGCAGGAGTTGGCCATTCGGCCCCTCGAGCCTGCTCTGCCATTCGATGAGATCATGGCTGATCATCCAAACTCAGTACACTGTACCTGCCTTCTCCCCATATCCCTTGATACCTTTAGCTTTAAGAAATATATCTAACTCATTCTTGAATATATTTAATGACTTGGCCTCAACTACCTTCTGTGGTAGAGAATTCCACAGGTTCACCACTCTCTGGGTGAAGAAATTCCCCCTCATTTCTGTCCTAAATGGCTTACCCCTTATCCTTAGATTATGACCCCTGGTTCTGGACTCTCCGACCATCGGGAACATTCTTCCTGCATCTAGTTTCTCCAGACCTGTCAGAATTTTATATGTTTCGATGAGATCCCCTCTCATTCTTCTATACTCCAGCGAGTATAAGCCCAATCGACCCAATCTCTCCTCATATGTCATTCCTGCCATCCCAGGTATCAGCCTTGTGAATCTTCGCTGAACTCCCTCCATGGCAAGAACATCCTTCCTCAGATAAGGCGACCAAAACTGCACCCAATACTCAAGGTGTGGTCTCACCAAGGCCCTGTAGAACTGCAGCAGGACATCCCTGTTCCTATACTCAAATCCTTTCGCTATGAAGGCCAACAAACCATTTGCCTTCTTCACCGCCTGCTGCACCTGCATGCTTACCTTCAGCGACTGGTGCACAAGGACACCTAGGTCTCGTTGCACTTCCCCTTCTCCCAATCTATTGCCATTCAGATAATAGTCTGCCTTTCTGTTTTTGCCACCAAAGTGGATAACCTCGCATTTATCCACGTTATATTGCATCTGCCACGCTTCTGCCCAATCACCCAACCTGTCCAAATCATCCTGGAGTTTCTCGGTATCCTCCTCGCAGCACACACTCCCACCCAGCTTTGTGTCATCTGCAAACTTGGAGATATTACATTTAGTTCCCTTATCTAGATCATTAATGCACAGTCAGTCCAGGGGGTCCCTGAGCACAGTCAGTCCAGGGGTCCTCAGCACAGTCAGTCCAGGGGGTCCCTGGGCACAGTCAGTCCAGGGGGTCTCTGAGCACAGTCAGTCCAGGGGGTCCTCAGCACAGTCAGTCCAGGGGGTCCTTGAGCACAGTCAGTCCAGGGGGTCCTCAGCACAGTCAGTCCAGGGGGTCCTTGAGCACAGTCAGTCCAGGGGGTCCCTGAGCACAGTCAGTCCAGCGGGTCCCTGAGCACAGTCAGTCCAGGGGGTCCCTGAGCACAGTCAGTCCAGCGGGTCCCTGAGCACAGTCAGTCCAGGGGGTCCCTGAGCACAGTCAGTCCAGGGGGTCCCTGAGCACAGTCAGTCCAGCGGGTCCTCAGCACAGTCAGTTCAGGGGTTCCTGGGCACAGTTAGTCCAGGGGGTCCCTGGGCACAGTCAGTCCAGGGGGTCCCTGGGCACAGTCAGTCCAGGGGGTCTCTGAGCACAGTCAGTCCAGGGGGTCCCTGGGCACAGTCAGTCCAGGGGGTCCCTGGGCACAGTCAGTCCAGGGGGTCCCTGAGCACAGTCAGTCCAGGGGGTCCCTGAGCACAGTCAGTCCAGCGGGTCCTCAGCACAGTCAGTTCAGGGGTTCCTGGGCACAGTTAGTCCAGGGGGTCCCTGGGCACAGTCAGTCCAGGGGGTCCCTGGGCACAGTCAGTCCAGGGGGTCTCTGAGCACAGTCAGTCCAGGGGGTCCCTGGGCACAGTCAGTCCAGGGGGTCCCTGGGCACAGTCAGTCCAGGGAGTCCCTGAGCACAGTCAGTCCAGGGGGTCCCTGAGCACAGTCAGTCCAGGGGGTCCCTGAGCACAGTCAGTCCAGGGGGTCCCTGAGCACAGTCAGTCCAGTGATGCCCTGTCACATCACAGGTTGAGCTATCAGTCGATTTACTGTCATGACCTAAAATGAGTCTGGATCTTTTTGTTAAGAGGGAATTGTCTTTCTCTCTGTCGAACCTGATGTTTTACAAACTGAAAGGTTATCTGCTGATTATAGAAATGGGAATCTCTTTTACATTAACTTGTTGGGCAGCACTCTCTCACCTCTGAGTCAGAAAGTCTTGCATTCAAGTCCCACTCCAGAGACCTGAGCATATTATTCAAGCTGACACTCCCAGTGCCAATACTGAGGGAGCGTTGCACTGCCAGAGCTGCCGTCTTTCAGATGAGACATTAAACCGAGGCCCCGTCTGCTCTCTCAGGTGGACGTAAAAGATCCCAGGGCCACTATTGGAAGAAGAGCAGGGGGAGTTCTCCCCAGTGTCCTGGGGCCAATATTTATCCCTCAACCAACATCACTAAAAAACAGATGATCTGGTCATTATCACATTGCTGTTTGTGGGAGCTTGCTGTGCGCAAATTGGCTGCTGCGTTTCCCACATTACAACAGTGATTACACTTCAAAAGTATTTCACTGGCTGTAAAACGCTTTGGGATATCCCGAGGTTGTGAA
Organism: Squalus acanthias; assembly: GCA_030390025.1. NCBI lineage: Eukaryota > Metazoa > Chordata > Chondrichthyes > Squaliformes > Squalidae > Squalus > Squalus acanthias. Next base: position 3,854,918 of record CM059435.1, on the reverse strand, counting down.
AGGCGCTATAGAAATGCTAGTTCTTACTTTTAACTGCACTAACTCTTTCGACCTGGATGAGATACAGAGAGGTGATTGCTAATCCACCCCACAATTTCTCATACAGTAACCTGCCTCCCTGGGCAGATGCCAATTGCTGGCTAGATGCTTTCCAATGGGATGTCCCCCAGGCTGTGCTTGTACTTCTTGTGGCAGCGAATGAGCTGCATGAGAGACCCAGGAGCCAGTTACACACCCACCTCTACCATGGGGAGGGGATGTTGGTGAGTTTAATAGCACAATAAATACAGTTTAATCTTTCATTCTACCCAGCATGAATACAGAGAGTTTCCCAGGCCCTGGATGGTCTCCAATCCTTTGGAAGACACAACAACAACAACAACTTGTATTTATATAGCACCTTTAATGTAGTAAAACGCTTCACAGGAGCGATTATCAAACAAAATTTGACACCGAGCCACATAAGGAGACATCTGGACAAAAGAGGTAGGTTTTAAGGAGCGTCTTAAGGGAGTAAAGAGAGGTAGAAAGTCAGAAAAGTTTAGGGAGGGAATTCCAGAGCTTAGGGCCCAGGCAGCTGAAGGCACGGCCGCCAATGATGGAGCGATGAAAATCAGGGATGGGCAAGAGGGCAGAGTTGGAGGAGCGCAGAGATCTTAGGGTTGTAGGGCTGGAGGAGCTTACAGAGATAGGGAGGGATGAGGCCATGGAGGGATTTGAACATGAGGATGAGAATTTTAAAATTGAGGCGTTGCCGGACTGGCAGCCAGTGTAGGTCATTGAGCACAGGGGGGATGGGTGAACGGGACTTGGTGCGAATTGGGTTGCCCAACAGAGTGAGACCTGATCAGCACTGAAAATAAATTAAAACAGGGCTACAACAAGACTCAATGGGATTGATTTTCACCCCCTTCGACTGATGTTAGTGTGGGGGGCTAACGGCCTCAGAATGAGGGTCGGTTAACTTTGGCGAAGCTACCGCCATCATTTCGAAAGGGGGTCTCCCGCTGGGTGTCCAAGGCACCCGCCTGCTTCAAGCGACAGGCTCCTATTAATATGGAAATGGGGGTCCTATGATGTACGTAGAACCCCGATGGTCATTTGAGGTCGGAGCTGGCCGGACCCTTCGCCGAGCTCACTCCGACCGGTCCCACGGGCGATGGCCGCCAATGGTGGGCCCACAGGCCCAGCCAGAGGTCAGTGTCGAGTTATCTGGATTTGGGTTCCACTTTTGGCAGAGAATACAAATTGGTGAAAATTCTGGTTCTTTAAATGTGCTTCCTCTCGACCAGCGGTTGCCAACCCTCCAGGATTGGCCTGGAGTCTCCAGGAATTGAAGATTAATCTCCAGGACACGGCTGCCAGCAACACACCGGCTAAATAAGTCGTAGGAGTGGTTAAAAAACATTTTTAAATTCACTTTCAACACTTTTGTTTACGAGTTGTAAAAATATGGGCGCAAGGGGAGTAAGGACCGTTTGACGGGCAGTCAAGAATCATCCAATCGGGTACGAAGAGTCGATTCTACGTTCCGATTGGCCGTGGGAAGACGAGGCGCCGCGAGGATGGACATGTCCAGTGACCAATGGCAGGAGTGTGGGGGCGGGGCGGTTGGAGGTGGGAGGTCATGTGACGACACCTCCAGGAATACGTCCAACCAGAGTTGGCGACCCAGCTCTCGCTGCACTGGGTTATTTTGGCACAAAACTTGCTCCAATGTTAAAGAAAAGAGAAAAGAAAGACTGGCATTTCTGTAGCGCCTTTCACATCCACGGGACGTCCCAATGAAGTATTGTTGGAAGTGTAGTCACTGTTGTAATGTGAGAAACGCAGCAGCCAATTTGCGCACAGCAAGCTCCCACAAACAGCAATGTGATAATGACCAGATAATCTGTTTTTAGTGATGTTGGTTGAGGGATATATATTGACCCCAGGACACCGGGGATAACTCCCCTGCTCTTCTTCAAAATTGGGCCATGGGATCTTTTACATCCACCAGAGAGGGCAGACAGGGCCTCAGTTTAACGTCTCATCTGAAAGACGGCACCTCCAACAGTGCGGCGCTCCCTCAGTACTGCCCGTCCGACAGTGCGGCGCTCCCTCAGTACTGCCCCTCCGACAGTGCTGCGCTCCCTCAGTACCGCCCCTCCGACAGTGCAGCGCTCCCTCAGTACTGCCCCTCCGACAGTGCGGCGCTCCCTCTGTACTGCCCCTCCAACAGTGCGGCGCTCCCTCAGTACTGCCCCTCCGACAGTGCAGCGCTCCCTCAGTACTGCCCCTCCGACAGTTCAGCGCTCCCTCTGTACTGCCCCTCCGACAGTTCAGCTCTCCCTCAGTACTGCCCCTCCAACAGTGCGGCACTCCCTCAGTACTGCCCCTCCGACAGTGCAGCGCTCCCTCAATACTGCCCCTCCGACAGTGCGGCGCTCCCTCAGTACTGCTCCTCCGACAATGCAGCGCTCCCTCAGTACTGCCCCTCCGACAGTGCAGCGCTCCCTCAGTACTGCCCCTCCAACAGTGCGGCGCTCCCTCAGTACTGCCCCTCTGACAGTGCGGCGCTCCCTCAGTACTGCCCCTCTGACAGTGCGGCACTCCCTCAGTACTGCCCCTCCAACAGTGCGGCGCTCCCTCAGTACTGCCCCTCCAACAGTGCGGCGCTCCCTCAGTACTGCCCCTCCAACAGTGCGACGCTCCCTCAGTACTGCCCCTCCAATAGTGCGACGCTCCCTCAGTACTGCCCCTCTGACAGTGCGGCGCTCCCTCAGTACTGTCCCTCCGACAGTGCAGCGCTCCCTCAGTACTGCCCCTCTGACAGTGCGGCGCTCCCTCAGTACTGCCCCTCTGACAGTGCGGCGCTCCCTCAGTACTGCCCCTCCGACAGTGCGGCGCTCCCTCAGTACTGCCCCTCCGACAGTGCAGCGCTCCCTCAGTACTGCCCCTCCGACAGTGCGGCGCTCCCTCAGCACTGCCCCTCCGACAGTGCGGCGCTCCCTCAGTACTGCCCTGGAGTGTCAGCCTGGATTTTCGTGCTCAAGTCCCGGAGTGGGACTTGAACCCATGATCTTCTGACTCAGAAGGTTGAAAGGCTGTTTTGTTTTATGAAGCTGAGTTTCAGCGAGGGAGCAGGTTGATAACGGCATCGACTGCAGTCTGGGCCACTCTGTAAACATTAGCTCAGTTCTCTGTAAACTGAGACGGGACTGAGTGACTCTGCATCACTGCGGTTTTCTCACAGGGGTCATGAGTTGAGAGTGCCTTCAATCTCCTCATCTAAATTCCATTGCTTGGTGTCTTGCTTTTCCCCCATTGCAAAGCTCTCGGCGCCAGGACTGTTATATAATTGTGAGTTATTGCCCTTAAATGTGCTGAGTTGTGGAGCTGCTGAAATACTGCAGAGCTCAAACCGTTCGGCAATGACAGCATAGGAAGATCTTCCAATGTTGCTGACCAAGCTCACTCGTCTGCACAATATCCTGAATACTTCATGCTGCATACCAGCAACGGAGGCACCGTGGTTCTGTAACTGGACTAGTAACCCAGAGTAAAAACAGAAAACGCTGGAGACACTCAGCAGGTCAGGCAGCATCTGTGGAGAGAGAAACAGAGTTAACGTTTCAGCCCGATGACCCTTCGTCAGGACTTATGACTGGCACAAGAGCGACTGATGGCTGACTCTTGTGGGTTCAAGTCCCACTCCAGGGACTTGAGCACATAAAGCTAGGCTGGCACACCCAGTGCAGTGCTGAGGGAGTGCTGCACTGTCGGAGGGGCCGTCTTTTGGATGAGACGTTAAACCGAGGCCCCGTCTGCTCTCTCAGGTGGGTGTAAAAGATCCCATGGCACTATTTCGAAGAAGAGCAAGGGAGTTCTCCCTGGTGTCCTGGGGCCAATATTTATCGTTCAACCAACATAACAAAAACAGATTATCGTGTCATTTAAGAAGACGATCGATAGATTTCTAGACACAAAAGGCATCAAGGGGTATGGGGAGACAGCAGGAATATGGTAATGAGATAGAGGATCAGCCATGATCATATTGAATGGCGGAGCAGGCTCGATGGGCTGAATGGCCTCCTTCTGTGCTGTACTATTCTACGATTCTCTTCATTTTTGCCTCTTGTTCTGCACCTCCCCACAGGCGTTCCACTTCATTCGGGCGCAGGATGTGGGCGTCGCTGGCAAGGCCGGCATTTATTGCCCATCCCTAGTTGCCCTTGAGAAGGTGTTGGTGAGCCGCCTTCTTGAACCGCTGCAGTCCGTGTGGTGAAGGTGCTCCCATAGTGCTGTTAGGGAGGGAGTTCCAGGATTTTGACCCAGCGACGATGAAAGAACGGCCGATATATTTCTAAGTCAGGATGGTGTGTGACTTGGAGGGGAACTTGGAAGTGGTCGTGTTCCCATGCACCTGCTGCCCTTGTCCTTCTAGGTGGAAGAGGTCGCGGGTTTGGGAGGTGCTGTTGAAGGAGCCTTGGCGAGTTGCTGCAGTGCATCTTGTAGATGGTATACACTGCAGCCACGGTACGCCGGTGGTGGAGGGAGTGAATGTTGCGTGGGCAAGATAAGAAACTCACTTGAGTGAGGGGAGAACGGAACCTTGGTCTCATCATTTGTGACACTTGCTTTCCTAGGAAAGTGGGTCGGGAGCAAGAACGGTACCTCAGAAGCTGAGAGCTTCAAACTTCCAGAGTTCCACAAACAGAAACAGAACAATAGCAAGGTTTCCAGGAGATGATCTAATGATTGCAGCTCTGGTGGATATCGCCTTGCAGTGAAATGGTTAAGCTTTAGTAAGCGACTGAGACGAGTTCCTGCAGATTAGCCTCCAGCAGTGCTGGCCTTTGGAGCACGGTGGTTAGCTCGATCGCCAGTTCCTCTGTCAACGGCAGCCATGCGGAAATTACAAAGGTACAAGGATGTTCCTCCCCCACTCGGGGAACTGTCCAGAGAAAGTTCAACTCAACTACTGGCTGAATTGTCCAAGGGCAAAATGTATTTGTACTGAATCTTGTGCAAGGACCTTGCCCTGTCACAGGCAGTGAAGTGTTCCGACTGCCAACCAAATTGTACCAATATATTATGTAATTCACTTCCACACTTATCTGGTTTGCCTGATTTTATTGCACTGTCTGCTGTAGGTTCAGGGGCAAGGAACATGACGCATGGGCTATCTTATTGCTCAACCAACCCTTAGAACACTTAAAAGGGACACAGCCCTTGTTTCCCAATGTATAAAAAAAGAACTTATACAGCACCTTTCATAACCTCATGATGTCCCAAAGCACTTTACAGCCATTGAAGTACTTTCCAAAGTGTAGTCACTGTTGTAATGTAGGAAATGCAGCAGCCAATTTGCGCACAGCAAGGTCCCACAAACAGCAATGTGATAATGACCAGATAATCTGTTTTTAGTGATGTTGGTTGAGGGATAAATATTGGCCCCAGGACACTGGGGAGAACTGCCCTGCTCTTCTTCAAAATAGTGCTGACATGAATCTTGTCATTCATGTGGAAATGACTTATGAAGTAATACTGGGTGGCCTGTTGGTGGCGCTGTCCAGGGAGAGTATAAATACTCGGGCATGGGCCCAGCTTGCTCAGGACATTACTCAACAGGAACTAGTGAAGGCCACAACTAGACCGCCATGTTGTAAACCAGTTGATTAAAGCTTTGTTTAACGCTTAGACCAAGTGCCTAGTAGTTGTCTTACGTCAATTGAATCAACTGGACCTGCTCCACGCTCTGAGTAGCTTTGGGAACAGACGGCTACAACTCAAACGGTAGAAGGGAACCAAATATAGTAAGCAATCCATCATGGAGAAACTACTCCGACCCACTCGTCTTGACCTGGACCCGAACTCACCTACAACTGCTAAGGTATGGAAACACTGGTATCGTACCTTCAGCAACTTCCTCAGGGTGTGTGGTGAGAATGTTCCTGATAAGTTAGAGATACTTGCCAATTATGTATCCCCTTATGTGTTTGAGTATATCGAAGACTGTGTAAACTATGACTCCGCTATCTGAATACTACAGCAACTATATGTTAAGGCTCCAAACAAAATTTTTGCTCGGTATCTACTGGCCACAACTCGACAACAACCCGGGGTATCACTTGACGAATTCCTTCAAAAGCTTCGCAAGCACAGCAAAGATTGTAATCTCAAGGCTGTCTCAGCTGAGCAGTACCAGGAGGAGTTAATTCGTGATTCTTTTATTAATGGAATTGCGTCTCCCTTCATACGCCAGCGTCTGCTGGAGAATAAAACCCTTGAGTTACAAGCTGCCTATGACCAGGCATATTCTCTGGACTTGGCAAAAAAAAATGCAGATGCCTATCTTTTACCACGTGCACGGACTGCTGCTATCACTTTTAGTGACTCCTCCGATAAGTCTCAAGCGGAAGCCCTCACTGATGACGACCCTACCCTAGCAGCATCTTGGCAATCTAGAAGGAAGTGTTTCTTCTGTGGAGGTGCATTTCATTATAGGAAATTTTGTCCTGCTCGTAATGCAATCTGCAATCATTGCAGTAAGAAAGGCCACTTCTCGAAAGTATGTCAGTCAAGAGCCTCTTCTAGGGTTACAGCTGCTCCCTATAAAACTGTTCCTCCCCCAAGAGCTACTACTAATGTTACAGCTGTCATCTATAAAACTGCTCCTCCCCCAAGAGCCACTACTAATGTTACAGCTGTCAAGGATAAAACTGCCCCTCCTCCCATCACAGCTGTTTTTCCCCAAAGCCTGTCCCATGCAGCCACGAAGGTTTCGGTAAATGGGCACATTTTGAGAGCATTAATCAACTCATGCAGCTCTGACAGCATCATCAGTGAGCAGGCTGCCAGTAAGTTAAAACTGCGTATTTACCCCTCGGACAGGGAAATTGCAATGGCTCTGATGACACTGACCACTAACTCTTCCGGCTTTTCTCTTGTCGACCTTATTCTCAATGGCCGCACTTATTTCTCTACCCGGCTTGGGGTGCTCGAAAACCTACGCAGTGATGTGCTCTTGGGACAGGATTTCCAGAAACAACACGAAAGACTCACTTTCGAGTTTGGAGGATCAAAGCCAGAGCTTACTATTTCCAAAGTACCGTTTTGTGCACTTTCGGCGGCTTCGCTTGACGAGCCCTCCTTGTTTGCCAATCTTTCCCCCCGATGTAAGCCCATAGCCACTAAATCACGACGTTTCAGCCAAGATGACCTATCCTTTATTGAGGCAGAGATCTCTCGCCTTCTAGCTGACGGTATCATTGAGCCATGTTCATCTTCCTGGCGGGCTCAAGTCGTCGTTGTTAAAAATCCTCTGAAGCAACAAAAGAAATGTCTTTGCATCGATTACTCGCAAACTATTAACCAGTATACCGACCTGGATGCCTACCCACTACCACGCATCGATGACATGGTCAATAACCTTGCTAACTACAAGGTATTTTCAACTTTTGACTTAAAGAGCACATACCATCAAGTACCGTTAAAGGACTCTGACAAAACGTATACGGCTTTTGAGGCCAATGGTCGGCTTTACCAGTTTCGTCGCCTTCCATTCGGGGTCGCCAATGGGGTGGCCGTCTTTCAACGGGCAATGGATAGCCTAGTCAAACAGGAGAACTTAACAGACACTTTTCCATATCTGGATAATATCACCATTGCTGGTCATGACCAGAAGGAGCATGATGCCAACCTCCAGAAATTTCTTGACGTTCTCCGTCATCACAACTTAACCTTAAATTAGTCCAAATCTGTGAAATCAGTACCATCAGTCAACATCCTTGGCTACTGGGTGGACAATGGTGTCATCAAACCGGATCCGGAGCGACTTTGTCCGCTTCAGGAGCTCCCTCCTCCTACGAATCTCAGCTCTCTTCGTTGGGCCCTCGGCATGTTCACCTATTATGCGAAGTGGATACCTCACTTTTCCGACAAGATCCAGCCCCTGCTTCACGCAAAGTCATTTCCGTTGGAGGCGAGGGCTATTTCAGCTTTCGACCTCCTCAAGCAACAACTGGAAAAAGCCGCGCTTCATTCCATCGATGAAAATCTCCCTTTTGTGGTCGAGTGCGATGCATCGGAGGTGGCGATCTCGGCTACCTTGAATCAAGGCGGTCGACCTGTTGCATTTCTGTCTAGAACTTTGCAGGGTAGCGAGCTCCATTATCCTCCTGTCGAGAAGGAGGCTACGGCTATCATCGAAGCAGTACGTAAATGGAGTCATTTTCTCGCTCGTCGCCATTTCACGCTCATAACCGATCAGCGCTCGGTGGCCTTTATGCTGGATAACCGGAAATGCACTAAAATCAAGAATAACAAAATACAGCTCTGGAGGATGGAAGTGGCCGCCTTTGGCTACACCATACAGTATCGACCCGGCAAGGATAATGTGTCCCCGGATACCCTCATGCGTGCATTCTGCTCTTCCACGTCAACTTCGACTCTTGCGGATCTTCATACTGACTTATGCCATCCTGGCGTTACCCGTATGTTGCACTTTGTGCGATCTAAAAATCTCCCATTTTCTACGGAAGACGTGAAAAGAACATGCTCCACTTGTAGAATTTGCGTGGAATTCAAACCGCAATTCTTCCGTCCTCCGTCCGTCGGATGGCTCGCTCATACACGCTACACAGCCTATGCAGCGACTCAGCATTGACTTTAAAGGGCCATTGCCTTCCTCAACGCGAAACACCTACTTGCTTACTATGGTGGACGAATATTCACGCTTTCCCTTTGCTTTCCCCTGTCCCAATATGCTTACTTCCACAGTGATCAAATGCCTCGATCAGGTCTTTTCCCTTTGCGGTACGGCCAATTTCATCCACTCTGATCGGGGTCCCTCCTTCATGTCAAGCGAACTCAAAAGTTATCTTTCCCAACGGGGAATCGCCACAAGTAAAACGACACCGTATCATCCTGTTGGAAACTGACAGGTTGAGAGATACAACGCTATCATTTGGAACGCTGTTCGTCTTGCACTGAGGTCACGCAATCTACCAGACCAGCAGTGGGAAACTATGCTCCCTGACGCGTTGCATTCCATCAGGTCTCTTCTTTCTACATCCACCAATGTTACTCCTCACGAACGATTCTTCGGGTTCCAGCGTCGCTCCACTCATGGGACGTCCCTACCATCATGGTTGGCAGCTCCTGGCTCCGTGCTGCTCCGAAGATTCGTCCGATCCTCCAAGAGTGATCCCCTCGTCGACGAGGTGGAACTAACGGATGTCAATCCTACATACGCGTACGTGCGGTACCCTGATGGCCGGGAGTCCACAGCTTCACTTCGGGATCTGGCTCCCTGCCCAACCGGTCCCACGGACCCAATCGATAGAGATCTGTATTAACGACGCTGATACTCCACGCTCCTCCGAGGACGACACCCTACCGGGGACATCAAGGGATCTGCCAGCTACTCCGCTGGATCAACCCGGGTAACAGAGCGCTCCCCGCGGGATGGCCACCCGAAGCCAGGACGCCGGTCAATCACCGGCTACTGAGCAGGATGAAGCCAGCTCTGCGCCGGTGGGGACCCGCACCCGGAGTCACGATCTCCCCAGTCCCCCTCAGGTCGATCAAGGCGACACGGACTCTGGCAGCCCGCCGGTACGAACCAAGCAACCCAGGGACCAAAACACGGTCCGAGGAGAGGTGCCTTCCGGCCTCCAACGGAGATCCAAACGATTGCGTCTATTCTTAGTCCGGCTAATTCGGTAGAAGGAAGCCGCCGGACTTCCAATCTTTCAGGCGGGAAGAATGACATGAATCTTGTCATTCATGTGGAAATGACTTATGAAATAATACTGGGCGGCCTGCTGGTGGCGCTGTCCAGGGAGAGTATAAATACTCGGGCATGGGCCCAGCTTGCTCGGGACATTCCTTAACAGGAACTAGTGAAGGACACAACTAGTTCTCCATGTTGAAAAACAGTTGATTAAAGCTTTGTTTAACGCTTAGACCAAGTGCCTAGTAGTTTTCTTACATCAAGTGCAGTAAGCTTTACATTCACCTGAGAGCAGACGGGTCCTCGGTTTAACGTCTCATCCAAAGAGCAGCATCTCCGTCAGTGAAGCGCTCCCTCAGTACTGCCCCTCTGACAGTGAAGCGCTCCCTCAGTACTGCCCCTCCGACAGTGAAGCGCTCCCTACAGCATGTAGAAAGTCCTACAAGAGAGGGGGCGGTACTGGACCTAATTCTAGGGAATGTAGCCGGGCAAGTGGTAGAAGTGTCAGTAGGAGAGCATTTTGGTGACAGTGACCATAATTCGGTGAGATTTAAGGTAGTCATGGAAAAGGACAAAGATGGACCGTAAATAAAGGTTCTAAATTGGGGGAAGGCCGATTTTAATATGATAAGGCAGGATCTGGCCAAAGTGGACTGGGATCAGCTACTTGTAGGAAAATCCACATCAGAGCAGTGGGAGTCTTTCAGAAAGGAAATAGAGAGAGTACAACGCCAACATGTTCCCGTAAAGGTCAAGAGTGGGACCAACAAGCCCAGGGAGCCCTGGATGGTGTCAGGAGCGACGAGACCGGAGGTCCAGTGAGTATTTGAACTCACTTTTGCGGGCTTTTCATTCACAGGCTGGTGTCAGGAGCGACGAGACCGGAGGCCCAGTGAGTATTTGAACTCACTTTCGCGGGCTTTTCATTTATAGGCATACCAATCTCAGACCGACGGCGGTGTTCCAGAGCCACGTCACGATTCAAAACGTGACGCGGGCAGGAGGGAGCAGCTGATTGGGTGAGTACGGCTAGGTAAGTATTTATACTACTCTATAGTTTGACAGTTAAGTTTCATAATTTATAAAGTTTAGAAGGTCTTAATTTTGTGGATATAGTTTCTAGTGCTAGTAACCAAGGGCCCTTGAGTATATCATTTAATTGAGTGTAATTGGTGGTATTGATTTGATTTAATTTAAGTTCAATTAATTAAAGGGTAAGTCATGACAGGACAGCCCAGCCCCGTGTTATGCTCCTACTGCTCGATGTGGGAAATCAGGGACCCTTCCGGTGTCCCTGACAACCATGTGTGCGGGAAGTGTATCCAGCTGCAGCTACTGACAGACCGCATTGCGGCGCTGGAGCTGCGGATGGAGGCGTATTGGAGCATTCGCAATGCTGAGAACCTCGTGGATAGCACGTTTAGAGAGTTGGTCACACCGCAGGCAAAGGGTGCACAGGCAAGAAATAAATGGGTGACCACCAGGCAGAGTAAGAGGTGCAGGCAGGTAGTGCAGGGGTCCCCTGTGGACATACCCCTCTCAAACAGATATACCACTTTGAATACTGTTGGGGGGGATGACTTATCAGGGGAAGGCAGCAGCAGCCAACTTCCAGGCACCATGGGTGGCTCTGCTGCACAGGCTGGGAGGAAAAAGAGTGGAAGAGCTATAGTGATAGGGGACTCAATTGTAAGGGGAATAGATAGGCGTTTCTGCGGCCGCAACCGAGACTCCAGGATGGTGTGTTGCCTCCCTGGTGCAAGGGTCAAGGATGTCTTGGAGCGGCTACAGAACATTTTGGAGGGGGAGGGCGAACAGCCAGCTGTCGTGGTGCACATAGGCACCAACGATATAGGTAAAAAAGGGGATGAGGTCCTAAAAGCAGAATATAGGGAGTTAGGAAGTAAATTAAAAAATAGGACCTCAAAGGTAGTAATCTCAGGATTGCTACCAGTGCCACGTGCTAGTCAGAGTAGAAATAGGAGGATATTTCAAATGAATATGTGGCTAGAGGAATGGTGCAAGGGGGAGGGATTCAAATTCCTGGAACATTGGAACCGGTTCTGGGGGAGGTGGGACCAGTACTAACTGGACGGTCTGCACCTGGGCAGGGCCGGGACCGCTGTCCTAGGGGGAGTGTTTGCTAGTGCTGTTGGGGAGGATTTAAACTAAAGTGGCAGGGGGTTGGGCACCTGAGCAGGGAGACAGAGGAAAGCGTGTCAGGAAGGGACAGAAGGTATGGAGTAAAAGATAAAGTGTTAAAAAAGGAAAAAGCAGGAACTAAGTGTCACAAAACATATTTGAAAGTTCTTTATCTGAATGCACGTAGCATTTGTAACAAAATGGACGAGTTAACGGCACAAATAACTACGTATGGGTATGATCTTGTGGCCATTACAGAAACATGGCTGCAGGGTGACAACGACTGGGAATTAAATATGCCAGGGTATTTAACAATCAGGAAGGACAGGCAGGAAGGAAGGGGAGGTGGAGTGGCTATGTTAATAAAGGAAGGAATCACTGTAATAAAGAGAAATGATATTGGGTCAATGGATCAGGATAATGAAACAGTTTGGGTGGAGATAAGGAATAATAAGGGAAAAAAACACTAGTGGGAGTAGTATATAGGCCTCCTAATAGTTGCAACTCTGCTGGAAGAAGTATTAATCAGGAAATAGTTGGGGCATGTAATAAGGGAACAGCTATAATTATGGGGGATTTTAACTATCATATTAACTGGACAAATCAAATTGGGCAGGGCAGCCTTGAGGAAGAGTTTATTGAGTGTCTTAGGGATGGATTTCTTGAGCAGTATGTAACTGATCCTACAAGGGGGCAAGCAACCTTGGACCTGGTCCTGTGTAATGAGTCAGGATTAATTAATAATGTCCTAGTTAGGGATCCCCTTGGAATGAGTGACCATAACATGGTTGAATTCCATATCCAATTAGAGGGTGAGAAGGTTGGTTCTCAAACAAGCGTACTGAGCTTGAATAAAGGAGACTATGATGGTATGAGAGCGGAATTGATTAAAGTGGACTGGGAAAATAGATTAAAGGGTAAGACGGTACATGAGCAGTGGTGTTCATTTAAGGAGTTATTTTACAACTTTCAAATAATATATATTCCACTGAGGAAAAAAGGGTGTAAAAGAAATGACAGCCATCCGTGGCTAAGTAAAGAAATTAAGGATAGTATCCGACTAAAAACAAGGACATAAGGTAGCCAAACTTAGTGGGAGGATAGAAGATTGGGAAGTCTTCAAAAGACAGCAAAAAGTAACAAAAGGATTGATTAAGAAAGGGAAGATAGATTATGAAAATAAATTAGCAAAAAATATAAAAACAGATAGCAAGAGTTTCTATAGTTATATTAAAAGAAAAAGGGTGGCTAAGGCAAACGTAGGTCCCTTAGAGGATGAGACCGGGAAATTAATGGTGGGAAACATGGAGATGGCAAAAATGCTGAACAAATATTTTGTTTCAGTCTTTACGGCAGAGGACACTAAGAATATCCCAACACTGGACAAACAGGGGGCTCTAGGGGGGGAGGAGCTAAATACGATTAAAATCACTAAGGAATTGGTACTCAGTAAAATAATGGGCCTCAAGGCAGATAAATCCCCTGGACCTGATGGCTTACATCCTAGGGTCTTGAGGGAAGTGGCAGTAGGGATTGTGAATGCTTTGGTAATAATTTTCCAAAATTCCCTGGACTCAGCAAAGGTCCCGGCAGATTGGAAAACTGCTAATGTAACACCCTTATTTAAAAAGGGTAGTAGGCAGAAGGCTGGAAATTATAGACCAGTTAGCCTAACATCTGTGGTGGGTAAAATTTTGGAGTCTATTATTAAGGAGACAGTAACGGAACATTTAGATAAACATAATTTAATAGGACAAAGTCAGCATGGCTTTATGAAGGGGAAGTCATGTCTGACAAATTTGCTTGAGTTCTTTGAGGACATAACGTACAGGGTGGATAAAGGGGAACCAGTGGACGTAGTATATTTAGACTTCCAGAAGGCATTCGACAAGGTGCCACATAAAAGATTATTGCTCAAGATAAAAAATCATTGGATTGGGGGTAATATTCCGGCATGGGTGGAGGATTGGTTATCTAACAGGAAGCAGAGAGTTGGGATAAATGGTTCATTCTCGGACTGGCAACCAGTAGCCAGTGGTGTTCCGCAGGGGTCGGTGCTGGGTCCCCAACTCTTTACAATCTATATTAACGATTTGGAGGAGTGGACTGAGTGTAACATATCAAAGTTTGCAGATGATACAAAGATGGGAGGGAAAGTAGAAAGTGAGGAGGACATAAAAAACCTACAAGGGGATATAGACAGGCTGGGTGAGTGGGCGGAGATTTGGCAGATGCAATACAATATTGGAAAATGTGAGGTTATGCACTTTGGCAGGAAAAATCAGAGAGCAAGTTATTATCTTAATGGTGAGAAACTGGAAAATACTGCAGTACAAAGGGATCTGGGGGTCCTAGTGCAAGAAAATCAAAAAGTTAGTATGCAGGTGCAGCAGGTGATCAAGAAGGCCAACGGAATGTTGGCTTTTATTGCTAGGGGGATAGATTATAAAAACAGGGAGGTATTACTGCAGTTATATAAGGTATTGGTGAGACCGCACCTGGAATACTGCATACAGTTTTGGTGTCCATACTTAAGAAAAGACATACTTGCTCTTGAGGGAGTACAAAGAAGGTTCACTCGGTTAATCCCAGGGATGAGGGGGTGGACATATGAGGAGAGGTTGAGTAGATTGGAACTCTACTCATTGGAGTTCAGAAGAATGAGAGGCGATCATATTGAAACATATAAGATTGTGAAGGGGCTTGATCGGGTGGATGCGGTAAGGATGTTCCCAAGGATGGGTGAAACTAGAACTAGGGGGCATAATCTTAGAATAAGGGGCTGCTCTTTCAAAACTGAGAGGAGGAGAAACTTCTTCACTCAGAGGGTAGTAGGTCTGTGGAATTTGCTGCCCCAGGAAGCTGTGGAAGCGACATCATTAAATAAATTTAAAACAGAAATAGACCGTTTCCTAGAAGTAAAGGGAATTAGGGGTTACGGGGAGCGGGCAGGAAATTGGACATGAGGCTGAGTTCGGATCGGTCAAGGCCCTGTGGGTGGCGGAGTGGGCACAGGGGCTGAGTAGCCGGGTCCAGCTCCTACTTCTTGTGTTCTTTAGATTTGAGGTTAGGATCAGATCAGCCATGATCTTATTGAATGGCGGAGCAGGCTCGAGGGGCCGATTGGCCTACTCCTGCTCCTATTTCTTATGTTCTTATGTTCTTATGTCAAGGGATATACATGAATGGATTGGGAAAAAAAGGGAGGCTTTTGGCAGATACAAAGGACTAAAAACAGTTGAAGCCCTAGAGGAGTATAGAAAGTGCATGGGGGTACTTAAAAAAGAAATTAGGAGAGCGAAGAGGGGGCATGAAAAAACACTGGCGGGCAAAATAAAGGAAAATCCCAAGGTGTTTTATAAGTATATTAAGGGCAAGAGGATAACCAGGGAAAGAGTAGGGCCCATTAGGGACCAAAGTGGCAATCTGTGTGTAGAGCCAGAAGATGTAGGTGAGGTTTTAAATGAATATTTTGCATCGGTGTTCACTATGGAGAAGGACGATGTAGGCATAGAAATCAGGCAGGGGGATTGTGATATACTTGAACAAATTAGTATTGAGAGGGAGGAGGTACTAGTGGTTTTAGTGGGCTTAAAAGTGGATAAATCCCCAGGCCCTGACAGGATGTATCCCAGGCTGCTGTGTGAGGCAAGGGAGGAGATTGCTCAAGTGGCCAGAATTGGAGGAGCGCAGAGATCTCGGGGGGTTGTGGGGCTGGAGGAGATTACAGAGATAGGAAGGGACAAGGCCATGGAGGGATTTGAAAACAAGGATGAGAATTTTTAAATCCCTTTAAGACACTTGAAACCCCTTGAAACCTATCTCTTTGACCAAGCTTTTGGTCACCTGTCCTAATGTCTCCTTCTTTGATTAATTTTTTTTGTCTGATAACGTTTCCCTGAAGCGCCTTGGGACATTTTAGTACTAGTAAGATGGGGGGAAGGATCTACAAGAAACGTAACCAGCCTAAATATAAACAAAACAGGAAAAGAGAGCACAGGAAAGATTAAAGTAAGGGAGGACATTGATGGCAAGGGAATAAATAGAGTTATAGAACAGGGGGGAAAAATTCAGCTGCTTGCGCCTCCCGTTAGCGCCTTAAGAGGGCGCTAATGGGGCGTAAAGCAGCTAACGCCCGGGCGCAGCGCCGCCCACGCCTCCCGAAAAATTTAGTGGGAGGTTAGCGGCGGCGGCAGCCGGTAGCGCCCTGTGGCGCTGCGCCACCGGCGATGACATCATCGCCGTGCGCAGCACCCCGCTCGCGCCCCGGCCGTGATCTTCAGTCGCGCCCCCTGATTTACCGCCAGACGCTATGTCCGACGGGTTCAGGGAGGCGTACGTGCGGCCGGGGCGGCGATATTTAAAGCGGAGGTGGCAGGCGGCCATTTTTGTTGCTGGCCGCCTGCCAGCACCTGCCCCCGGCCCCCGTGAAGCCCCCCCACCGTGAAGTGCCAGCTGCGCTCCAAGAGCCCGGCACTTCTCTTGAGTGCCGGGCTCTTTTGCCGGCACTCCCGATCCCTGGGGGCCCAGCTGGGAACCGGTTCGCGCTGCGCAGGGTCCCTCCCCTTTAAGAAGGGGAGGAAGGCCTGCAATACCGCGGCGCGACGTGCCGCAGCGCATGGCGCTGCGGCACGTAGCGCCAGGATATTCACTCGCAGCGCCCCAAGAGGGATGCGGGCTGCTTCCAGTTGCGCCCCGCTTCCCTCTTGGGGCACAACCACTGAAGTTCCGGCGCGGGGCCGCTAATTTTTTCGGGGCGCTAAAAGTCGCGCCCCCGCGAGGTTAGCGCCCCAAATGGGGCGCGACTCAATTTTTACCCCCAGGAGTCTAAAAAGATGGGTAAACATAAAGTGAGACAAAATCCTATTAAAAATGAGTTAAACTGTCTATACAGCAATGCACACAGTGTCCGTAATAAACTGGGGAGCTGGAGGCAATCATGTGTTGGGAGGAACCAGACATAGTAGGGATTACTGAGACATGGCTACAGAAAAATCAGGACTGGGAATTAAACATTGCAGGGTATAACATATTTAGAACAGATAGGGAGGGAAAAAGGGAAGGTGGAGTAGCTGTACTTATTAGGGGATAACAGTAGAAAAAAGTGACGCAGATATCAACAAGACAAAAATAGAATCCACATGGATAGAGATAAAAGATAATAAAGGATCAATCACACCAATAGGCATAGTCTACAGACCACCTAATAGTGGAAGGGAGGTGGAGGAAGAAATATGCAGACAAATTAGGGAATTGAGTAAAAAACATAGAATAATAATCATGGGGGATTTCAACTACCCCGATATTAATTGGACAGAAGAGGTCGGTAAAGGGGATAAGGGAATAGAGTTCCTACAATGTGTACAGGACTCCTTTCTAACCCAATATGTAAAAAGCCCAACAAGGGAGGATTCGCTATTGAATCTAGTAATGGGGAATGAACCAGAGCAGATAAGAGAAATAAAAGTAGGGGAACATATAGGCAAGAGAATGGATAGCTAGCTGGCTTCAGGACAGAAAGCAGAGAGTAGGGGTAAAGGGTAGCTATTCACAGTGGCAGAAGGTGGGTAGTAGTGTTCCACAAGGATCACATTAATAAACTTGCAGAATGGGCATATAATTGGCAAATCAAGTTCAACACAGATAAATGTGAGGTATTACATTTTGGTAGGAAGAATAGGGAGGTCACTTATCACTTGGAGGGTGCGAGTCTAGGTGGGGTAGGGGAACAAAGGGATCTCGGAGTACAAATACATAAATCACTAAAAGTTGCGGCACAGGTTAGCAAGGCCATACAAAAAGCAAATCAAGCACTAGGGTTTATTTCTAGAGGGATAGAATTGAAAAGTAGGGAAGTTATGATAAACCTGTATCGAACCTTGGTTAGACCACACTTAGAGTACAGTGTACAGTTCTGGTCGCCATATTATAAAAAGGATATAAACCACTGGAGAGGCTGCAGAGAAGATTTACAAGGATGATACCAGAAATGCGAGGGTACACCTATCCGGAAAGGATGAACAGGCTGGGTCTCTTTTCTCTTGAAAAAAGAAGGCTGAGGGTGACCTAATAGAGGTCTTTAAAATTATGAAAGGTTTTGATAGAGTGGATACAGAGAGAGTGTTTCCACTTGTGGGGAAGAGCATAACTAGAGGCCATCAATATAAGATAGTCACCAAGAAATCCAATGGGGAATTCAGGAGAAACTTCTTTACCCAGAGAGTGGTGAGAATGTGGAACTTGCTACCACAGGGAGTGGTTGAAGCGAATAGTATAGATACATTTAAGGGGAGGCTAGAAAAGCATATGAGGGAGAAGGGAATAGAGGGTTATGCTGACAGATTTAGATGTGGAAAGACGGGAGGAGGCTCGAGTGGAGCATAAACGCCGGCATGGACTGGTTGGGCCGAATGGCCTGTTTCTGGGCCGTATATCCTATGTAATCCTATGTTAAAGGCACTATATAAATGCAAGTTGTGGTTGTATTGTACCTGAGAGCTGACTGCGGTAGAAATTTACAGTAGCGTAAAATGAGCGCTGGTGAGTCGGCAGACCGTTTTACACTCCGCCTGATTCTCCTTTCTATTAAGAACATAAGGATTAGGAGCAGGAGTCGGCCATACAGCCCCTCGAGCCTGCTCTGTCATTCACTCTTCTTCTTTCGTACGGTAGTAGCAAAGCAAATCAAATGTCAATATCTAAGTCAGGTATCCAGGCCAAAGCTTCCGGTGTAACAGCATGGCTATCTCGAAGGCTGCCTGTGAATTTCCTCTGAGGGCAGTGCTCAATGATGTGCTCCAGGGTCTGATCAGGAGCTCCACAGTCACATGATGGGGATGCTTTAATCTTCCATCTATGGAGAAGGTAGCAGCATCTACCATGGCTGGTTCGGAGGCGGTTGATGGTTGTCCACTGTTTGCGAGGAAGGTTTGATCCTTCAGGTTGTACTCTGGGGTCCTCTATAAGGAATCCATTCCGTATGTCACAGTTCTTCCAAGCATTCCGCCATCGGTCATCAAGGCTGAGGGGAGATCGCTGAAGGGCTTCGGCGAAGGTCCAAAATGGCCTTCTAGATTTGAGACGGGCTGGTGGTAGGTTGTTCAAGTCGGCCTGGATCGGCATGTCTTTGCTGGTGTAGCGGTTGTATTTTCTGGAGACTGCATATTCGCAGCGTAGGTGTGGTGGTGCTATGTTTGCAAGCACGGGCAGCCAAGGTGTTGGTGTCGATAAAAGCGTACCGGTAATAATTCTCATAGTAGAAATTAACTACATGCCATTCAATATGATCATGGCTGAACTTCGACCTCAACTCCACTGTCCCGGACTATCCCCATATCCCTTGATTCCCTTTGTGCCCAAAAATCTATCAATCTCCGTCTTGAATATACTCAACGACTGAGCCTCCACAGCCCCCTGGGGTAGAGATTCACAACCCTCTGAGTGAAGAAATCTCTCCTCATCTCAGTCTTAAATGGCCGACCCCTTATCCTGAGACTATGACCCCTGGTTCTAGACTCCCCAGCCAGTGGAAACAACCTCTTAGCATCTACCCTGTCAATCCCCCTCAGAATCTTATATATTTCATGGGATATATGGCACAGAAATTGGCCATTTGGCCCACCCAGTCCATGCCAGTTTGAATCAGATTACCTCTGATTCTTCTAAACTCCAGAGAGTACAGGCCCAATCTACTCAATCTCTCCTCATAGGACAGCCCTCTCATCCCAGGAATCGATCTAGTCAAGTCAACGGAAAGGAGTCTTGGGTTGGCTGTAAAACAGGCTGCAGATTCACCATCGCTCGTTTTAAAGCCCAATACCAAATTTTACCCCACTGCGTAAAACAGACCATTCAGCCTCTGCCGCTGGGATACAGACCTAGAAACACACTGCACTGCAAACAGGGCTGAGGTATAAAAAAAGAAGAGTTTTGCTGCTTTAAGCATTAATAAATAAGTTTTGTATTAAACGTTGATTAATGTTCACCCAGACTGCGTCGGCAGATTTATACCTTTCATTGAATGGAGCAGATCGATTGCCCATCAATATCAGGACTGCTGGAGTAAGCAGCCACCTCACACTGCAACTGATGGCTCTGCAAAGTAAAACTCTTCAATACACAAGTGGAAGAGAAGGAACTGTCACGAGTGTCCGAACACACACCAAACGCAGACACCACACTTTATTCCCATGTGATAGAAGGCACATGCAATCTGCGAACTTTTCCGCTCTCTTTCTCTCTCTCATTCTCTTGCCTGCTCGCTCTGTCTTTCTCTCTCTCTCCTCTGCAGTACTTTTGAAGTGTGGTCACTGTTGTAATGTAGGGAAACGCAGCAGCCAATTTGCGCACAGCAAGATCCCACAAACCAGCAATGTGATAATGACCAGATAATCTGTTTCAGTGATGTTGGTCGAGGGATAAATATTGGCCAGGACACCAGGGATAAAGTGATTTAAAGTAATTGGTCGGAAGTTTAGAGGGGAGTTGAGGGGAACTTTTTTCACCCAGAGGGTGGTGGGGGTCTGGAACTCACTGCCTGAAAGGATGGTAGAGGCAGAGACCCTCATCACATTTAAAAAGTGCTTGGACATGCACTCGAAGTGCTGCAACCTACAGGGCTACAGACCAAGTGCTGGAAAGTGGGATTAGGCTGGATGGCTCTTTTCGGGCCGGCACAGACAAGTGACCTCCTTCTGTGCTGTAAATTTCTAGGATTCTATGATAACTCCCCTGCCCTTCTTCGGAATAGTGGCTGTGGGATCTGTTACATCCACCTGAGAGAGCAGACGGGGCCTCGGTTTAACGTTTCGTCTGAAATGAGCGTAGCACATTCAGGCAAAGGCGTCCTGTGGTGCTCGGGCTTCAGAGTGAATATTGGGTTAACCGCCAGAATTGGCAACTCATGTCTGAGAACCGTCAGCTCTTCAGTTACTTTATGGGATTAAAATGAAGGAACTGCAGGCTCAACTACCTGGGAAAAAAATGTGAACGCAGTAAATCTTTTACAGCGACTTGAAACGCAAGATATAGCAGCGTATCCAGGAACGGAATAAACCTCTGGGGGCAGGGGCGGGAATTTAACTCCCCCCCGTCCAGTGGAAACCACACATGTCGGAGGGGGAGAGGGGTCAGTTTAAATGGGACCGGTGAATTACTCGCTCCCTCCACCATCGGTTGCTCATTTTAAAACGCCCGATTTTTCAGCTGTCTGTGGGAGTCTCGTACATTTATGCAAATCGGTGTCCTATTACTCAGTACTGGGCCCCTTGCTTTTTGTGGTATATATCAATAATTTGGACTTTAATGTAGGGGGCATGATTAAGAAGTGTGCAGATGATACAAAAATTGGCCGTGTGGTCGATAGTGAGGAAGAAAGCTGCAGACTGCAGGAAGATATCAATGGACTGGTCAGGTGGGCAGGAAAGTGGCAAATGGAATTCAATCTGGAGAAGTGTGAGGTAATGCATTTGGGGAGGGCTAACAAGGCAAGGGAATACACTATAAATGGTAGGATACTGAGAAGTGCAGAGGAACAGAGGGACCTTGGAGTGCATGTCCACAGATCCCTGAAGGTAGCAGGACAGGTAGATAAGGTGGTTAAGAAGGCATACGGGATACTTGCCTTTATTAGCCGAGGCATAGAATATAAGAGCAGGGAGGTTATGTTTGAACTATACAAAATACTAGTTAGGCCGCAGCTAGAGTACTGCGTGCAGTTCTGGTCACCACATTACAGGAAAGATGTGATTGCACTAGAGAGGGTACAGAGGAGATTTACGAGGATGTTGCCAGGACTGGAGAATTTTAGAGATGAGGAAAGATTGGATAGGCTGGGATTGTTTTCTTTGGAACAGAGGAGGCTGAGGGGAGATTTAATTGAGGTGTATAAAATTGTGAGGGGGGCCGAGATAGAGTGGATAGGAAGGACCTATTTCCCTCAGCAGAGAGGTCAATAACCAGGGGGGTATAGATTTAAAGTAATTGGTAGAAGGATTAGAGGGGAGTTGAGGAGAACTTCTTTCACTCAGAAGGTGGTGGGGGTCTGGAACTCACTGCCTGAAAGGGTGGTAGAGGCAGAAACCCTCATCACATTTAAAAAGTACTTGGATATGCACTTGAAGTGCCGTAACCTACAGGGCTACGGATCCAAGAGCTGGAAAGTGGGATTAGGCTGGATGGCTCTTTGTCGGCCGGCGCGGACACGATGGGCCGAATGGCCTCCTTCAGTGCCGTAAATTTCTATGATTCTATGATTGTGCCAATAGGACCAACGACGCTATCTTAAATTGGCCAGACAACAGAAAGAAGCAGGCTCTGTCCTGGGGCCAGGAGGACTCACCCCGCTACCTACCACCCTTACCAGAAATGTTGCCTACCCCAGAACGGCAACACCGCCCCCTCCCCCTTCCCCTCCCCCTTCCCCTCCCCCTCCCCCCTCTCCTGCACTTGCCCTGGGCCTCACGAGCAGACCCTGGCCCGCCCAACTTTCCACCACTTCGTTACGGGCAACACGGTGGCATTGTGGTTAGCACTGTTGCCTCATAGCGCCAGGGACCCGGGTTCGAATCCGGCCTCGGGTGACTGTCTGTGTGGAGTTTGCACATTCTCCCCGTGTATGCGTGGGTTTCCTCCGGGTGCTCCGGTTTCCTCCCACAGTCCAAAGATGTGCGGGTTAGGTTGATTTGGCTATGATAAATTGACCCTTAGTATTGTGGGGATAGGGTGGGATATGTGTCGGTGCAGGCTCGATGGGCCGAAATGGCCTCTATCTGCATTGTGGGATTCTGTGAAGAGGCTTGGTCCCCCACTGCCGTGTGGATCTTTCATTTTAAATTGATTCACGGGATGTGGGCGTCGCTGGCAAGGCCGGCATTTGTTGTCCATCCCTAATTGCCCTTGAGAAGGTGGTGGTGGGCCTTCCTCTTGAACCGCTGCAGTCCGTGTGGTGAAGGTGCTCCCACAGTGCTGTTAGGGAGGGAGTTCCAGGATTTTGACCCAGCGACGATGAAGGAACGGCCGATATATTTCCAAGGTGGGCTTGGTGTGTGTGACGTGGAGGGGAATTTGCAGGTGATGGTGTTCCCCTGTACCTGCTGCCCTCACCCTTCTAGGAGGTGGAGGTCGCAGGTTTGGGAGGTGCTAGTCCGTGTTCCCTTGCAGGAGTTAAAATTCTCACCCAAGTCATAACAACATAAGAATTAGGAGCAGGAGTCGGCCATTCGGCCCCTCGAGCCTGCTCCGCCATTCAATAAGATCATGGCTGAACTTCGACCTCAACTCCACTTTCCCGCCCTATCACTCTATCTATTGATTCTCTTAGCGCTCAAGAATCTATCGATCTCAGTCATTACGGGAAGGGTTTTCCTGAGTGCATTGGACCGAGTGAATATGGGAAGATTGAACGGGGAGGATTGTAAGGGCCCTGCCCCACTTCCTGTCCAAAATGGGGGGAGAATTGATCGGACTCTCTCGCAGTCTCTCTCATTGGATTTTCCGAACTATCAGGAAAGATTGAACAGCCTAGGACAGAGAGGGCTGAGGAGTGACCTGATAGAGGTCTTTAAAATTATAAAAGGGTTCGATAGAGTAGATGTAGAGAAGACGTTTTCATTCGTGGGAGGGACCAGAACTAGAGGCCATAAATATAAGATAGTCACTAATTAAATCCAATAGGGAATTCAGGAGAAACTTCTTTACCCAGAGAGTGGTGAGAATGTGGAACTCGCTGCCACAGGGAGTGGTTGAGGCGAATAGCAGAGATGCATTTAAGGGGAAGCTGGATAAACACATGAGGGAGAAAGGAATAGAAGGTTATGCTGATAGGGTGAGATGAAGAGGGGCGGGAGGAGGCTCGTGTGGAGCATAAACACCGGCACGGACCAGTTGGGCCGAATGGCCTGTTTCTGTGCTGTAAGTACTATGTAATTAGTTGCACTCAAGCAATCCAGTTTACCCTGGAGCAGGAACAGGACAGCCTGCCCTGATATGTTACAGTTTAACAATCCCAGTGCAGCATAAACTGCGCAGCCAGCCACTTTGTGCTTCCACAGACTAATTACTGCCTCAGGGTGAAGTGCATGCGGCACTGCTCTGACGGATGTCCTCCCTCCTGACGGTCGTACCTGAGCGAGCTGCTACCTTCTGGGACCCAACTGTGCTCTGCCAGTGGGAATTCCTGGTCTCCCTGCAGAGCATTGGAGACCCTGAACACAACATGGAACAGGAACATCAAATAGGGAACTGCAGTCGGAGCATCAGGAAGATGAACATCAGGGAGCGGGACTGCCGATCTCAATTTGGAGGGGGGACTTAGAGAGGGGTGAATGTCTATCTGAACTTTTGGATGGGGGATTTACAGGGGTTGGGGGGGCACTGCCTATCAGAACCTAGAGGGGGGATTTATGGGAAACTGCACAGAAAGAGCAAGGTTGATGCCCGAACGATTATTTACTCAAGGGAGGGTTCGGTGCTGGTTGGAGCAGGATAGAGGTGGTAGAGGAAGGGGCCATAGCCTTCCGAGCTGCCTGCCGACTGTATCAATACACAGAGTAAACTGGATACCTAATCGGGAAATATTGCTCAGTGACCTCTTTGCCGGCCAGACCCGTGTTATACAAAAGAAATCACTGACCAGTCACAGACGTGGCTGCGGTGACACCGTTTTAGCCTCATGCGCTGATTTTAGTGGAACACGCAACACAATGTACTTCACATGCGTATGCTTCAGAGACATGGACCATGTACAGCAGGCACCTCAAAGCACTGGAGAGGTACCACCAACGCTGCCTCCGCAAGATCCTGCAAATTCATTGGCTGGATAGGCGCACCAACGTCAGTGTTCTCGCTCAAGCCAACATCCCCAGCATCGAAGCTTTGACCACGCTGGATCAGCTCCGATGGACGGGCCACATGTCCGCATAAGACTCCCAAAACAAGCGCTCTACTCGGAGCTCCGGCACGGCAAGAGAGCCCCAGATGGGCAGAGGAAACGCTTCAAGGACACCCTCAAAGCCTCCTTGAAAAAGTGCAACATCCCCACCGACACCTGGGAATCCCTGGCCCAAGACCGCACAAAGTGGAGGAGAAGCATCCGGGAAGGCGCCGAACACCTCGAGTCTCTTCGCCGGGAGCAAGCGGAAGCCAAGCGCAAACAACGGAAGGAGCGCACGTCAACCCAAGCACCCGACCCACCCACCCCTTCAACCACCGTCTGCCCCACCTGTGACAGAGGCTGCAGGTCCCGCATCGGACTCATCAGTCACCTGAGAACCCATTTTTAATGTGGAAGCAAGTCATCCTCGGTTCCGAGGGACAGCCTAAGAAGAAGAAGATTTACTTAATGAACAGCGACCACCATTCAGTGACCGAGGGAGTAAAGCAGCCACAACGATCAAAACACACACACTCACACACACTGCTTTTTGTTTTATCATTTTACCAACAAGCACTCAAAAAGGTTAATGTTCGCCTGCATAGGCCGCATGAATACGAGATCACATGACCAACATTTTTAATTTACTAATCAGATGTAGATTGGGCCGATACTCTCTGGGGTTTAGCAGAGTGAGAGGTGATCTCATTGAAACATACAAGATTCTGAGGGGGATTGACAGGGTAGATGCTGAGAGGTTGTTTCCCCTGGCTGGAGTGTCTAGAACTAGGGGGCATAGTCTCAGGATAAGGGGTCGGCCATTTAAGACCGAGATGAGGAGGAATTTCTTCACTCAGAGGGCGGTGAATCTTTGGAATTCTCTGCCCCAGAGGGCTGTGGATCCTCAGTCGTTGAGAATATTCAAAGTTTCTCCAATTTCTGACTGGTTATTTTTGGTTCTTTTTTCGGGGTGGGTGGGTGAGGGGAACTTGCTTTAATACCTTTGAGGCGCCTCTAACAGAACCTGCTCCCCAAGGATTAACGGAATGCTGGCTGAGGCTTTCAGTGGCGTTCTGACTGAAGCACCCTCGACAGCGGGCAGAATTGCAAAGAGTGGAGGACGAACACAACTTTTATTGACTCATTGACAGGTAGCACGATTCGTGAGCTGAAACAGGAATTGATCATCCTCCTCACTTAACCTTCTGCGACCCAGTCAGCTACTCCAGCACAGAATGCTGAAAAGTCATTGACTTCTGTTCTGCTAAAAATAACAAATCTACTTTTTTCTTCTTAAGTTTACGGATGAATTCTCGCACGCCTTCTGCTGATGTGAAAGAAAACGAAGAACTTGCATTTATATGGTTCGGCCCCAGCTGGAATATTGTGTCCAATTCTGGGCCCCGCACTTTAGGAAGGATGTCCAGGCCCTGGAGAGGGTGCAGAGGAGATTTACTAGAATGGTTCCAGGGATGAGGGACTTCAGTGATGTGGAGAGACTGCAGAAGCTGGGATTGTTCTCCTTAGAGCAGAGAAGGTTAACGAGAGATTTGATAGAGGTGTTCAAAATCATGAGGAGTCTGGACAGAGTAGATAGAGAGAAACTGTTCCCATTGGCGGGAGGGTCAGAAACCAGAGGACACAGATTGAAGGTGATTGACAGAAGAACCAGAGGGGAGATGAGGAAGCATTTTTTACGCAGCGAGTTGTTGTGATCTGGAATGCGCTGCCTGAAAGGGCGGTGGAAGCAGATTCAATAGTAACTTTCAAACGGGAATTGGATAAATACTTGAAGGGAAAAAGTTGCAGGACTATGGGGGAAGAGCCAGGGAGTGGGACTCATTGGAGAGCTCTTTCATCGTGCCTGTGCACGATGGGCCGAATGGCCTCCTTCTGTGCTGCATCTTTCCATCATTCTATGATATCACACCTTTTACATCCCAAAGCGCGTTACAGCCAATGAAGTACATTTGCTTCACTGTTGTAATGTAGGAAACGCGGCAGCCAAATAGCGCAAAGCAAGATCCCACAAGCAGCAATGTGATAATGACCAGATAATCAGTTTTAATGAGGTTGATTGAGGGATAAATATTATTCAGGACACCGGAGAAAACTCCCCAGCTCTTCTTCAGATAGTGCCATGGGGTCTTTTACGTCCACCTGAGAGAGCAGACGGGGCCTCGGTTTAACGTCTCATCCAAAAGGCGGCACCTCTGACAGTACGGCACTCCCTCAGTACTGCCCCTCCGACAGTGCGGCGCTCCCTCAGTACTGCCCCTCCGACAGTGCGGCGCTCCCTCAGTATTGCCCCTCCGACAGTGCGGCACTCCCTCAGTACTGCCCCTCCGACAGTGCGGCGCTCCCTCAGTACTGCCCCTCCGGTAGTGCAGGGCTCCCTCAGTACTGCCCCTCTGACAGTGCAGCCCTCCCTCAGTACTGGCCCTCCGACAGTGCGGCACTCCCTCAGAACTGCCCCTCCGGTAGTGCAGGGCTCCCTCAGTACTGCCCCTCCGACAGTGCGGCCCTCCCTCAGTACTGGCCCTCCGACAGTGCTGCACTCCCTCAGTACTACCCCTCCGACAGTGCGGCCCTCCCTCAGTACTGGCCCTCCGACAGTGCTGCACTCCCTCAGTACTGCCCCTCCATTGGTGGCCGTGCCTTCTGTTGCCAAGGCCCTAAGCTCTGGAATTCCCTGCCTAAACCTCTCCGCCTCGCTACCTCTCTTTTCTCCTTTAAGACGCTCCTTAAAACCTACCTCTTTGACCAAGCTTTTGGTCACCTGCCCTAATTTATCCTTATGTGGCTCGGTGTCAAATATTTTGTCTTAAAATACTCCTGTGAAGTGCCATGGGACGTTTTACTACATTAAAGGTGCTATATAAATACAAGTTGTTGTTGAGTACGGTAGCATAGTGGTTATGTTACTGGACTAGTAATCCAGAGGCCTGGACTAATAATCTGGAGATGTGAGTTCATAATCCCACCATGACAGCTGGGGAATTTAAACTCAATTAAATAAACCTGGAATAAAAAGCCAGTATCAGTAATGGTGACCATGAAACTACTGGATTGTCATAAAAACCCAGCTGGTTCACTAATGTCCTTCAGGGAAGGAAATCTGCCGTCCTTACCCGGTCTGGCCTATATGTGACTCCAGACCCACAGCAATGTGGTTGACTCTTAACTGCCTCTGAAATGGCCCAGCAAGCCATTTATTTAAGAAGGCGGCTCACCACCACCTTTGAGGGCGATTAGGGATGGGCAATAAATGCCGGCCTTGCCAGCGACGCCCACATCCCAGGAACGAATAAAATAAAAGTTATAAACAATCTGTTGTAAGAAAGTGATATTGGTTAAAAAGCTCTCTGTGTGATTTTGTTAAATGTATTATACAAATATTTACTGCTACCTATTCATTGGATACTGTTACTTGCCTCACATTCATCTTTGTTTGACAGCCACCAGGGATTAATACTGGCCGCAAGATGCTATCGGCAGATACATTAATATTAATCCGGCTCACTATTGGTGGTGCATGAGAATAATCCAGCTCCACGGCCAGTTCCCATAGGAACATGGGATGCTGTGAATATTTTTTTTTATTAACTCATTAATTCTATTTAAGAAGAAAAATATCGTCAGATTTAACATCTGCAATGAAAACAGTATGTGCTGCAAATTCAGAGTGGACTGAACTGGGAGGATGTTTCCCCTGGCTGGGGAGTCTAGAACCAGGGGTCACAGTCTCAGAATAAGGGGTCGGCTATTTAGCACTGAGATGAGGAGAAATTTCTTCACTCAAAGGGTTGTGAATCGTTGGAATTCTCTACCCCAGAGGGCTGTGGATGCTCAGTCATTGAGTGTATTCAAGACAGAGATCGATAGATTTTTGGACACTGAGGGAATCATAGAATCATAGAATGGTTACAGCACAGGAGGAGGCCATTCGGCCCGTCGAGCCCGTGCCGGCTCTCTGCAAGAGCCCTTCAGCTAGTCCCACTCCCCCACCCTTTCCCCGTACCCCTGAAAAAAAAATGTTTTTTTTCCTTCAGGTGCTTATCCAATTCCCTTTTGAAAGCCGCGATTGAGTCTGCCTCCACCACCCTTTCAGGCCGGCATTTATTGCCCATCCCTAATTGCCCTCAAAGGTGGTGGTGCATTCCACATCCTAACCACTTGCTGCGTAAAGAAGTTTTTCCTCATGTCGCCTTTGGTTCTTCTGCAGGAGGCCTGAAGAGAAGCCCAGCATCGGGTCAAATGTTGAATTCCTGAGTTGAGGATGGGGGGAAATGAAGTTGAGGCTTAAGACAGATTGGTTAGGGTCAGAAAGGGGAAATGCTGATGTGAAAATAACTCTAAGCTAAGCAAGTGATAAAAGAACAACCAACAAACCCTGAGAACAGTCGGGTGATCTACAAACTGGGCCCCACCCGGGCAGCACAGAGGGTGTCACTTTTACACTTTTACATTGAGAGAGTTGTTGATGCTTTGATGCTCCAGGTGGCCTACTCCCTCTATCCACACCCTCTCAAGCAGAAACTCAGGCCCTTGCAAATTCTACAAGGAGCTCTCCCAATCTGCTGCGTAACTTTGGCAGCAATTGGAGGAAATCCCAGAGACAGACAGTGTTTTTAGCCATTTACGGTCTGCCACCGAATTTGTGATGGGGGATTGGTGGAATATCAGAAACTCTATTCCCATGGTCTCCATTGTATGCTGATGTCTTAGGACCACAGTGTCGATTTTATCCCCCTCTCACTCCCCCCCCCTCTCACTCCCCCACCCACCTCCCGCCCCCGGCACCCGATGAGAACAGGGACAGGCTGGGGGTTAAAATAAGGGCAGAGTTAGGATTGCCAACCCTTCAGGATTGTCCTGGAGTCTTCAGGAATGAAAGATTAATTTCCAGGACACTGCCGCCAGCAAAACTCGGGAGAAAAATCATTGGGGGCATTTAAAAAACATCACTTGAACACATCCATTCACTAGTTTTGGAAATATTGGAGATGGGAAAAAGGCTGTTTGACCGACAGTCAATAATCACCCAAAAATGAGAAGTCGCACAACACCAGGTTATAGTCCAACAGTTTTATTTGAAATTACGAACTTTCGGAGCTCTGCTCCTTCGTCAGGTACAGTGAGGGGAATACAAATCGATTACAAAGTATATATAGACAGAGAACAATGTGTCTGCAGAGAGAGGTACAATCCGTCAGGGAGGCATTACATCAAAGACACAGCAGAGTACAGCTAAGACAATGAGGTGGGGTCACAGGGGGTCCAACGTGTCAAATGCTGCAGTCTGTAGTTAAGATTTTTACTTTTTTTTTAAAACTGGAAACCACACCTGTGAACCAAACAACAATGTCGAGTCACGTTCTGTAGCGTGACATGAAACCGAGATCCCGGTTGAGGCTGTCCTCATGGGTGCGGAACTTGGCTATCAGTTTCTGCTCGATGATTTTGCGTTGTCTTGTGTCTCGAAGGCCGCCTTGGAGAACGCTAACCCGCAGATCCAAGGCTGAATGTCCTTGACTGCTGAAGTGTTCCCCGACTGGGAGGTAACAATCCTGCCTGGCGATTGTTGCGCGGTGTCCGTTCATACGTTGTCTCAGTGTCTGCATGGTCTCGCCGATGTACCATGCTCCGGGGCATCCTTTCCTGCAATGTATCAGGTAGACAACGTTGGCCGAGTCACATGAGTATGTACCATGTACCTGGTGGGTAGTGTCCTCACGTGTGATGATGGTATCTGTGTTGATGATCTGGCATGTCTTGCAGAGGTTGCCGTGGCAGGGTTGTGTGGTGTCGTGGTCACTGTTCTCCTGACAGCTGGGTAATTTGCTGCGAACGATGGTACTTTTGAGGTTAGGCGGCTGCTTGAAGGCGAGTAGTGGAGGCGTGGGGATGGCCTTAGCACGGTGTTTGTCGTCATCGATGACATGTTGAAGGCTGCGAAGAACATGGCGTAGTTTCTCCGCTCCGGGGAAGTACTGGACGACGTAGGGTACCCTGTTGGTTGTGTCCCGTGTTCGCATTCTGAGGAGGTCTATGCGATTTTTCGCTGTGGCCCGTCGGAACTGTCGATCGACGAGTCGAGCGTCATATCCCGTTCTTACGAGGGCGTCTTTCAGCGTCCGTAGGTGTCCATCAGGTAACCTGGTGTTGTGTGACTTCTCATTAGGGTATATATGGACAGAGAGCGGTGTGTCTGCACAGATGCGGTCCGTCGGTGGGGCATTGCATCGGAGACACGGCAGAGTACAGCTGGGATGGTGGGGTGGGTCACGGGGGGTCTAGCGTGTCTGATGTTGCAGTCTGCAGTTGGGCTTTTTACTTTTTTTTGAGGGCTGGAGGTCACACCTGTGGGCCAGACAACGATGTCGAGTCACAAGTCGACGACATCTTCTTCCTTTGGACCCATGGTGAAGGATCACTGAAAGGACTACACGATAACATCAACAGGTTCCATCCCACCATCAAACTCACCATGGACTACTCCTCAGAATCGGTTTCATTCTTGGACACACGAATCTCCATCAAAGACGGACACCTCAGCACTTCACTCTACCGCAAGCCCACGGACAACCTCACGATGCTCCACTTCTCCAGCTTCCACCCTAACCACGTTAAAGAAGCCATCCCCCATGGACAAGCCCTGCGAATACACAGGATCTGCTCAGACGAGGAGGAACGCGATGGACACCTACGGACGCTGAAAGACGCCCTCGTAAGAACGGGATATGACGCTCGACTCGTCGATCGACAGTTCCGACGGGCCACAGTGAAAAATCGCATAGACCTCCTCAGAAGGCAAACACGGGACACAACCAACAGAGTACCCTACGTCGTCCAGTACTTCCCCGGAGCGGAGAAACTACGCCATGTTCTTCGCAGCCTTCAACATGTCATCGATGATGACGAACACCGTGCTAAGGCCATCCCCACGCCTCCACTACTCGCCTTCAAGCAGCCGCCTAACCTCAAAAGTACCATAGTTCGCAGCAAATTACCCAGCTGTCAGGAGAACAGCGACCACGACACCACACAACCCTGCCACGGCAACCTCTGCAAGACATGCCAGATCATCAACACAGATACCATCATCACACGTGAGGACACTACCCACCAGGTACATGGTACATACTCATGTGACTCGGCCAACGTTGTCTACCTCATACGTTGCAGGAAAGAATGCACCGCGGCATGGTACATCGGCGAGACGATGCAGACACTGAGACAACGTATGAACGGACACCGCGCAACAATCGCCAGGCAGGATTGTTACCTCCCAGTCGGGGAACACTTCAGCAGTCAAAGACATTCAGCCTCGGATCTGTGGGTTAGCGTTCTCCAAGGCGGCCTTCGAGACACACGACAATGCAAAATCATCGAGCAGAAACTGATAGCCAAGTTCCGCACCCATGAGGACGGCCTCAACCGGGATCTCGGTTTCATGTCACACTACAGAACGTGACTCGACATCGTTGTCTTGTTCACAGATGTGATTTCCAGTTTTAAAAAAAAAGTAAAAAGCTTAACTGCAAACTGCAGCATTTGGACCCCCTGTGACCCCACCTCATTGTCTTAGCTGTATTCTGCTGTGTCTTTGATGTAATGCCTCCCTGACGGATGGTATCTCTGCAGACACATTGTTCTCTGTGTATATATACACTGTGTAATCGATTTGTATTCCCTCACTGTACCTGACGAAGGAGCAGCGCTCCAAAAGCTCGTAATTTCAAATAAAACTGTTGGACTATAACCTGGTGTTGTGCGACTTCTCATTTTTGTCCACCCCAGTCCAACACCGGCATCTCCGCATAATAATCACCCAATCAGGGATTGAAGAGCCTGTTCGCTTTCTGATTGGCCGTGGGAATGCGTGGTGTCGCGAGGATTGACATGTCGGGCGACCAATGGCGGGAGAGTGAGTTGGACCAGTTCTGGTCGCCATGGTAGCAGAAGAGTATTACAGCAATATTGAGTGGATACAGAAGAGAGCGACCAGAATGATTGAGGGGATGGAGGATTGGATTATCAGGAGCGATTATTGGGTGTCTGTCTCAATTTGGAGGGGGGGAATTGGGCATGTTCTCACTGGGCAAGAGATGGTTGAGAGGTGATGCGACTGTTGATATCAAGGATTCTAAAGAGACCAGATAATGTCGACCATGACGAGCTATTTCACCTTGTCCAAGAACAGTGGAACCAGAGGACACGGCCTGCGCTTGAAGGCTTGAAAACTTATCTGCGGAAACAGTATTTCTGTGAGCGAGTGGTCAATCTATGGAACAGACTTCCCAGGGAGACGGTGAGAGCAGTTAGTGTTGATTCATTCACAAGCAAATTAGATAAGATGAAATAACATTTTGGGATCCAGTATGTGAGTGATTTGAGCTGTGACGTGTGGTGAGTGTGGCGAGCTCGGGAGGAACAGCTGACTTTGGACCTCTGGTTCCCAAAGCTCTCCACCACTGGGGGTTTTCCTCGCCTCGTGTCTGGGTCTGTTGTAGACTCATTGATCGAGATTGATCGCTGTGATTAGACAACAATCCCATTATCGTTGGATCATGAGACTCCCAGGATGGTAGAAGCTAAACTAGATGGAACTGGGTCTTTCATCGTCCAGCGATTCCAATGTAGCAGCCTGACGTCTCTGACATCACTCAGTGGTTTAATTTTTGGTAGACTATTAAGTCTTGTGTTCCCGCACTACACCTCCCCTAGAAAAAGAACAATTGGTTAAAAAAAAAAGCCTTTTGAAGTGCGATACTTCACTTCAATGCCCAATTATTCCATTAGTGTTTTGTGGAGCTGTGTCTTACTTGGCTCCAGGCAACACAGGATCTATTTATAGTTGCAGTCAGGAGGCTGGCAGTTATTCTTACACAGCTCCACACCAATTAACCAAGAGACACCCAGCTAACCTGAACAGCATAATATCACTGAGGGTCACAGGGACAAACACAGCATTTCAACGATCCATGAGACCTCATGAAAGATCTTACATTTCCGCTTCCCTGCAATCTGCTCAATTGGAAGGACGGCCTCAAACCCGATATTGTCAGAGATGGAGAAATTCTAACCGCCCCACACATACACACGCACACATACACGCGCACACATACACGCGCACACGTACACACGCACACATATATGCGCACATATACACACGCACACATACGTGCACGCATACATGCATACATTACATGCGTACACATACACGTGCTCGCATACACACGCACACATACACACGCACACATACACGCACACACCTACACGCACACACATACACACATACACACGCCCACATACACGTGCACACATACACGTGCACACATACACGCACACACATACACGAACACACATACACGCGCACACATACACGCGCACACATACACGCGCACACATATGTGCGCACACATAAACGCGCACACATACACGCACACACATACATGTGCACACATACACGTGCACACATACACGCACACACATTCACGCGCACACATACACGCGCACACATACATGCACACACATTCACGCGCACACATACACGCGCACACATATACGCGCAGACATACACAGGCACACATACACATGCACACGTACACACGCACACATACATGTGCACACATACACACGCACATGCACGCGCACACGTACAAGCGCACACATACACGCGCACACGCACGCGCATACATACACATACACATGCACGCATGCACGAGCACACATACACGCGCACACATACACAGGCACACATACACATGCACACATACACACGCACACATACATGTGCACACATACATGCGTACACGCACACGCACACATACACACATACACGCGCACATGCACGTGCACACGTACAAGCGCACACATACACACGCACACGCACGCACATACATACACACGCACACGTGCACGTGCACACATACACACGCACACATACACACGCATATATACACACGCACACATACACATGCACACATACACGTGCACACATACACGCACACACATACACTCGCACACATACACACGCACACATACACGCGCACACACAAGCGCACACGCACGCGCACACACATACATGCGTACACATACACACGCACACATATGCGCACACAAATACAAACACACACAAACACGCACACACATACACGCGCACACATACACGCACACACATACACGCGTACACATACACGCACACATAAATGCGTACACATACACGCACACACATACACGTGTACACATACACGCGCACACATATGCGTGCACACATACACGCACACATAGACGCACAAACATACACGTGTACACATACACACGCACACACATGCGCACACATACACGCGCACACATACACATGCACACATACATGCGCACACATACACGCGTACACATACACGCGCACACATACACGCACACATACACACGTAGACATACACATGCACACATACACGCACACACATACACGCACACATACACGCGCACACATACACGCGCACACATACAAGCGCACACATACACGCGCACACATACACACGTACACATACACGCGCACACATACACGCGCACACATACAAGCGCACACATACACGCGCACACGTACACGCACACATACACACGTACACATACACGCGAACACATACACATACACGCGCACACATACATGCGCACACATACACGCGTACACATACACGCACACATAAATGCGTACACATACACGCACACACATACACGTGTACACATACACGCGCACACATATGCGTGCACACATACACGCACACATAGACGCACAAACATACACGCGTACACATACACGCGCACACACATGCGCACACATACACGCGCACACATACACATGCACACATACATGCGCACACATACACGCGCACACATACACACACACATACACATGCACACATACACGCGCACACACATGCGCACACATACACGCGCACACATACACATGCACACATACATGCGCACACATACACGCGCACACATACACACACACATACACATGCACACATACACGCGCACACATACACACACACATACACATGCACACATACACGCGCACACACATGCGCACACATACACGCGCACACATACACATGCACACATACATGCGCACACATACACGCGCACACATACACACACACATACACATGCACACATACACGCATACACATACACGCATACACATACACGCGCACACATGCACGTGCACACATACACTCACAGATACACACACACACATACACACGCAGACACACATGCGTACACATACACGTACACATACATGTGCACACATGCACATGTACACATACGTGCACACACATACACACACACACATACACGCGCACACTTACGCGCATACACATGCACGCGCACACATACAGACGTACACATACACACGCACACATGCACGCGCACACATACACACGCACACATACACGTGCACACATACACGCACGCTTACACGCGCACACATACAGGCGCACACATACTCGCGCACACATTTACGTGCACACATCCACGCGCACACATACACGCATACACATACAGGCACACATACACGTGCACACATTCACGCACACACATTCATGCGCACACATACACGCGCACACATACTCGCGCACACATACACGCGCACACATACACACTCTCCCTAACACGCACGCACATATACGTGCACACATACTCGCGCACACATACACGCGCAAACATACACGCGCGCACATAAACACGCACACATACACACTCTCACATACATGCACACACATGCACGCACACACATACACGCGCACACATACACGTGCACACATACACGTGGACAGATACACACGCACACATACACACACTCACTTACACGCACACATATACGTGCACACATACACGTGCACACATACACGTGAACATATGCACGCGCACACATACACGCGCACACATACACATGTACACATACATGCGTACACATACACACACACATACACACACAGATGCACGCACACACACATACACGTGCACACGCATGCGCACACATACAAGCACACACAACACGCTCTCACATACATGTGGACACATACATGCACACACATACATGCACACACATACACACGTACACATACATGCACAGACAAACATGCACATGCATACATGCACACACATACAGGCGCACACATACACGCGCACACAAAGACGTACACAAATACATGCTCACACATACACGCGCTCACATACACGTGCACACTTACACGCATACACATACTGTCGTACACATACACACGCACACATACTCGTGCACACATACACTCACAGATACTCACACACACATATGCACGCACACATGCACGCATACAGATACACGCACACATACACGCATACAGATACACGCACACATACACGCGCACACATACACGCGCACACATGCACGCGCACACGTACACGTACACATACACGCGCACACATACACGCGTACACATACATGTGCACACATACACATACACGCGCACACGTACACGTACACATACACGCGGACACATACACGCGCACGCATACACATGTACACATACACACGCACACATACATATGTACACATACACACACACGCACACACATACAAGCACACATACATACGCACACATACACGTGCACACATACACACACACACATACACGCATACATGCACACGCACACATACACGCGCTCACATAGATGCACATACATACACGCACACATACACGTGCACACATACACGTACACACATACACGCACACATACACACACACACATACACACGTACACATACACATGCACACATACACGCACACACATACAAGCACACATACACACGTACACATACACATGCACACATACACGCACACACATACACACGTACACATACACATGCACACATACACGCGCACACATACACGGTCACATACACGCACTCACATACACGCGCACACATACACATGCACACATACATGCGCATACATACACGCACACATACACACGCTCACATACACGCGCACACGCACACTCACACATACACGCACACATACACGCGCTCACATAGATGCACATACATACACACACACATACACGCACACACATACACGTGCAAACATACACGCGCATACTTACAAGCATACATATACACGCACACATACATGTGTACCCATACATGCACACACATACACGTGCAAACATACACGCGCATACATACACGCATACATATACACGCACACATACATGTGCACACATACATGCACACACATACACATGCAAACATACACATGCTCACATACACGTGCACACACACTCACACATACATGCACACACATACACGTGCAAACATACACGCGCATACATACACACATACATATACACGCACACATACACGCATACACGTGCACACGCACGTGCACATATACACGTGCACACATACACGCACACATACATGCGCACACATACATGCACACAAACACGCACACATACACACGCACACATTCATGCACACACATACTCGCGCACACATACACACACACATACAAACTCTCACATACACACGCACACACGCACGCGCACACAAACATGCACACACATACACGTGCACACATACATGCTCACACATACACGCACACTCATGCACACGCACACATACAGACGTACACATTCGAGCACACACAAACACGTGCACACATACATGCTCACACATACACACGTACATGCATGCGCACACATACAAGCACACACAACACGCTCTCACATACATGTGGACACATACAGGCGCACACATACACGCGCACACAAAGACGTACACAAATACATGCTCACACATACACGCGCACTCATGCACGCACCCACATACACGCGCTCACATACACGCGCTCACATACACGTGCACACTTACACGCGTACACATACTGTCGTACACATACACACGCACACATACTCGCGCACACATACACTCACAGACACACACATACATACGCACGCACACATACACGCATACAGATACACGCACACATACACGCGCACACATACACGTGCACACATACACGCGCACACATAGACACGTACACATACACATGTACACATACATGCGCACACATACACATGCTCACATACACGTGCACACATACACGCGCTCACATATATGCGCACACATACACGCACACATACACACGCACACATACATGTGCACACATACACATGCACACATACATGCGCACACATACACATGCACACACATACACGCGCACACATACACGCGCACACATACACGCATGCACATACACGCGCATACATACACGCACACTCATGCACGCGCACACGTACACACGTACACATTCGAGCACACACAAACTCGTGCACACATACATGCTCACACATACACGCGCACACGCATGCGCACACATACAAGCGCACACAACACGCTCTCACATACATGTGGACACATACATGCACACAAATACATGCACACACATACACATAGATACATAGATACATAGAAGATAGGAGCAGGAGTAGGCCATCCGGCCCTTCGAGCCTGCTCCGCCATTTAATGAGATCATGGCTGATCCTTCAATTCAGTATCCCGTCCCCGCCTTCTCTCCGTAACCCTTAACCCCTTTTGCCTGTAGAAATATATCTAATTCCCTCTTAAATATATTTAATGAGCTGGCGTACACTGCCCTCTGTGGCAATGAGTTCCACAGGTTCACCACTCTCTGAGTGAAGAAATTCCCCCTCATTTCTGTCCTAAATGGTTTAGCCCTTATCCTTAAATTATGTCCTCTAGTTCTGTTCTCACCCGCCAAGGGAAACATTCCTTCTGCATCTAATCTGTCTAGACCTGTCAGAATTTTATACACTTCTATGAGGTCCCCTCTCAATCTTCTAAACTCCAGTGTGTACATCCCTAAACTACATAGTCTCTCCTCATAGGTCAATCCCGCCATTCCTGGTATCAGCCTGGTGAATCGCCGCTGCACCCCCTCCATGGCAAGAACATCTTTCCTCAGATGAGGCGACCAAAACTGTACACAGTACTCGAGGTGTGGTCTCACCAGTGCCCTGTACAGCTGCAGCAAGGTATCCCTGTTCCTGTATTCCAACCCTTTTGCTATGAAGGCCAGCATACCGTTTGCCTTCTTGACCGCCTGTTGCACCTGCATGCTCGCCTTCAGTGACTGGTGTACAAGAACACCCAGGTCTCTCTGTACTTCCCCCTCTCCCAATTTATTGCCATTTAAATAATAATTTGCCCTCCCGTTCCTGCACCCAAGGTGGATAACTTCGCACTTGTCCACATTATAGTGCATCTGCCATTTATCCGCCCAATCACCCAGTCTGTCCAAATCGCTCTGGAGCTTCCTGGTCTCCTCCTCTGAGCCCACCCCCCCTCCTAGTTTAGTGTCGTCTGCAAATTTGGAAATGCTGCATTCGACTCCCTGATCCAGGTCATTAATATAAATTGTGAACAGCTGGGGACCCAGGACAGATCCCTGTGGTACCCCACTTGTTACTGCCTGCCATTCAGAAAATGAGCCGTTTATTCCAACTCTCTGTTTTCTATCTGACAGCCAGTTCTCTATCCACGTCAATACTTTCCCCTTTATCCCATGAGCTTCAATTTTCCATGCTAATCTTTTATGTGGGACCTTATCGAAGGCCTTTTGGAAGTCCAGGTACACCACATCTACTGGCTCTCCCCCATCTATTTTACCAGTTACTCCCTCAAAAAATTCCAATAGATTAGTCAAGCACGATTTACCCTTTGTAAATCCATGTTGACTCTGTCCTATCCTGTCCCCATTTGCTAAGTGCTCGGCTATTTCATCCTTAATGATGGACTCCAGCATTTTGCCCACAACACACATACACATACGCACGCACACATACACGCATACAGATACACGCACACATACACGCGCACACATACACGTGCACACGCACACATACACACGCACACATACACGCATACATGCACACGCACAAATACACGCGCTCACATAGATGCACGTACATACACGCACACATACACGTGCACACATACATGCGCACACAAACGCTCGCACATACACATGCACACATACATGCGCACACATACGCTCACACACGCACACACATACACGCGCACACATACACGCGCACACATACACACACACACATATACGTGCACACATACATGTGCGCACATACATGCGCACACATACACACGCTCACATACACGTTCACACATACAAGCGCTCACATACATGCGCACACATACGCGCACACATACACACGCACAGATACACATGCTCACATACATGCGCACACATACACGCACACATACACATGCACACATACACGCGCACACATACACACACACCCATACATGCGCACACATACATGCGCACACATACACATGCACACATACATGCGCACACATACATGCACACTTACACGCGCACACATACACGCACACACATAGATGCGCACACATACACACACACACATACACACACACACATACACGCGCACACATACACGCGCACACATACACGCATGCACATACATGCGCATACATACACACACGCATGCACATACACGCGCACACATACACGCGCACACATTCACATGCACACATACACACGCACACATACACGCGCACACATACACACGCTCACATACACGCGCACACGCACACTCACACATACACGCGCACACATACACGTGCACACATACATGTGCACACATACATGTGCACACATACACGTGCAAACATCCACGCGCATACATACACACATACATATACACACACATACACGTGCACACATACATGTGCACACATACACGTGCAAACATACACGCGCATACATACACGCATACATATACACGCACACATACACGCGCACACATACACGCGCACACGCACGTGCACATATTCACGTGCACACTTACACGCACACATACACACGCACACATACATGCGCACACATACATGCACACACATACATGCACACATACACGCACACATACATGCACACACATACATGCACACATACACGCACACATACACGCGCACACATTCATGCACTTCCCCTTTTCCCAATCTATTGCCGTTCAGATAATAATCTGTCTTCCTGTTT
The DNA here is from genome assembly GCA_030390025.1 of Squalus acanthias. Taxonomy (NCBI): domain Eukaryota; kingdom Metazoa; phylum Chordata; class Chondrichthyes; order Squaliformes; family Squalidae; genus Squalus; species Squalus acanthias. The sequence continues at coordinate 3,813,037 of CM059435.1, read as the reverse complement.
TTGCCGCCAAAGTGGATAACCTCGCATTTATCCACATTATACTGCATTTGCCATGCATCTGCCCAATCACCCAACCTGTCCAAATCATACTGGAGTTTCTCTGCATCCTCCTCACAGCACACACGCCCACCCAGCTTTGTGTCGTCTGCAAACTTGGAGATATTACATCTAGTTCCCTCGTCTAGATCATTAATATATATTGTGAATAACTGGGGTCCTAGCAGAGGTGCCAATAACCAGGGGGCATAGATTTAAAGTAATTGGTCGGAGGTTTAGAGGGGAGTTGAGGAGAAATGTTTCCACCCAGAGGATGGTGGGGGTCTGGAACTCACTGCCTGAAAGGGTGATAGAGGCAGAAACCCTCATCACATTTAAAAAGTACTTGGATACGCACTCGAAGTGCCGAAACCTACAGGGCTACGGACCAAGTGCTGGAAAGTGGGATTAGGCGGGATCACTCTTTGTCGGCCGGCGCGGACAAGATGGGCCGAATGGCCTCCTTCTGTGCCGTAAATTTCTATGATTAAATTTGTATGATTTCTGGTTCTCCAATATGACCTATCCATTGGGGCAGTGCAGCAGGAGTAGGAAACAGTAGAAATAAAGGTTTGTGAGAGAATCGCCAAGTGTATGTGCTGTGATTCTCTGATCTGCTGTTGAATTATTAAACACTGCAGTGGAAGTTAGTTTAACTCCCCAGTGAAAAGTGACATAACACACACACAGGACACTGCGGTGATCTGCAGGAGGTGGGACAAGTTCTGTACAGCTTCGTGTTGTTCTGCGTGACAGATGTTGGAGCTGGGGATTTAAAAATTCTTCTCCAATCTTGGGGGGACCAGTATTGGCATCAAACACTCCCAGGACAGGTACAGCACGGGTTAGATACAGAGTAAAGCTCCCTCTACACTGTCCCATCAAACACTCCCAGGGCAGGTACAGCATGGGTTAGATACAGAGTAAAGCTCCCTCTACACTGTCCCATCAAACACTCCCAGGGCAGGTACAGCATGGGTTAGATACAGAGTAAAGCTCCCTCTACACTGTCCCATCTAACTTCCCAGGGCAGGTACAGCATGGGGTTAGATACAGAGTAAAGCTCCCTCTACACTGTCCCATCTAACTTCCCAGGGCAGGTACAGCATGGGTTAGATACAGAGTAAAGCTCCCTCTACACTGTCCCATCAAACACTCCCAGGGCAGGTACAGCATGGGTTAGATACAGAGTAAAGCTCCCTCTACACTGTCCCATCTAACTTCCCAGGGCAGGTACAGCATGGGGTTAGATACAGAGTAAAGCTCCCTCTACACTGTCCCATCTAACTTCCCAGGGCAGGTACAGCATGGGTTAGATACAGAGTAAAGCTCCCTCTACACTGTCCCATCAAACACTCCCAGGGCAGGTACAGCATGGGTTAGATACAGAGTAAAGCTCCCTCTACACTGTCCCATCTAACTTCCCAGGGCAGGTACAGCATGGGGTTAGATACAGAGTAAAGCTCCCTCTACACTGTCCCATCTAACTTCCCAGGGCAGGTGCAGCACGGGGTTAGATACAGAGTAAAGCTCCCTCTACACTGTCCCATCAAACACTCCCAGGGCAGGTACAGCACGGGTTAGATACAGAGTAAAGCTCCCTCTACACTGTCCCATCAAACACTCCCAGGGCAGGTACAGCACAGGTTAGATACAGAGTAAAGCTCCCTCTACACTGTCCCATCAAACACTCCCAGGACAGGTACAGCACGGGTTAGATACAGAGTAAAGCTCCCTCTACACTGCCCCATCAAACACTCCCAGGGCAGGTACAGCACGGGTTAGATACAGAGTAAAGCTCCCTTTACTCTGTCCCATCAAACACTCCCAGGGCAGGTACAGCACGGGTTAGATACAGAGTAAAGCTCCCTTTACTCTGTCCCATCAAACACTCCCAGGGCAGGTACAGCATGGGTTAGATATAGAGTAAAGCTCTCTCTACACTGTCCCATCAAACACTCCTAGGGCAGGTACAGCACGGGTTAGACACAGAGTAAAGCTCCCTCTACACTGTCCCATCAAACACTCCCAGGGCAGGTACAGCACGGGTTAGATACAGAGTAAAGCTCCCTCTACACTGCCCCATCAAACACACCCAGGGCAGGTACAGCACGGGGTTAGATACAGAGTAAAGCTCCCTCTACACTGCCCCGTCAAACACTCCCAGGGCAGGTACAGCACGGGTCAGATACAGAGTAAAGCTCCCACTACACTGTCCCATCAAACACTCCCAGGACAGGTACAGCACGGGTTAGATACAGAGTAAAACTCCCTCTACACTGTCCCAACAAACACTCCCAGGGCAGGTACAGCACGGGTCAGATACAGAGTAAAGCTCCCTCTACACTGTCCCAACAAACACTCCCAGGGCAGGTACAGCACGGGTCAGATACAGAGTAAAGCTCCCTCTACACTGTCCCATCAAACACTCCCAGGACAGGTACAGCATAAGTTAGATACAGAGTAAAGCTCCCTCTACACTGTCCCATCAAATACTCCCAGGGCAGGTACAGCATGGGTTAGATACAGAGTAAAGCTCCATCTACACTGCCTCATCAAACACTCCCAGGACAGGTACAGCACGGGTCAGATACAGAGTAAAGCTCCCTCTACACTGTCCCATCAAACACTCCCAGGGCAGGTACAGCACGGGTTCGATACAGAGTAAAGCTCCATCTACACTGCCTCATCAAACACTCCCAGGACAGGTACAGCACGGGTTAGAGACAGAGTAAAGCTCCCTCTACACTGCCTCAACAACGTGCTTTATAGTGGCTTATTGCACCAGTACGAGATGTTTCCATTTACTGGTACAGCCATGCTTTGGGCTCTCAGAGTGACACTGCCAGTTTAAGAACTTGTGTACTGGAACCTTCAGGGAGAAGAAATTTAACTGTATCTGTAGGTTTTTCATTCATCCATGCTGATCTACTCTGGACGACCCATGCCCACTGGTCGAGCTGTATTTGATGAATGTTTCTTTCAGTTGCTTAATTGTGAATTTATAGTGCAAAATCTGAAAGTAACTGCTTCCTCTGGATACAGAGAAACTCTTTCCTCTGGTGGGGGAGCCCAGAACAAGGGGGGATAATCTTCCAATTAGAGATCAGACGTTCAAGTGTGAAATCAGGAAAGAGTTTTTCACACAAAGGGTGGTGGAAATCCGGAACTCTCTCCCCCAAAAGGTTGTGGATGCTGGGGGTCTATTGGAGTTTTGAAGACAGAGATCTGGAGCCAAGGATGGAGTTGAGGTACAGATTACCCCGTGATCTCATTGAATGGTGGAGCAGGCTCGAGGGGCCGAATGGCCGACTCCTGCTCCTATATTCCAGAAATACCTCAAAGTGCTCCTTCAATGGTCAGATTCAAGAGCCTTTACTGGTAACTTATTTCCAAATTCTACAATGGAGAAATTCTGATTGGTGTAGTTGATGTATGAACACTATCCATTTACCAGAATGGTTCCGGGGATGGGGGATCTTAGCTACAAGGACAGGTTGGAGAAGCTGGATTTGTTTTCATTAGAGCAAAGGAGGTTGAGGGGTGATTTGATAGAGGTGTACAAGATTATGACAGGTTTGGATAGGCTAGACGGGGAAAGGCTGTTCCCACTAGTTGATGGTACAAGGACTAGGGGACACAGATTTAAGGTTTCGGGCAAGAGATACAGGGGGTATGTGAGGAAAAACCTTTTTACGCAGCGAGTGGTGATGACCTGGAACTCGCTGCCGATGGAAGTGGTGGAAGCGGAGACACTCAATGTTTTCAAGGGGAGACTGGATAGGCACTTGAGGGAAATAAACTTGCAGGGCTACGGGGATAGAGCGGGGGAATGGGACTGACTAGATTGCTCTGCAGAGAGCCGGCACGGACTTGACGGGCTCTTTCTGTGCCATTATGACTCTATGGCCTAAAAATTCGGTTGCTTTGCGCCTCCCGTTAGCACCCTAATGGGGCGCAAAGCAACTAGCACCCGGGCACGGCACCGCCAACGCCTCCCGCGAAATTCAGCAGGAGGTTAGTAGCGGCGGTAATCGCTGCGCCGCCGGCGATGACGTCATCGCCGTGCGCAGCGCCCCACTCGCGCCCCGGCCGCGATCTACAGTAGCGCCCACTGACATACCTGGGTCAGGGGGGCCTACCTGCGGCCGGGGCGGCGCTAATTAAAGGCGAGGTGCCGGGCGGCCATTATTGTTGCTGGCCGCCTGCCAGCACCTGCCCCCGTTGCCGTCAACGGCCTCCTGACCAGGCCCCCCGCGGAGTGCTGGCTTCACAATGAGCACGATACTCCCTCGCACGTCGTGCCGCGGTACTGCAGGCCGTCCTCCCCTTTTTAAAGGGGAGGGGCCTTGCGCAGCGCGACCCAGGGGCCCAGCTGGGCCACCAGGGATCGGAGTGCCGGCAAAAGAGCCCGGCACTCAAGAGAAGTGCCGGGCTCATGGAGCGCAGCCGGCACTCCGTGGGGGGGCGGGTCAGAAGGCCGGGGACGGCAACAGGGGCAGGTGCTGGCAGGCGGTAAACAACAAAAATGGCCGCCCAGCACCTCGCCTTTAATTAGCGCCGCCCCGGCCGCAGGTTGGCCCCCCTGACCCCGTCGGACATAGCGTCTGGCGGTAAGTCAGGGGGTGCGACCGAAGATTGCGGGCGGGGCGCAAGCGGGGCGCTAGTTGCTTTGCGCCCCATTAGGGCGCTAACGGGAGGCGTAAAGCAACCGAATTTTTAGGCCTATGACTCTATGACTTGACTCACTCCTGCTACATTCCTCTGTGTGCTATTTTCACACAGACTTTGCTCCAGTTAAAATAAGTGAGTTAATGCCTGTGTATAAATAGCATGCACAGGAAAGCAGAGGAGAACATTAATCATTCATATGCCATCTTCAACAATCTTTACCCTTATGACCTATTGTGTGAAAGCAATCCCTCCGAACTTTCCTTTGAATTTTAACTCCTATCTCCTGATATTTGCACCGTTCGCCATTTATGAACAATTTTACCTGAATCGATTTCCTTCGTAATATTGAAAAGATTAAGCTGAACTTAACATTAGAGTTTGGAAGTAACCTTCATTATGACGATTATGTGAGCCCTTCAAACAGTACTAAGCCATTCCATTAACCCCAGTTAACAACAACTTGCATTTATATAGCGCCTTAAACGAAGTAAAATGTCCCAAGGTCCTTCACAGGTGCGATTATCGGACAAAAGTTGACACTGAGCCAAAGATGAAGACAGGTGACCGAAAGCTTGGTTAAAAAAAGGTGGGTTTAAAGAAGGAGAGAGAAGTGGAGAGGCAGCGAGATTTAGGGAGGGAATTCCAGAGGGCCTTGGGGTTCAGGCAGCTGAAGGCACGGCCGCCAATGGTGGGGCGGTGGAAATCGGGGATGTTCAAGAGGCGAGAATTGGAGGAGCGCAGAGATCCTGGAGGGTTGTGGGGCTGGGGGAGGTTACACAGATAGGGAGAGACGAGGCCATGGAGGGATTTGAACACATGGGTGAGAATTTTTAAATTGAGGTGTTGGTGGACCGGGAGCCGATGTAGGTCAGCGAGCACAGGGGGTGATGGGTGAACGGGACTTGGCACGAGTTAGGATACAGGCGGCAGAGTTAAGATACTTAACCTAAAATATAACTTGCAGTAACTTCCTCTCCCTCCTCCAACAGTAACAAATTACTACACAGACTTTGGTAAAATTATCTTTCTACTCAGTACTTTCTCCAGGGACAGTTCTAGGTTGCTAGGTAGGTGATTGAGATGTTGGCAATGGATGGCGTTGTCGGTGGACAGCTCAATCTCTCAGATGGACACCTCAGGTTTTATAGCCGGCTGTTCAGATGTCTACAGTTGCCTCAGGCTGTCTTGGCAGATGTTGCAAGACCTCGTACTCAGCACGCTTCCCTGACCCCCTGTCCTGGCACACTTCCAGCAGTGCTGAAGCTCATAAGGTAATTTAAAACCTTGCAAGATTTTCTGCTTTCTTTCGAAAAGCAGTAAAATCTGATGATTCATTTCTGTTTCTGGCCAAAACTTTGCCTTCCGAGGGGAAACAAACATCTTGCAACTCAAACAAAGACTTTGCTTCAAATAATAACATTATAAAGAGCAGTTTGCTGCTTACAAGATTAGTCTGGAACAAGACATCAATCATGTCTAATTATACAGAGGCTGGTGAACTCCTTGGGGTCATGTTGAGTCAAAAGGCAGCTTGGCTCAGCCAGTAGCACTCACATGTCAAGCGGCATGTAAATGATGCTCTACAACAGCACCGAGGGAGGTCCTGTTCTTCAGATGACATGTTGAAATAAGACACTGTCCGCATTTACAGCTTAATTGAACCTCCCATTGCACTATACCCATAGCATACCAGAGCTATAGGTGAGACCAGCGAGCAATGAAGGGGAGGAGCTTACACGTGGCAGTAGATACAGAAACAACTGGGAAGATAAAGGAATGTGCTTAAAGCCTGACAGGATTTCAGGTCTACATGGTCTCCACTCAAGGGAATTGGAAGAAGTAGGTGAAAAAAATTGGGATTGCATTACATGTAGTCTTCCAAAGCTCACTGGATTTAGGAATTGTATTGATTAGTATCCAAAGTTCACGGGATTTAGGAATTGTATTGGCTTTATAAATAGAGGCATAGAGTACAAAAACAAGGAAGTTATTCTGAACTTTTATAAAACACTGGTTATGCCCCAGCTGGACTAATGGCCTAGAAATTCGGGTGGCCGGCTTGCCGCGGGGGTAAGGATCGCACGCGCTCTTACCCACCGCGCCTGCCGTTGTGTTTCGGGCCCACAGGAACTTCGGGTCCTGGGCCTCTCCCTAGTGCTGGCGCGCAGTGCTTGCGTGTTCCAGGGGCGCAGTTAGTGGGATCACATGGGCCATGGAGAGCCAATGGCAGCAGACCATCTTTCATTCATAGATTTGACAGGAGACCTGTCAAATCTATGAATACAAATCGCCCCCAAAAGAACAGCTAAATCAAAAATAAATTTTTAAAAAAACCATCACATTAATAAAATAACTATAGTTAAATAAATTAACCACTTTAAACAAAAATTTAAATTTTTGAAAAAATTTAAATTCTTTTTAAAAGTTATAAAAATAAACTTACCTTTCTTTAAAGTCTCTAAAAAAGATAAACCTATTGAAAATGTTTTTAAATTATACTTAATTAACTACTTACCTTGTTGAAAAGGGGTCTTACGCCTCCTTTTTACTTGTGTAAAATCTTCAATACTTACCCTCGCGTTGAAACCTGAAAAAAAACCTAAGTGTGCTGCGTGCGCACAGCCTCTAGTGCAGTACTCAGTACTGCCCCTCCGAAAGTGCAGCTCTCCCTCAGTACTGCCCCACCGACAGGGCGGCGCTCCCTCAGTACTGCCCCTCCGACAGTGCAGCGCTCCCTCAGTACTGCCCCTCCGACAGTACAGTGCTCCCTCAGTACTTCCCCTCCGACAGTGCAGCGCTCCCTCAGTACTGCCCCTCCGATAGTGCAGTGCTCCCTCAGCACTGCCCCTCCGACAGTACAGTGCTCCCTCAGTACTTCCCCTCCGACAGTGCAGCGCTCCCTCAGTACTGCCCCTCCAACAGTGCAGCGCTCCCTCAGCACTGCCCCTCCGACAGTGCAGCTCTCACTCAGCACTGCCCCTCCGACAGTGCGGCGCTCCCTCAGTACTGCCCCTCCGACAGTGCAGCGCTCCCTCAGCGCTGCCCCTCCGACAGTGCAGTGCTCCCTCAGTACTGCCCCTCCGACAGTGCAGCTCTCACTCAGCACTGCCCCTCCGACAGTGCGGCGCTCCCTCAGTACTGCCCCTCCGACAGTGCAGCGCTCCCTCAGCGCTGCCCCTCCGACAGTGCAGCGCTCCCTCAGTACTGCCCCTCCGACAGTGCGGCGCTCCCTCAGTACTTCCCCTCCGACAGTGCGGCGCTCCCTCAGTACTGCCCCTCCGACAGTGCAGCGCTCCCTCAGTACTGCCCCTCCGACAGTGCGGCGCTCCCTCAGTACTGCCCCTCCGATAGTGCAGCGCTCCCTCAGCACTGCCCCTCCGACAGTGCAGCGCTCCCTCAGTACTGCCCCTCCGACAGTGCGGCGCTTCCTCAGTACTGCCCCTCCGACAGTGCATGCGGCGCTCCTCAGTACTGCCCCTCCGACAGTGCAGCGCTCCCTCAGCACTGCCCTCCGACAGTGCAGCGCTCCCTCAGTACTGCCCCTCCGACAGTGCGGGCTCCCTCAGTACTGCCCCTCCGACAGTGCGGGCGCTCCCTCAGCACTGCCCCTCCAACAGTGCAGCGCTCCCTCAGTACTGCCCCTCCGACAGTGCGGAGCTCCCTCAGTACTGCCCCTCAGACAGTGCAACACTCCCTCAGTACTGCCCCTCCGACAGTGCGGAGCTCCCTCAGTACTGACCCTCCGACAGTGCAACACTCCCTCAGCACTGCCCCTCCGACAGTGCAGCGCTCCCTCAGTACTGCCCCTCCTCAGTACTGCCCCTCCGACAGTGCAGTGCTCCCTCAGTACTGCCCATCCGACAGTGCAGCTCTCATTCAGCACTGCCCCTCCGACAGTGCGGCGCTCCCTCAGTACTGCCCCTCCAACAGTGCAGCGCTCCCTCAGCGCTGCCCCTCCGACAGTGCATCGCTCCCTCAGTACTGCCCCTCCGACAGTGCGGCGCTCCCTCAGTACTTCCCCTCCGACAGTGCGGCGCTCCCTCAGTACTGCCCCTCCGACAGTGCAGCGCTCCCTCAGCACTGCCCCTCCGACAGTGCAGCACTCCCTCAGCACTGCACTGGAGTGTCAGCCTAGCTTTTTGTGCTCAACTCCCTAGAATGGGACTTGAACCCACAACCTTCTGACTCAGAGGCGAGAGTGCGACCCACTGAGCCACAGCTGACACTAAGGCAAAAGAATCAGAGGCGACTTGTGGGAAAAAAATGTTTCCGCAGCGAGTTGTTGTGATCTGGAATGCGCTGCCTGAAAGGGCGGTGGAAGCAGATTCAATAATAACTTTCAAAAGAGAATTGGACAAATACTTGAAAAGGAAAACTTGGAAGGGCTCTGGGGAAAGAGCAGAGAGAGTGGGACTAATTGGAGAGCTCTTTCAAAGAGCCGGCACAGGCACGATGGGCCGAATGGCGGCTTCCTGTGCTGTATGATTCACTGATTCTATTGAATAGTATCTTAGTTTGGTTTTCGTTGTGTTCAGTAACGTCAACTCACTTTCTTGACTGATGGAATAATACAAGTTGCACACAGTGAGAGTTCAACGCGTCTCTGTAACATTAGAGTATTGAAGACTGATGGGATCAGGCTTTAGTATCGAATCCCAAACTGCAGCAGAGAATAAAACATTGTATTTCTGTGCAACATATCACCGCCAAGACCATCCTTACTGGACCAGTAAATTGCTGGCGTTCTCCCTAGTTCCAGCCATTATATTGTCAGACAGCAGCCTCAAATCAACCGGCAAAATGATATGAACTTTGAAACTATTCCCAGTCTCAATAAGTGATAGAAACTATTCAAAGCTAAATTTTGGAGGCCTTTTAGTGTGACAGTGGCACCATTATTCAAGTCATGAATTTCTACATCATCCTACGCATAATTTCACAATAAGAGATATCAACATTTTTGGGCCCAATCGAGCCCAGTCTGCCCCCTCAGGTGGATGTAAATGATCCCATGGCACTATTCCAGAGTAGGTGCGTTCTCCTTGATGTCCTGACCAATATTTATCCCACAACCAACATCATTTAAAAACTGATGATCTGGTCATTATCACATTGCTGTTTGTGGGATCTTGCTGTGTGTAAATTGTCTGCCGCGTTTCCTACATTACAACAGTGACTACACTTCAAACCTGCTTCATTGGCTGGAAAGCGCTTTGGGACGTCCGGAGGTTTTTATTTTTTATTCATTCCTGGAATCTGGGCATCGCTGGCAAGGCCAGCATTTATTGCCCTTCCCTAATTGCTCTTGAGGAGGTGAGGTGAGCCGCCTTCTTGAACCGCTGCAGTCCGTGTGGTGAAGGTACTCCCACAGTGCTGATGAAGGAACGGCCGATATATTTCCAAGTCAGGATGGTGTGTGACTTCGAGGGGAACTTGGAGGTGGTGGTGTTCCCATACACCTGCTGCCCTTGTCCTTCTAGGTGGAAGAGGTCGCAGGGGAGGGTGGTGCTGACGAAGAAGCCTTGGTGAGTTGCTGCAGTGCATCTTGTAGATGGTACACACTGCAGCCACGGTACGCCGGTGATGGAGGGAGTGAATGTTTAAGGTGGTGGATGGGGTGCCAATCAAGCGGGTGGCTTTGTCCTGGATGGTGTCGAGCTTCTTGAGTGTTGTTGGAGCTGCACTCATCCAGGCAAGTGGAGAGTATTCCATCACACTCCTGACTTGTGCCTTGTAGATGGTAGAAAGGCTTTGGGGAGTCACTCGCAACAGAATACCCAGCCTCTGACCTGCTCTTGTAGCCACCGTATTTATGTGGCTGGTCCAGTTAAGTTTCTGGTCAATGGTGACCCCTAGGATATTGATGGTGGGGGATTCGGCGATGGTAATGCCGTTGAATGTCAACGGGCGGTGGTCAGACTCTCGCTTGTTGGAGATAGTCATTGCCTGGCACTTGCCTGGAACCAACTAGGGAACAGGCTATTTTAGATCTAGTATTGTGCAATGAGAAAGGGTTAATTACTAACCTTGTAGTAAAGGGGCCTTTAGGGAAGAGTGACCATAATATGATAGAATTTTATATTGAGTTTGAAAGTGATTTAGTTAAATCCGAAACTAGGGTCTTAAATCTAAACAAAGCAAACTACGTAGGTATGAGGGGCGAGTTGGCTAAGGTAGATGGGAAACTACATTAAAAGGTATGATGGTAGACAAGCAATGGCTAGCATTTAAAGAATTAATATATAATTTACAACAAATATACATTCCTTTAAGACACAAAAACCCCACAAGAAAAGTGGTCCAACCATGGTTTAAGAGAAGTTAAAGATAGTATTAGATCAAATGAAAAGGCTTATTGGGGGAGAAATTCAGTATCGCCCCATTTGGGGCGCAATTATCGGCCGGGCGCAAAGTTTAGCGCCTGGCGTTAATTATCGCCACCGACTGCAAACTTGACTTTTATCGCCCCTGGAGGTGATTGGAGCGCTAAATCAGGCGCTTCACACCTGTCTTAAGGCGCAAAGGCCGAGGAGCAAGGCGCTACCTCAGAGCGCTGGCGAAGCTCATGTGATGTCAGTCAGCAATGGAACACACACACAATGGCACCGGCCAGTTCTTAAAGGGAATGGTTGACCTTGCTTTCCATCCACATCCTGCTCATTGCAGCCTTGAATCCCGGCCTGGAGAGACCTGCACATCAAATCTGCTGGAAAGAACAATGGAGAGTACCAGGGAAAGAGCTTAGAGTGCAGCTCCCACAGTCTCTTCTAAATCGATACAAGGAATGGCAAATTAAAATGAACCTGCAAAGTGCTGCTCAGTATCCAAAACTCCTTCACACAGCGTTGAATCTCTCCAGAAGTCTCTCTCTCTCTCTCTCAAAATGCATGGTTCAAAAATGGCACCAACAATAAAAGGCAGGAAGCGGTCGCCTTTAAGAGGGCGCTAATGGGACACAAAGGGGTAGAAATTAGGTCGCGCCCCATTTGGGGCGCAAATATCGTCCGGACGCAAATATTAGCGCCTGGTGCTAATTATCGGCACTGACAGGAAACTTCACTTTTACCGCCCCGGGAGGTGAGTGGAGCGCTAAAGCAGGCACTGCACACCTCTCTTAAGGCGCAAAGGGCGAGCAGTGAGGCACTAACTCGGAGCGCTGGCGAAGCTCATGTAATGTCAGTCAGCAATGGAACACACACACAATGGCACAGGCCAGTTCTTAAAGGGGATGGTTAATATTGCTTTCCATCCACATCCTGTTCATTGCAGCCTTGAATCTCGGCCTGGAGAGACTTGCACATCAAATGTGCTGGAAAGTACAATGGAGAGTACCAGGCAAAGAGCTCAGAGTGCAGCTCCCACAGTCTCTGCTAAATCGATACAAGGAATGGCAAATCAAAATGAACCTGCAAAGTGCTGCTCAGTACCCAAAACTCCTTCACACAACGTTGAATCTCTCCAGAAGTCTCTCCCTCTCTCTCTCAGAATGCGTAGTTCAAAAATGCCACCAACAATAAAAGACAGGAAGAGGCCCCCTTTAAATAGCGCCCCCCCCAGCCCCACAGCGATTGATAGCGTTCCAGTCTTCTGGTCGTTGGAAGCGCCAGACGGTAAGGCAGGGGGCGCCACTCAATTTCTGCTATGGGGCGCCACAAGGGCGTTGCACCATGGAATGACGTCACAATCTGCGCGCGCAGGTGGTCGCAGCGGTAAGTTTTAGCGCCGCCGCACAATCTCAAGTTAAGTTCTCGAGCGGCGCAAACATCGCTGCGCCCGGGCGTTAGCGGCTTTGCGCCCCATTAGCGCCCTCTTAAGGCGCTAATGGGAGGCGCAACCAAGTGAATTTTTACCCCAAATCATCTAGCGCCCAGGCGCGGCGATGTTTGCGCCGCTCGCGAAATTAACTAGACATTTTGCAGTGGCGCTAAACACTACTGCCACGATCTCCTGCGCCGGCAGATCGTGACGTCAGTCGAGTGCGCAACGCCCCGGTATCATCCCGGAGCAGATATTGAGTGGCGCCCCCTGCCTTACCGCCTGACGCTAGCAACGACAGGTTGAGGGGAGCATTTTGCAGTCATGAAGGGACTGGGGGAGCGCTATTTAAAGGCGACCGCTTCCTGCCTTTTATTGTTGGTGCCATTTTTGAACCATGCATTCTGAGAGAGAGAGAGAGAGACTTCTGGAGAGAAATAAATTAACCAATTTAAACAAAAAATTTAAAATCCTTTAAAAAGTTATAAAAATAAACTTACCTTTCTTTAAAGTCTCTAAAAAAGATATACCTGTTGAAAAAAATTCAAAATAATACTTAATTAACTACTTACCTTGTTAAAAGAGGGTCTTACGCCTCCTTTCTTTATGTGCAAAATCTTCCATGCTTACCTGCGCGTTCAAAGCACTAAGTGCACTGCGTGCGCGCAGCCTGTAGCGTGCACGCGGTTCACCTAGGAACCGCCCCCTTTTGAAATCACCAAGTGCCGGTTTTCAGCGCATGCGCAGTGCATGCAGAAAACTGGCAATTGGAGACAGAATACGCGAGAGTACACAGTGCGTACTCTCGCGTAGAGACACTAATTTTTGGGCCACAAAGTTCTTACAGGGCTTGACAGGGTAGATGCAGGGAAGCTGTTTCCCCTGTCTGGGGAGTCTAGAACCAGGGGTCAGATTCTCAGAATAAGGGGTCGGCCATTTAGGACTGAGATGAGGAGAAATTTGTTCACTCAGAGGGTGGTGAATCTTTGGAATTCTCTACCCCAGAGGGCTGTGGAGGCTCAGTCGTTGAGTATATTCAAGATAGAGATCGATAGATTTTTGGATATTAAGGAAATCAAGGGATATGGAGATAGTGCAGGTAAGTGGAGTTGAGGTAGAAGATCGTCCATGATCTTATTGAATGGTGGAGCAGGCTCGAAGGACCAAATGGCCGACTCCTGCTCCTATTTCTTATGTTTTTATATGTTCTTATTGTGTGGCGCGAATGTTACCTGCCACTTATCAGACCAAGCCTGAATGTCATCCAGGTCTTGTTGCATGCGGGCATGGACTGCTTCATTATCTGAGGAGTTGTGAATGGCGCTGAACACTGTGCAGTCATCAGCGAACATCCCCACTTCTGACCTTATGATGGAGGGAAGGTCATTGATGAAGCAGAGATGTCCTGGGGCTGTGATGATTGACCTCCAACAACCACAACCATCTTCCTCTGTGCTAGGTATGACTCCAGCCAGTGAAGAGTTTTCCCCCTGATTCCCATTGACTTCAGTTTTACTAGAGCTCCTTGATGCCACACTCGGTCAAATGCTGCCTTGATGTCAAGGGCAGTCACTCTCACCTCACCTCTGGAATTCAGCTCTTTTGTCCATGTTTGGACCAAGGTTGTAATGAGGTCGAGAGCCGAGTGGCTCTGGCGGAATCCAAACTGAGCATCGGTGAGCAGGTTATTGGTGAGTAAGTGCCGCCTTCCATCACTTTGCTAATGTTTGAGAGTAGGCTGATGGGGCGGTAATTGGCCGGATTGGATTTGTCCTGCTGTGATAGTGGGGATCTCAGGAGGAGGCCGATATGGATCATCCACTCAGCACTTCTGGCTGAAGATGGTTGCAAATGCTTCAGCCTTGTCTTTTGCACTCACGTACTGGGCTCCACCATCATTGAGGATGGGAATATTCATGGAGCCTCCTCCTCCTCCTCCCATTAGTTGTTTAATGGTCCACCACCATTCATGACTGGATGTGGCAGGACTGTAGAGCTTTGATCTGATCAGTTGATTGTGGGATCGTTTAGCTCTGTCTATAGCATGCTGCTTCCGCTTTTTAGCATGCATGTAGTCCTGTGTTGCATCTTCCACAGATTGGCACCTCAATTTTAGGTATGCCTGGTGCTGCTCCTGGCATGCTCTTCTACACTCCTTATTGAACCAGGGTTGGTCCCCTGGCTTGATGGTAATGGTAGAGTGAGGGATATGCCGGGCCATGAGGTTACATATTGTGGTGGAATACAATTCTGCGGCTGCTGATGGCCCACAGCACCTCATGGATGCCCAGTTTTAAACTGCTAGATCTGTTCTGAATCCATCCCATCTAGTACGGTGGTAGTGCCACACAACACGATGGAGGGTGTCCTCAGTGTGAAGACAGGACTGCGTCTTCACAATGACTATGCGCTGGTCACTGCTACCAATGCTGTCATGGACAGATGCATCTGCGACAGGTAGATTGGTGAGGACGAGGTCAAGTAGGTTTTTCCCTCGTGTTGGTTCTCTCACCACCTGTCGCAGGCCCAGAATGGCAGTTATGTCCTTCAGGACTCGGCCAGCTCGGTCAGTAGTGGTGCTACCGAGCCACTCTTGGTGATGGACATTGAAGTCCCCCACCCAGAGTACATTCTGTGCCCTTGCTGCTCTCAGTGCTTCTTCCAAGTGGTGTTCAACATGGAGGAGTGCTGATTCATCAGCTGAGGGAGGGCGGTAGGTGGTAATCAGCAGGCAATTTCCTTGCCCATGCTTGACCTGAAGCCATGAGACTTCATGGGGTCCGGAGTCAATGTTGAGGACTCCATGGGCAACACGGTGGCATAGTGGTTAGCACTGGTGCCTCACAGCGCCAGAGACCCGGGTTCGAATCTGACCTCGGGTGACTGTCTGTGTGGAGTTTGCACATTCTCCCCGTGTCTGCGTGGGTTTCCTCCGGGTGCTCCGGTTTCCTCCCGCAGTCCAAAAATGTGCGGGTTAGGTTGATTTGGCTATGATAAATTGACCCTTAGTGTTAGGGGGGATTAAATATGTGGGGTTATGGGGATAGGATGGGATATGTTAGGGGGAATTAAATATGTGGGGTTACGGGGGTAGGGTGGGATATGTGTACTGTGGGGATTAAAGCAGGGACAGGGTACTGGATTTGGATGATCAGCCATGATCGTATTGAATGGCGGAGCAGGCTCGACGGGCCGAATGGCCTACTCCTGCTCCTAGATTCTATGTTTCTATGTTTCTATGACTCCCAGGGCCACTCCTTCCCAACTGTACCACCACCTCTGGTGGGTCTGTCCTGCCGGTGAGACAGGACATACCCAGGGATGGTGATGGAGGAGTCTGGGACATTGGCTGGGAGATTGTGAAAGGCGCTATATAAATGCAAGTCTTTCTTTTCTTTCTTAATCCCTGCCATCAGAGCAGCACCCTACTGTAGCCATTCATATATTTCCAATTCTCACACCCGGTAGTCTCCCTGGTCCTGAATTTCCTCGGAGTTTCTGCCAATGGGTGAAGCTAGCCGATTTCAGGATGCGATAGGAACATACGAAAATGACGGGCAGGAAAAGACTAGCTGGTCCATCGAGCCTGTCCCACACTCCATGATGGCCGGAGCATCTAAACACTTCCTGCCCCCGTCCTACTGCCGCGTGATCTCCTGGGAGAGGCAAAGTAAACGGGAAAAAATCTCTGGCGAGTTCTTCTCCGACCCCCCACAGGTGATGGAAACCAGTCCGGGAGATCACATGGTTCTCTGTTAATCCTCTATATCACCTGATCTCTGTCCCAGTCAGGAACTGCTCGTGCTCCCTCTCGACAGCAGAGCGTCAGCACCCATCGCACCAGCAGGCAACACCTTCCAGAGGCTCGCTGCTCTCTGGGAAAAGAAGAACCGCCCAACATCGAGCCTAGTCCCACTCCTGCGCAGGTTCAATTCCTGTCCTCCTCCCCAATCAGTCAAAATTTAATAGGTCATCTGTGGCTCAGTGGGCAGCACTCTCGCCTCTCAGTCAGAAGGCCATGGGTTCAAGTTCCACTCTAGAGACTCGAGCACAAACTGAGGGAGTGCTGCACTGTCGGAGGGGCAGTACTGAGGGAGCACTGCACTGTCGGAGGAGCAGTACTGAGGGAGCGCCGCACTGTCGGAGGGGCAGTACTGAGGGAGTGCCGCACTGTCGGAGGGGCAGTACTGAGGGAGATCCGCATTGTCGGAGGGGCAGTACTGAGGGAGCGCTGCACTGTCGGAGGGGCAGTACTGAGGGAGCACCGCACTGTCGGAGGGGCAGTACTGAGGGAGCTTCGCACTGTCGGAGGGGCAGTACTGAGGGACTGCTGCACTGTCGGAGGGGCAGTACAGATGGAGCGCCGCACTGTCGGAGGGGCAGTACTGAGGGAGAGCCGCACTGTCGGAGGGGGCAGTACTGAGGGAGCACTGCACTGTCGGAGGGGCAGTACTGAGGGAGCGCCGCACTGTCGGAGGGGCAGTACTGAGGGAGCACTGCACTGTCGGAGGAGCAGTACTGAGGGAGCGCCGCACTGTCGGAGGGGCAGTACTGAGGGAGTGCCGCACTGTCGGAGGGGCAGTACTGAGGGAGATCCGCATTGTCGGAGGGGCAGTACTGAGGGAGCGCTGCACTGTCGGAGGGGCAGTACTGAGGGAGCACCGCACTGTCGGAGGGGCAGTACTGAGGGAGCGCCGCACTGTCGGAGGGGCAGTACTGAGGGAGTGCTGCACTGTCGGAGGGGCAGTACAGATGGAGCGCCGCACTGTCGGAGGGGCAGTACTGAGGGAGAGCCGCACTGTCGGAGGGGCAGTACTGATGGAGCGCCACACTGTCGGAGGGGCAGTACTGATGGAGCGCCGCACTGTCGGAGGGGCAGTACAGATGGAGCGCCGCACTGTCAGAGGGGCAGTACTGAGGGAGCGCCGCACTGTCGGAGGGGCAGTACTGATGGAGTGCTGCATTGTCAGAGGTGCTGTCTCTCGAATGAGACGTTAAACTGAGTCCCTGTCTGCTCTCTCAAGAGATCTCATAGCACTATTTCGAAGAAGAGCAGGGGATTTGTTCCTGGTGTCCTGGCCAATTTTTATCCCTCAACTAGCATCTGAAACAGATTATCTGGTCATTATTACATTGCTGTTTGTGGGAGCTTGCTGTGCGCAAATTGGCTCCCGCCTTTCCTACATTACAACACTTCAAAATCATATTTCCTTGGCTGTAAAGCGGTATGGGACGTCCGGTGAATGGCGCTATAGAAAGGCAAGTCTTTCTTTTTCTCTCACTCGGTAGGCGATCCACCCTGTTATTATTTTATAAACTTCTATCAGGTCGCCTCTAAGTCTACTCTGCTCTAAAGTAGAGGTTCTGCCATTAGCCATTGGCCCAAGCTCGGGAAAGGATGAATGAGCCTGATGTGACACTCCTGAGTGATGTTAGTGAGCCCTCGGTGGCCCCTGCTGAGAACGGCACAGGTAAGGACGTTGAGTCAGGACTCAGGCTGATACAAGAGCAGAATACTGCCGATGCTGGAAATCTGAAACACAAACAGAAAATGCTGGAAATGCTCAGCAGGTCAGGCAGCGTCTGTGGAGAGAGAAACAGAGTCAACGTTTCAGGTCGATGCCCTGACCAAGTTCTGACAAAGGGTCATCGAGCTGAAACGTTAACTCTGTCTCTCGCTCTCTCTCTACGGACGCTGCCAGACCAGTTGAGCGGTCCCAACACTTTCTGTTTTTGTTTATGATTTATTATTGGGCTCAGACTGAGCTGTGAGCCCTCCCACAGTTGGTCAATCGCTGATTATCCTCAGAAACAAGGGATGGGCAACGAGGGGAGGTACAGCAGGGCAGCTATGGCCAGTGTGGGGGTGACAGGAAGAGTCCACGAGTTCAGCGGAAAGAAACATGGGTTTTTTTATTTTTTTAGGCAAAGAATAATAACACGACAATTCTGTCAAAAGCTAAAAATATATTTTCCTGTTTTGCGGTGGGCAGACCGTGATATTCAGGTCGCTCAGCCAATGAAACTCTCTGAGGAGCTCACTGCTTAGTGCTGTGTAATGTAAAATGTTAATGAACGTGTCATCAATGATTGAGAATTTATTTCCAACCTTGTGACTCCTCTCTCAGATTCACTTTGTCATAAGAACTCTCAGCTGAAAGTGACAGCGTGATTTATAATACATAAGGGCAGTCTATACACTCGTTAAATGTGTCGAAAATTATTTAAAACCCCTGGGGGGAAAAATTAGGTCGTGCCCCGTTTGGGGCGCAAATATCGTCTGGACGCAAATATTAGCGCCTGGCGCTAATTATCGCCACTGACTGGAAACTTCACTTTTACCGCCCTGGGAGGTGAGTGGAGCGCTAAATCAGGCGCTGCACACCTGTCTTAAGGCGCAAAGGCCGAGCAGTGAGGCGCTAACTCAGCGCGCGAGCGCAGCGCAGGTACTGCCAGTTAGCGAGGGAACACAGACACACTGGCGCCGGCCAGTTCTTAAAGCGGGGGGGGCCAACTTGCTCCCCAGCCACACCCTGCTCATTGCAGCCTTGAATCTCGGCCTGGAGAGACCTGTGAATCCATTTTGCTGCCAAGGATGGAGAGGGTGAGAGAACGAGCTCAGCGCTTCACCGAGCGGGCCTTGGATGCTCTGGTTGGCGCGGTGGAGCGCAGAAGATGTATACTCTTCCCTGAGAGTGGCAGGAGGCCTTTGCCACGCGAGTACAGAAGAGTGTGGAGGGAGGTGGCTCAGAGCGTCTCCTCCAGGAGCATGGTGCCCAGGACCCATGTTCAATGCTGCAAAAAGTTCAACGACCTCACTCGGGTCGTCAGGGTGAGTGGCTTTTTCTCAATACCTCTCCATCCCTCCATCTCAACCTCACTCTATGGCCAGAGGGTCTTAAAACCCCAATGCACAACACTCATCCAACACCTATGGCCCTTTCATGAAACACACACACACATTCCACACTTTGCATACAGTAAGGGCTATTCACCTATGGGAGGCACATCAGGCAAGACCATGGCTGCATACAGTAAGGGCTATTCACCTATGGGAGGCACATCAGACAAGACCATGGCTGTATACAGTAAGGGCTATTCACCTATGGGAGGCACATCAGGCAAGACCATGGCTGTATACAGTAAGGGCTATTCACCTATGGGAGGCACATCAGGCAAGACCATGGCTGTATATTTACTCAGATGCTGTCCTTTTTCTTGCAGGCCAAGCTGGCGCATAATAGGAGACAGCAGCAACGGACAGGTGGAGGGCGGCCTCAGCTGCAACCCCTCAGCGATCTTGAGGAGCGCGTCCACAAGATTGTGGCAAGCAGGGTGATCGGTCCCGTCGCCACTGGAGATGCCGACCCCGTTCTGGACAGCAATGGTAAGGTCATCACCTTTTTGTCCTCTGTCCTTCCACTTGTCCCTCACAACACCAGCCTTTGACACTTTCAATCCAACTTGCTAACTCGCTGCACTTATTCCTCCCTTACTGCCACCCTGTCCTCACGCTAAAGCCACTCTTGTACCTCCCTGCTTTCAGATGGTGATTCACCAGCTGAGGAGACGGGCCCTGAAGCTGCCAGTGGGAGTGAAGCTGCAGCCGAGGAGGAAGAGGAAGCCGGAGCATCAGTGCCACCCTCTCCCGAGGAAGCCCATGCCCACACTGGGAACACGCCTTCCCTGGAGGGGAGCAGGGGGGAAGGGTCTGATGAGGGTGAAGCTCCAGGACCCAGTGGGCTGCAGCAACGCCATGGGGGTAGGGAAGAACGGGGGCCTTCTCCCCAGAGGGAGAGTATGCCAGCGACTCCTACTGCAATGGACGCAGAGGAGGAGCGGCTGATCGCAGAAATGAACACCCAGGCGGTGGGCATGCACACTGAGCTCATGGGTGCAGTGGGAAGGGTGCCCGAATGCATTGAGTCACTGGCAAGGAGTGTGGAGCACTTCGCTGTAGCACAGGCGGATGCCACACTAACGCTTAGTGCTGCAATTCAGTCACTGACTGCCGTGATCCCATCTCTGACTGCTCTCATGCAGACTCAGATTGAGGCCACGCGAGCACTGACTGCTGCCAACCTCGATGGTTCGTTCACATGTCCCCGGGGCTCTCACCGCGCCGCAGCAGGCCAGCAATCTGTGCTCCAGCAGATTGCTCCGGATGCTGAAGTGCTGCCCCGTGGGAGTGCCAGTGTGTCGGGCGAACAGGGAGTTGCTGTCCTCTCTCACGATGACAGCATTCCTGCTGCCAACACTGTCACTTCTCCACTGCACTTGCCACCACCTGTAGGACAGACTGCTGCCGCCCATGCAGAGTTGGTGCAGTCTGCAGCCGGGCCCTCCAGGCCCAGAACTGGTCGAGGCCGTCCTTCAGGGGCATCTGCAGTGTCAGGGTCTGACGATCAGCAGCCTTCCACCAGCCTTGCTGCAGCCACTGAGGTCCCATTACAGAGGAGCAGTAGGGTTAGAAGGGGGGAAGTGCGCAAGGGAAGGAGATCACCCTCGAAGGGCAAAAAGTAGGAGGTGTGACAAAATGATGGTCATTTTTTTATTAAAGGCCAAGGTTCGTGGTCCAACTTTTGTCTTGTGTTTTGGACATTATCTCCAGGTTGTGAGAACCAGTTATGTTAATGACTGTTTTTTTGTGTTTATTTCTATGAGTTTGTCATGAGGAAATGACACACACAGAGTTTGTAAAATAAATAAGTTTTTGTATTCAAAATATACATGTTTGGTGTTTGGAATCATTGGTGCCTTGGCCGGCTTAGGGGTTGCGTGCTGGGTTCATTGATGTTGTTAGCAATGGCAGAAGCCATTTCCACAGCAGGGGCCCTAGAAGCGGCTTGCTATCAGCCGTTGACGGACGGCCCTTGCAGTTTCACCATTGTGGGCCGCCCTCCCGCCTTGGTGCTGCTGATGATCATCCTCCTCGTCCTCTTCCTCCTCTTCCTCCTCCTCCTCTGGTGGTGCTCCAAGGCCTGGTGGCATTGGCTGGGTCCTGACGATTGCCATGTTATGCAACATGCAGCACACAACTACGAAGTTGGATACTCGCTCAGGCGAGTACTGCAGGGCTCCTCCAGAATGGTCGAGACAGCGGAACCGTTGCTTCAGCACGCCGATTGTGCGCTCAATGATGTTCCTGGTAGCTTGATGGCTCTCGTTGTACCGCAGCTCAGCAGGGGTGTTGGGCGTACGGAGCGGTGTCATCAGCCAGGTGCTCAATGGATACCCCTTGTCCCCGAGAAGCCAACCAACTGGCTGATGCAGTGCCTCGAAAAGTTCTGCCACAGTAGTCTGGCGCAGGATGAAAGCATCGTGGCAGCTGCCAGGATAGTGGGCATTGACAGCGAGTATCAGCTGTCTGTGGTCACAGACCAACTGAACATTCAAGGAATGGAACCCCTTTCTGTTCCGGAATTCCTCGGCATTCTCATGTGGAGCACGCAAAGCCACATGCGTGCAGTCAATGGCGCCCTGCACCATGGGGAAGCCCGCTATCCTCGCAAAGCCCAGAGCGCGGTCACGCTGCTTGTCTGGGGTCATGGGGAAAGAGATGAACTCTCGTCTCCTTTTAAAGAGGGCATTTGTGACCTGCCGGATGCAGCAATGCACCGCGAACTGGGAGATATTGGCGAGGTCCCCAGCAGCAGCTTGAAATGAGCCAGTAGCATAGAAGTTGAGAGCCACTGTGACCTTCACTGCCACCGACAGAGACGTCCTGGACCTCAGTTGAGGCTGCAGATTTGGCTGCAGCAGGTGGCAGAGCTCAGTGACCACCTCCTTGCTGAATCGCAGCCTTCGCAAACACAGCTCCTCAGACATATGAATGTAGGAGAGCTGTTCACGATATACCCTGGGAGGGTAAGCTCTCCTGTACATACGCCTGTTGGCCCTCCTCCGTCTGGCCATCATTGCCACTCTCTCTCTGCTTCTCTGTGTCCTCCGATTCAGCTGGAGCAGGACGACGCCCCCAATCAGTGCAGCCCCCATAGTCTCTTTGCAAGCAAAGTTATGAAGGACAGCAACCAAAGTACCAGCGAAGTTAGGATCAGTAGGCAAAACTACCTCACAAAGCGTTGACTCAATGCAGAAGTCTCTCTTTCTCTCTCTCCAAATCTCTCTCTCTCTCTCAGAACGAGTGTCAACCAAAAATGTCAACCACAGAAAAAGACAGGAAGAGGCCCCCTTTAAATAGCGCCCCCCCCAGCCCCACAGCGATTGATAGCATTCCAGTCTTCCGGTCGTTGGATGCACCAGGCGGTAAGGCAGGGGGCGCCACTCAATTTCCGCTCCGGGGCGCCACAAGGGCGTTGCACCATGGAATGACGTCACAATCTGCACGCGCAGGTGGTCGCAGCGGTAACGTTTAGCGCCGCCGCACAATGTCTAGTTAAGTTCCCGAGCGGCGCAAACATCGCTGCGCCCGGGCGCTAGCAGCTTTGCGCCCCATTAGCGCCCTCTTAAGGCGCTAACGGGAGGCGCAACCAACTGAATTTTTACCCCCTGGTCTCTGGATCTGTACAGTTAAAGACCCTTCAGGAGTACCATGATGGCAAGTCAGAAGTCCAGCTTTAATCATTTATCCTCGGCTATGGTTAGTGTAGTGGTTACGTTACTGGAATAGTTACCCAGGGTGTCAGAACTAATAATCCACAGAACATGGACCCAATATTAATCTGAAGGTGGCTTCCGTGCGGGGGTGGAATTGCGTGGGGGAAATCCGGCAGTCACCTTAGCGGTCAGAATCTGCGATCTCGACTCATTTGTACCAATTAATTTTGACTTCCGGGTTTCGCATCTCCAAGCTGTGCAGCGGGCATGATGCGCACCCACATGACGCGATTTCAGCTGTATTTAAAGGGACAGTGCACAAATGGAAATTGGAAGTCTTCAGGATGGATGGTGGACATAGATCAAGGGCAGCACCCAGATTTAATAATGCCTCACTGGAATTACTACTGGGTGCAGTCAGGAGGAGGCGGGACCTACTTTTCCCCAGCAATGGGAGAAAGGAACCTGCTGCTCCCACCAAGAAGGCGTGGTTGGAGGTTGCTGAGGGGGTGACTAGTAGGAGCATTGTGCCCAGGTCATGGATGCAATGTAGAAAACGGTTTCATGTCCTAACCAGGTCGAGTAAAGTGAAATAAAAACAGAAAATGCTGGAAACACTCAGCAGGTCAGGCAGCATCTGTAGAGAGAGAGAAACAGAGTTAACGTTTCAGGTCGATGACCCTTCGTCAGAACTGGAAAAAGCTGGAGATGGAACAGGTTTTTAAGCAAGTGTAGGGGCAGGGAGAGGGGGGAGGGGAGGAAAGAACAAAAGGGAAGGTCTGTGATAGGATGGAATGCAGGAGAGATTAAGAGACATTGGCCCAGAAATTAAAGACGGAGCCTTCGTGCGGGGGTAAGGCTTCCCCGCGATATCTCACTGCGCGCCTGCCTTTTCATTCCAAGCTCGCACGAACTTGATTTTCTAGACAGCAGCTGTGCAGTGCTTCCGTATCCCACAGGCGCAGTTAATTCATGCGAGCTGTGGGATCACGTGATTCAGTTAGAGGCAGTGGCAGCACACCATCTTTCATTCATAGTTTTCACAGCAAGTGCTGTGAAAGCTATGAATCTATACCCCCTCAAAAGAACAGCTAAACCTCAATTAAATTTAAAAAAAACCATCACATTAATAAAATAAGTATAGTTAAATAAATTAACCACTTTAAACAAATAAATTAAATTTTTGAAAAAATGTAAAATCTTTTAAAAAGTTATAAAAATAAACTTACCTTTCTTTAAAGTCTCTAAAAAAGATATACCTGTTGAAAAAAATTCAAAATAATACTTAATTAACTACTTACCTTGTTAAAAGAGGGTCTTACGCCTCCTTTCTTTATGTGCAAATTCTTCCATGCTTACCTGCGCGTTCAAAGCACTAAGTGCACTGCGTGCGCGCAGCCTGTAGCACGCACGCGGTTCACCTAGGAACCGCCCCCTTTTGAAATCACCAAATGCCGGTTTTCAGCGCATGCGCAGTGCATGCAGAAAACCGGCAATTGGAGACAGAATACGCGAGAGTACACAGTGCGTACTCTCGCGTAGAGGCACTAATTTTTGGGCCATTAAGAGATGGTGCGAGGCAAAAGGAGATGGTAATGGGACAAGTTTAGAAACAAAGGATGGCTCTAGATGAAGTGTAAATGGCGATGGCAGAATGAAAGACAGCTGCCATGAGAGAGAGAAAAAAAATATAATAAATAAAATAAATGGGAAAAAAAAGAGTAGATTTGCTGATTCAACTTCACCCTGTGCTTCAAGCCCACCCCCCTCGCCCCCCCTCCCTGCCCCCCTCCCCACCCCCTCGCTCCCCCTCCCCACCCCCACGCCCCCCGTCCTTGCCCCCCTCGCCCCCCCCCCCCCACGCCCCCCTCCCCGCCCCCCCCCACCCCCCCACCCCCCCGCCCCCACCCCCACAGCCCCCCTGTCCCCCGCCCCTCCCCACCCCGTCGCACCCCCCCCACGCACCCCCCTCCCCGCCCCCACCCCACCCCCCTCACCCCCCCCTCCCCCACCCCACTCGCCCCCAGTCCCCCCGCCCCCCATCCCACCCCCCTCGGCCCCCCCCCGCTCCTTTCACTCTGTCTTGCTAAGTGTTCTCCATCACATCGCTCCCTCCACCCACTCAACTTTCAGCACCATCCAGCCGTCACTTGCTATGCACTCATCACTCTCCATTTATCCATCCGCCATTGACACTACTCCTTATGCATTGTGATTGCATTTGTCCTCATAGTCTCATCGAATGCACTGCATCCATCGGGTGAAGATCTCACCATCACTCAAGCACAGGTCGTCTTTTTGCGCCCCTTGTAGGAGAAGTAGAGCACAAAATGCAACGGAGGGAACAGGACTTGAGGTGGGCCACCACAAATAGTCCAGCTCACAGAAGAGGAGTGCCCTGGAGATAAGTGCACATCTGCATCCCTTTCAGTTGGAGATAGAGAGACAGGGAGCTCGCAGATAGCTGGTGACAGAATTACAAATATCTCTGACACACATATGCTGTCTTCATTTCATCAATGACTGAACTATGAGAAGACTGAGTATGGTGAATTGTCAAGATTGTGACTTTGCCACAACTAAATCATATCCCTTTCTTTTGTCTTCCAGGGCCGTCACACGTACAGCAAGTGTCGCAGGACATCCATGAGAACGATTCCTCAGAGGAACTCATTCTTTCTGAGGGTGCACCATCACAGGACCGACAGCCATTTACCAGCGCAGACACTCACATTTCGGTGGGTCCAGTTAGAGAGTTCGTTGGGTTTTCACCTGGTGATTCACACCTCACAAGTGAGCACGAGCTGACACTGGTGGCAGGGATGGCTGTGGAGAGTCCGCGTCGGGGATGCAATCCTCTCCAAGCTCTGCTCAGCTGGACACAGATGCTGAACCCTGGGGGGTTATCGTTGAGATGGAGAATGCTGGAGGTGCATCAGCAACTCAACCAGGTACTGACAGACGTGCCACGCACACACTGCACTATAGCGGACAGGATGGAGGAGTCCAACTCGATCCTACTCGCTGGAGTTTAGAAGAATGAGAGGGGATCTCATTGAAGCTTATAAAATTCTAACAGGACTAGACAGACTAGATGCAGGAAGGATGTTCCCGATGGCGGGGGAGTCCAGAACCAGGGGTCACAGTCTAAGGATAAGGGGTAAGCCATTTAGGACTGAGATGAGGAGGAATTTCTTCACCCAGAGAGTGGTGAACCTGTGGAATTCTCTACCACACAAGGCAGTTGAGGCCAATTCATTAAATATATTCAAGAAGGAGTTAGATATATTTCTTAAGGCTAAAGGGATCAAGGGATATGGGGAGAAAGCAGGGACAGGGTACTGAGTTTGGATGATCAGCCAGGATCTCATTGAATGGCGGAGCAGGCTCGAGGGGCCGAATGGCCTACTCCTGCTCCTATCTTCTATGTTTCTATGTTTCTATGATCGTGAGTGCATTGGTGGCGCTGGGACTCGCAAGGATGTCTGCCATGGAGAGAGTGGCCGTCTCCATGGAACTTTAAGCGCGGCTCTCAAATGAGTCCATGCAGGCCATGACCACAGCCGTGCAGCCTTTGGATGCCAACTTGTCTGCTGCCTTAAACAGGATGACAGATATCGTATCTGCGGCATTACAATGCGTCACTGATCTGCACCAAGCTGCTCTCCAGCAGAGTGGTAGGAGTGATGGGGCACTGGCCCAGGAGAGGGATGATGGTGAAAGGTGACATGGAAGTGGGAACTCCACGCAAAGCACTCCTACATCTCACTCGTTGCTCCCCCCTCAGCCAGTGCCCGACATGTACCTGTACCTTGGGGAATCCCAGCCAGAGAGGTGAATCCCAGTGCCTGCTCATTTTGGCGATGGTCATTGTATAATTGTCGGTCCTGGCAAACAAGCCATTAGTGACCTACCTGCCTTATGCATTTATGTGCAGCTGACTAGCAGATCCTGGATATGTCGCCAGTAGCGCCCTGAGTCAGAAGGTTGTGGATTCAAGCCCCACTCCAGAGACTTGAGCACATAATCTAAGTGCTCGCAGCGCAGTGCTGAGGGAGCGTTGCACTGTCGGAGGTGCCGTAGTTCGGATGAGATGTTAAGCCGAGGCCCTGTCTGCCCTCTCAGGTGGACGTAAAAGATCCCACGGCACTATTTCGAAGAAAAGTTGGGGCATTCTCCAATATTTATCCCTCAATCAACATCACTAAAACAGATTATCTGGTCATTATCACATTGCTGTTTGTGGGAGCTTGCTGTGCGCAAACTGGCTGCCGCGTTTCCTACATTACAACAGTGACTACACTTCAAAAAGTACTTCATTGGCTGTAAAGCGCTTTGGGACGTCCTGAGGTGGTGAAAGGCGCTGGAGAAAATACAAGTCTTTCTTTCTTTTAAGTATGCTGTGGAAAATTGTAGTACTCCTGCAGCACAGGCTGGGGATTTAAACACGGGCCTACCAGTCTCTAAAGCTTAACGACTCACTGAGCTTCTGGGAAAGGTAGGAGTGAAGGGTTATTCCTTATGGATATTGGAAACTGCTGGCTAATTCCATGCACGTTCATCTCCCGGGACAAAGAGCAAAAACTTTTGTATCTACATAGCCATCAGCTGTTTCATAATGTAGCAATCCTGACATAACGCTGTTGTATCTTCACCATTGTTTGAATATTTCTTATTACAGGCATCTTGTTACTGCTTTGCCTCAGGGGACCCGCAGGGAAGGCTCCTTATTTGAGAAAATGATATGAAACTATTAGACAAATGCAAGTTGTTGTTGTTGTTGTTGCATTTATATACCGCCTTTAACGTAGTAAAACGTCCCAGGGTGTTTCACAGGAACGATTATCAGATGAACTTTGACACCGAGCCACATAAGGAGCTATTAGGGCAGTGCTTGGTCAAAGAGGTCAGTTTTAAGGAGAGTCTTGAAGGAGGAAAGAGAGGTAGCGAGGCGGAGAGGTTTAGGGAGGGAATTCCAGAGCTTGGGGTCCAGGCAGCTGAAGGCACGGCCACCAATGGTGGAGCGATTAAAATAAAGGATGCTCAAGAGGGCAGAATTAGAGGAGCGCAGAGATCTCGAAGAGTTGTAGGGCTGGAGGAGGTTACAGAGATAGGGAGGGGCGAGGCCATGGAGGGATTTGAAAACAAGAATGGGAATTTTGAAATCGAGGCGTTGCTTAACAGGGAGGCAATGTAGGTCAGCGAGCACAAGTGACTGTGGGTGAAGGGGACTTGGTGCGAGTTAGGACAAGGATTTGTTGTTTTAAATATGCTGCTCTGATGAAGTGCGTCTAATGATTCACCTGAACCTCACTGGGTTTCACCAGCTAAGGTTTAAATGCATAACCTCTGTCTTCCATTAACTCTCTTGTATATTTGGAGCCATCCCAAATTCATTACACTGTAAAATCTAGGATTTGATAAGTGACTGGGACCAGAGTAATGAGCCAGCGCTGGGAAAGATGGAAAATATCTAATTCTGTATATCTCCATCCACAGACAAGAACACTCCTTTCCATCACAGCAAGCAGATTTGTTCTACAGAGATGTGCCGTGATTGTCCAATCAATCATTCCCAGTATCCTGAGACAGGAGTGTCCGAACATTTTGTCTTTGTAGACTACATAGCTGTACCAATAAGCCTCAAGGGGGCAAGTGTAAAATTTAAATCATAACACAAGTTGCTGATACGGACAAAATTATTTGAGTGCGGAGGTCCAAGGACTCCGATATTATTAATGCTTAAAGAGAAGTATCTGGAAGGAGAACCAACAACAACAACTTGTATTTATATAGCACCTTTAACATAGTAAAACGTCCCAAGGCACTTCACAGGAGTATTATAAGAAAAATAAATTGACACCGAGCCATATAAGGAGATGTTAGGACAGGTTGGTCAAAGAGGTAGGTTTTAAGGAGTGTCTTAAAGGAGGAAAGAGAGGTGGAGAGGCGGAGAGATTTAGGGAGGGAATTCCAGAGCTTAGGGCTTCAGCAACAGAAGGCATGGCCACCAATGGTGGAGTGATTAAAATCAGGGATGCTCAAGAGGCCAGAATTTGAGGAGCGCAGATATCTCAGCGGGTAGTGGGACTGGAGGAGCTTACAGAGATAGGGAGGGGCGAGGCCATGGAGGGATTTGAAAACAAGGATGAGAATTTTAAAATCGAGGCGCTGCTTAACCGGGAGCCAATGTAGGTCAGCGAGCACAGGGGTGATGGGTGAACGGGACTTGGTGCGAATTAGGACACGGGCAGCCGAGTTTTGGATGACCTCAAGTTTACGTAGGGTGGAATGTGGGAGGCCAGCCAGGAGTGCGTTGGAATAGTCAAGTCCAGAGGCAACAAAGGCCTGGATGAGGGTTTCAGCAGCAGATGAGCTGAGGCAAGGGCGGAGACGGGCGATGTTACAGAGGTGGAAGTAGGCGGTCTTAGTTATGCTGCGGATATGATGTTCGGAAGCTCATTTCAGGGTCAAATATGACACCAAGATTGCGAACAGTGTGGTTCAGCCTCAGATAGATGTTAGGGAGAGGGATGGAGTCTGTGGCTAGGGAACGGAGTTTGTGGCGGGGACCGAAAACAATGGCTTCGGTCTTCCCAATATTTAATTGGAGAATATTTCTGCGCATCCATATCAAAACAGGATGATGGAGGTTCACCCAGGACACAGCACGAACACTGACACAGGACATACTTCGTCAACACCATCTGACCCCGGAGCCGCCCTTCGGTTGAGGGGAAGCATTCCCGTCTTCGAGTCAGGTGCAGCGTTCAAACCTGGCTCCAGACAGTCCCGGCGAGTGGAGACCGGAGCTCCGGCTCAGAATTCCGGCTTAACAGCAGGATCCTTGCATCCGGTTCATGTGGGTGGCTCCTCCCCCCTCGTATGGTTTGTGGGAGCCCATATACCCTCCCACTGTATAGAACTAACCCCCCTATCGACTGGTGTAAAATGGTCACGCCCATGGAAGGAGCGTTCACGGAGCGGCCTGTCAGTCTGTTATTCAGCCCTTTAATCCTTCCACTACTTCACACTGTTGTAACAAGGGAAGTGAACGAAGATGCGAAAACAGCAACAACCGTCATCGTCCTGCAGGTGTGGAACGCACTCGTCCTTATCTTAACTAATTCACTGCCAACAATGATTTCATATACCAAACCTTCACCGCTGAATCCTCCAATCATCCTCCATCCCATTTACCTGGGATGAGTTGATCTTCTGTCATGTTGCGTACGGGGAGTCTGCAGCAGGATTAAGGGGCTACACACAGGGTCAGCACATCACTACCAGGAGAATTGGACCAGAGCAGGTAGATGCTTATATTCCCATTATAAATTATAAATTCCTATGTCTACGTTTTCAATGGAAACTGCCTAAGTAAACACATCACGCTGTAATGACACCTTTGTGCCAGAGCTGGCGCTGCAGCACCTCCAATCAGAGGCGGGTGCAATTACAGAGTGACATGTTCGCCCATCACCCCTGTGCTCGCTGACCTACATTGGCTCCCGGTTAAACAATGCCTCGATTTTAAAATTCTCAACCTTGTTTTCAAATCCCTCCATGGCCTTGCCTCTCCCTATCTCTGTCACCTCCACCAGCCCCACAACCCTCCGAGATCTCTGCACTCCTCCAATTCTGGTCTCTTGCGCATCCTCGATTTCAATTGCTCCACCATTGGCGGCCGTGCCTTCAGCTGCCTGGGCCCCAAGCTTTGAATTCCCTCCCTAAACCTCTCCGCCTCGCCGCCTCTCTCTCCTCCTTTAAGATGCTCCTTAAAACCTACCTCTTTGACTAAGTCTACCCTAATATCTCCTTACAAAAGCAAAATACTGCGGATGCTGGAAATCTGAAATAAAAACAGAACATGCTGGAAATACTCAGCAGGTCAGGCAGCATCTGTGGAGAAAGAAACAGAGTTAACGTTTCAGGTCGATGACCTTTCATCAGAACTGGAAAAAGTTGGAGATGAAACAGGTTTTTAAGCAAATGTAGGGTCAGGGAAAGGGGGGAGGGGAGGAAAGAACAAAAGGGAAGGTCTGTGATAGGGCGGAAGGCAGGAGAGATTAAATGACAAAAGGGATGATGGTGCGAGGCAAAAGGAGATGGTAATGGGACAAGTTAAGAAACAAAAGATGACTCTAGATGTAAATGGCAATGGCAGAATGATTGACAGCGAGAAAAAAAAAATGAAAAAAAAGATAGGGGCAGAGGTTATGGTCTGAAATTGTTGAACTCGATGTTGAGTCCAAAAGGCTGTAAAGTGCCTAATCGAAAGATGAGGAGCTGTTCCTCGAGCTAATATCTCTTTATGTGGCTCGGTGTCAAATTTTGTTTGATAATCGCTCCTGTGAAGCGCCTTGGGATGTTTTACTAGGTTAAAGGCGCTGTATAAATGCAAACTGTTGTTGTTGTTGTAATGGCATCGGGCAGGATATGACACGAGCTAACACCCATTTCATGCTCCCACCACAGACTGATTTCACCCCCAAGATTTTTAGTATGTTACGGATGGTTTAAGATTGCCCTAACAGCATTGCTAACGAGGCTGGGAAGAAGGCAGCGAGGGCCAAGCCAGGATGCCCGTCGTCCGACAGTTAAATCCAGCAATTGCACCTCCCCATAGAGAGCATGTGGCTCCCACGGGGCTACACACAGGGTCAGCACATCGCTACCAGGACCGACAATACTGTACCAAAGATCCGACGTTCCACCCGCTATTATCGGGGCCTTATTAGGTTTTGCAGACCCGATAGAGGTCTTTAAAATTATGAAGGGGTTTGATAGGGTAGATGTGGAGAAGATGTTTCCACTTGTGGGGGAGACCAGAACTAGGGGTCATCAATATAAGATAGTCACTAATAAATCCAATAGGGAATTCAGGAGAAACTTCTTTACCCAGAGAGTGGTGAGAATGTGGAACTCGCTACCACAGGAAATGGTTGAGGCGAATAGCAGAGATGCATTTAAGGGGAAGCTGGATAAACACATGAGGGAGAAAGGAATAGGAGGATATGCTGATAGGGTGAGATGAAGAGGGGTGGGAGGAGGCGGGTGTGGAGCATAAACACCGGCACGGAGCAGTTGGTCCGATGGCCTGTTTCTGTGCTGTACATTCGATGTAATTCTATTTTAAGAGTGGAAGCATTTAAATTCAAGGCCCAGAAAGGATGCCTGAACATTGGGGTCATTTAAAGGTTGTGAAGTGTCAGGTGACAACACACAAGCTGGCTGCTGCGACTGTGATCAGCCACTGGTGCAGTTAAGGCTTGTTGAGTGCTGTAGTGTTAAGCACCTGCTAGCAGTGTTCTACTGCATCAACAGGTCAATGAAATCCTGCATTCATCGGTGATGATGTACTCGTGCTTTATGAAATGCGTACATGACGATATTTGGGATAGATTTCTGTTCATAGATATGAGTTCTAGGTACATAGGAACAGGAGTCGTCCATTCAGCCCCTCGAGCCTGCTCGGCCATTCAATGAGATCATGGCTGATCTGTGACCAAACTCCTTTGCCCCGTATCCCTTAATACCTTTGGGTTAACAGAAAGCTATCAACCTCAGATTTAAAATTAACAATTGATCTAGCATCAATTGCCGTTTGCGGAAGAGAGTTCAAACTTCTACCACCGTTTGTGTGTCGAAGTGTTTACTAATTTCACTCCTGAAAGGTCTGGCTCTAATTTTTAGACTATGCCCCCTAGTCCTAGAATCCCCAACCAGCGGAAATAGTTTCTCTCTCTCTACCCTATCAGTTCCCCTTAATATCGAGAAAACTTCGATCAGATCATCCCTTTAACCTTCTAAATTCTAGGGATTACAATCCTAGTTTGTGTAATCTCTCCTCGTAATTTAACCCTTGGAGTCTGGGTATGATTCTGGTAAACCTACGCAGCACTCCCGCCAAGGCCAATATATCCTTCCTAAGGTGTGGTGCCCAGAACTGCTCACAGTACTCCAGGTGTGGTCTGACCAGGGTTTTGTACAGCTGCAGCATAACTTCTGACCCCTTGTGAATAATTATTCTAAATGTTAAGAACTGGTTCGAATTCTGTCTGATTGGGCAAGTGTTAATAGCGCTCAATTTCCCAGTGTAATCCTATTTGCTTAATTATTCACAAGTCCCAGTGCAGACCTTCACAAGTCTAGTGAGCACGTCAGTAGTAAGTGAAATTTAAAGGGATGGGTCCAATAAAAGGGGAGTGTCACAATAGGGGGACAAAAATTCTTTTGGCCTTTATCGAGTCTCAAATGGCGTCTCAACCCATGAGTGAATCTTTGCCAACACTGAAGGGGCAAAACACTAGGAAGTGCCGGGTAAAAGTGAAGGGGCCTAAGGTAGAGGCGTGAGTCTGAAAACCTAACCCCTGAGCCCGGGAGGCTGCTGAAGATGAAGTGGTTTGAAGGGAGGGTTGCCAACCCTCCAGGATTGGCCTGGAGTCTCCAGGAATTGAAGATTAATCTCCCGG